>CM033107.1:3692726-4210235 GCA_019321725.1 Paulownia fortunei | reverse complement strand
ACTGCTGGCAGCTTCGGCGGCTGTTGCGGCGATGGCTGGAGTTGGCTGTTTCGGTGGCTGGGGAATGCGATGGCTGGTAGTTTCTTTTCTTCTTCGCCAACAAGGGAAAGGTGCAGCAATGTAGCCGAGGGTGAGAATCAGGTGACGGTGAAGGAAAATGAAGAATGGGGAATGAGGAGTGGGTCTTCTATTTTGTTGTTTGGTAGAATAGGATTAATTGTAATTAGATTAAACGTTAATTATAATTTATGCCTAATTTTGGAATTAAGCATTAATTTGGCCTGATTAATATGAGTTAATTCAATTAGATGTAGGGTTTGTTTGGTTGCTTAATTTCATTTTTAAACGTGAATTTATTTGATTTAGGAGTTTGAATCATAAAGGATTTTAAGTTCTATTTATTTTTGGATTTAATTCAATTATGGATTCAGATTTAAGGCTTATTTGGTTTTTGGGTTTTAAATAAAAAATAAAGATTAAAAATATGTTATTTGGACTCAAACTTATAAGGTTGAATTTTGAATTTAAGTTTGGGTTATAAAGCGGGTAAGATTTATTCGAACCCATAATGATTGAATTAGATTTGAATTTAAAATTGAGTTTAAATTTGATTCGTACATGACTCAATTCAATTTCAGTAAAATCCCAGTAAATTTTTTTTAAAAAAAAATAGATATCAAGTAAAAGATTTGCATTATGTCTATATATTTGTGGGTAATAATCGGCTCAAAGGAAGATTATTATTTGGTCAAATGATAGATATGCGAGATAAATTTGGGATTATATTTGTTCCTATTTGTCTGATATCACAAAATAAATTGATTGAAACAATGCGTTGCCAAAATAACCTT
The DNA here is from genome assembly GCA_019321725.1 of Paulownia fortunei. Classification (NCBI taxonomy): domain Eukaryota; kingdom Viridiplantae; phylum Streptophyta; class Magnoliopsida; order Lamiales; family Paulowniaceae; genus Paulownia; species Paulownia fortunei. The sequence goes on along the minus strand of CM033107.1, from coordinate 4,209,384 downwards.
TATTGTGTAGATTTATTTATTTTGGGATATTAAAATGTGTATGTTTGTTATTTATACGAATAATAATCGGTCCAAAAGAAGGTTATTGTTTGGCCAAATAACAGATATACCTGTGGTAATAAGTACATGATGATTATTAGGTTTTCCATGTGAGCAATAATCGACTCAAAGGAAGATTATTGTTTAACATGACTAATTGTCATTATTTGATTACTACATTGAGGGTACTACTTACAGTTGATGTTTCTGTCCGAAAACTAAACATCAATATTGTGCTAGGTATCTCATGATGGGCCTACTATTATTTAATTATGTCATACATAAATATGGATTATTTTTTTATGATGACATGAATATTGATTATGAACATGTTATTTAGTTTTGTTCCCTGAATTATGTTTCTACTTATAATTTTACAAGATCTACCAATGTTAATTTTATTTGTGCTTAAAGGCATAAATTTCAAGAATTTAAAAGAGAACATTGTGATTGTTTTCGGGTGCATGGATCTTGACTTTGCACTTCAGATAGAACGATCTCCTACGCTCACTAATGAAAGTTCCCCTAAGGTTAAAGGGACTTTGAAAAGTGAGGTTGTTCTAACCGCATGAGTTTTATACTCACAAAGTGTACAATTCTGGAAATATTTAAGGGCACTATGTTTGAGGAGGATAATGCTAAAAAGTTTCTTAAATATATTGATTGAAACAAACACATTTATCGGCTAATCTTGTTTTAATAAGGTATAAAGAAAAATGAAACATAAGGAAGCACATTATGAAAATGTCTAACCTCGTTTCCAAATTAAAGGCACTAAAGTTAGAGTTGTTTGAGTACTTGCTCGTGCATATGGTTTCATTTCTCTTCTTGCATAATATGGTCAATTTAAAGTGAGTGACAACACCTTAAATGACAAATGGACTCTTAATGAGTTCATATCTTAGTGTGCAAGAAGAAGAAATGTTTGAGCGAAAAAAGACTAGAAGTGCTCATTTAGCAACTACTCCCTCAAGATAAAAGAAAGTAAGTTGTAATTGGGACACCATAACAGAAATTGCAAAACAAACAGGATTAGGAATTTACCTGTAACTTCTGCAAGAATGGTGAACACATAAAAAAAAATGTCCCAAGTATGCTAATATGCTTCTCACTTTGGTTTATTTTTTGAAGTTAGTTTAGTTTTTTTTTATACCTAGACAACTTGGTGGGTAAAATTTGGCTCCACTATTCATATAAGTGTGTCTATGCAGGGTTGTCTATTGAGCCAACAACTAAGTGATGTTAAAGATACATCTATGTGAGCTTTGGCAAAATAGTTACAGTTCAGGCTATACGGATTTTTTAGGATATCATCAATCGTCGATTTTTTTTTTTAAATTGAAAGAGACATACAATATCATCATTTATATTGAGTATGATTTCTATTTTCACTTTGCATAAATTCAGTTATTCTTGTTCATTTAGAAATAACAAATTTAGCATTTTTCAAGATTCAAATCTTATTGGTACTAGTTCTTTATCATTGATAACAACCTATATTTTGGATACAATTATCTCGTGTAATGAAACATTGTATATCAGTTCATATGGTATAAAACACACAAAACATAATCCTTAAGGACATAGTAAGAAGTATGATTAGTTATTGTTCTTTATTGAAAAAAAAATCCTTGAGAAAAATATTAAAGACTGCAACTTATATTATTAACAATGTTCCAATCAAAGTTGTAGCTAAAACTCCTTATGGACTATGGATATGTAATATATTTGGGGTTGTCCAACTAAGGTAAGGCCTTAAAAGCCAAATGAAAGGAAAGTGGACTCCAGATTTTTAAGTTGTCACTTTGTTGGATACTCTAAATATTTAAGGGATTATAAATTCTATAACCCCTTGACTAGGTTATTTTCAGACGGGAAATGCGGTTTCTCTTGATAAAGTGGAGTTTGGGAGGGATATAAGGTTAAAGACATTATCTTTGAAGAGGAATTCATTTCTCTTCATACTGTTAATATTGACAATGATTAGGCTTCTATTACTGACATTGTTCAAGATACAAATTCGGACTATCAAGATAATGTTAAGGAGCTCTCTCTTCAATATAAAGAATTTTTTTTATATAAAAGAGCAAATTCAACAATCTCAAGAGAAAATGCAATTAAGAAATCCACTTGAGAAAGGAGAACAACGATTCTGGTTATTATATTGTCTTTATCCGTGAATATAAGGTTGACATAGAAATGATGAAAAATGATTCAATCAACTTTCATTAAATCAATAAAGTTTTAGTTTGATTGATGCCATAAAAGATAAGATGAAATTCATAAGAGACAATGACATTTGGGATCTCATCAAATTGCCTAAAGGTGTGAAACATATTGGTTGCAAATGGATATTTAAGACCAATAAGGAGTAAAAAGACAATGTTGAGAGATATAAGGCATGTCTAGTCGTCAAGGGTCTCACTCAAAAGAAATGCATTGATTATAAAGAGACTTTCCTTTCGATTAAATTGAAAAACTCTTTAGAATCATTTTAGCAGTTGTGGCTCATTTTAATTTGGAGTTGGCTTCCCGTTAACGGTATCATAATTTCATCAAGTCATTATCTCGTTTGGGTTTGAGGTAAATAAGGTTGATGATTGTGTATACCACAAGTTCAATGGGAGTAAATACATATGTTATATATTGATAACATACTGTTAGCTAGTAGCAATATGGCTTATTGCATGAAACCAAGAGATTTCTGACTAAGAACTTTGAGATGAAAAATTTTGGAGACGTCTCTTTTGTCTTAAGTATACAGATACATTGAGATCGCTCTCAAGATATCCTTGGATTATCACAAAAGAGCTATATCGAAAGGGTTTTCAATAGATTTGGTATGAAAGATTGCACACCGGGATATACTCCTATTGCTAAGGGAGACAAATTTAGTCTCAATCAGTGCCCCAAGAATAAGTTTAAAGTAAAAGAAATGCAAAAGATTCTTCATGCGTCAGCTGTAGGAAGCCTTATGTATGCTAAAGTTTGTACGCATCCAGATATAGCATGCATAGAAGGAATATTAGGCAGATATTTATATAACCCTGGAATGGATAACTGAGAAGCATCCAAAAGGGTTATACGATGTTTATACAGAATAAAAGATTATATGCTCACTTATCGAAAATCAGATCTTAAGTAGATCATTCGGTATTCTGATTCCAATTTTATTGGATGCCTATACAGTCAGAGATCCATTTTGGGCTATTTTTAATTGCTAGCTGCAAGAGCTATTTCTAGGAAGAGTGTTAAGCAGACACTCATAGCTTCTTCCACTATGGTAGTTGCATTCATAGTCTGTTACGAGACATCTAATCCTGGGATATGATTGCGTAACTTTGTCACTGGGCTGCATATTAAAGATGATATTAAATACCATTAAAGATATATTGTGACAATAAATCAGCCTTACCATATTCCATTAACAACAGAAGCTCTTTGAAGTCGAGGCACATAGACATCAAGTTTCTTGTTGTTAAATAAAAAAAGAATTCAAAGTTTTCAAGTGTCTGTAGAACATATTGGGACAAACTTCATGGTTCACCAAGGGTTTACCACCTAAGGTGTTTCATGAGCACATTGCTTATAGGGTATTGTATCCTTTGATATGTGTATTTTAGTGGGAGTTTGTAATTTTGATGTTCTTTTGGTTTAGACACAATTTATGTTTATTATCTGTAGAATAAAGAAGATGGTTTAGACTCAAGATTTATAATATAATTGTTTATGGTATCATATGTAATCCAAGTGGGAGATTGTTGGAATTAATTTTCTAATATGGACTTACATATTTAAATAATAATTATATTATAGGTTATTTAATTTGATAGAATCAAATAAGTAATCTACCATATGAGACTCTAGATATAGTTTTGGGGTATGGACTTTATAATGTATAGAGACCTAATACTAGTCAAATTCAGAATTGATGAAATTCTTTAATTGATGAAATTCTTTTTGACCTAGTATATAAAGAAGATTATGGGTTATGGTCCCCAAATTATATCATACAATATTGTTCTTCTTCTCTTTCCCATCTTAGAGAGAGACCCATTGAGTATTCTAAGTTGATTTGATTATGGAAGACGGATAACTCAAGTACTTTAATTGCCATGGATTCAGGCATGCTTCCAATTTAGAATTAAAGTATTTCTTGATAATTTACATGATGATTCTAAATTATGATTATTAAATCATATTATTGTTGGGTTCGCTATAATCGTAGGGGTATACGCAACGAAAAATTAAATTTTTTATCAAATATAAATTTAACTCATTTGATTCGAAAGCAATTTTAACGATTGCGCTTATTCAAGTGAATATATAAATAAATATAAAATTGGATTATACCTTTCGTGCACTCTGGTTGTTGTAGGGAATGAAGCAATCAATTGCTTATCCTAAACTATCAGAACTCGCAGGGATCTAAGTGTCTCCCCTCTATCAGGTCCACAATACGGAAGAGCAACACCAATCAAAAGAATTCGCTAATATCCTTTTAATTGTTTACTAATCTAGAATCAGAGTAAATTTTCAAGAACAATAAAGATTGATTATTTAAGTTCTTGAAACAATAATATGAAGAGAATAACGAGAAACTAATCTTCTTCTTCTTTCTTTTCTTTTCTTGAAGAGTAAAAATAGAAAACTTTAAACAAAATAATTTTTGCTCAAAATTTTTGAATTTATTATGTAATTTTCATCTCTCATATATATAGGGCTGAAAATTTTAATCCCTTTCCAACTCTTTAGAAAGTTTTTCTATTTTGAACTATTTCAAAACCTTATCTTGGAAGGATTCCAAATCTTCCAAGAACTCTTCTCTTTTCTCTTTCCTATTGTATGTGAACTAATTTGAGACTACATTAATCATCAAAATTATCTACATACATTGTTGATATTAATTTGAACTCTTCAAAAAAATATCAAGATAGATATATATATATATATATATATATACTATAATTATATTTATACATAAATTAAATCTTAGTGGCCGATTTTATCCCATAAAATTGGTCACTATATTTATTTATCTATAAATATATTAATTAAATAAATTATATTTATTTAATTTATTCTCTTCATATTTTGGTGGGCTTCTTAAGTAATCCACATTAATTTTGGGTTTGGACTCAAAAATCCTCAAATCAATTCAATTGATTCAATTCTAATTTAATCAATCAAATTGATTAATTGAATTTACTCTATTTGGGCTTCCTAATCAAATTAGGTTTAATTAAATAATCTAATTATTTAATTGAATAATTTAATTTAACCATTAAATTAAATAGAACCCTTAATTAATTAATTGATCAGTATTAATTAATTAATTTTCAACTATTGGATAAAATTTAAAATTAAAAATATTATTTTCCATAAAGATGTATGACTCTCTTAGGTTCACTACTAAGCTAGTAGTGGGTTTGCAACATTTGCAACTTATGAATAATAATTATTCAAATTAATTAATCCAATTAATTAATCCACTTGGAATCAACTCATTAATTTCAAAAACCTCGCTATCCATGAAAACACCTAGTAAGTAATCATGGCAAACTAGTTTTAGGTGAAATATCAAGTAAACCTATTTCAATTACGAGTACCATACACGTACGATCCTTTCGATTGAATCTAAGGCATGGATTATAAGTCGAAACCCTAAATGATTCAATAAATGTGATCCCATTTCAAGTTCTAATGATTCTTGAAGAATCACAATTCATCCTGCGTTGGCCAAGGTTTTTGAATCATGAACTATGAAAACATAAGAGATTCCCTTGTTTAAAAAGATAATTGTCAAAAGTCTATGTTGGCCACTGACAAACCTCTATGCACACCAGTGCAACACCCAACATACCCCCTTTGTGATTGTCAAGTAATCAGAAGATATATCAAAGTGTTGTAGGATGCACACAAGGCTACCATCGTCCCTCAAGTCTGAGAACTAGTCGTGTACTATCGCAACACAGAAATTCTTGTTTCGACGGGCAAAGCCTCCAACTAAGAATTTATTGCGGGCTATGTTCAGTGTATTTGTTCCCTAACAAGTACCCACATACATGCACTTACGTGTCTATGCTAATACTAATGGAATGTGACATCCTCGTCTCACGAGCGTGCATCATATGTGCGAGTCTTACTGAGCTATTTGATGTCCCATCTCAAAAAACTCTCGACTCAAAACTTATTTAAGACCAAAGCCTTAGAAGCATGTTCCATGATTGTCATCATATGCGCGACCATGCCCCATAGCTAAATTTGATCTAAGGATTTTATCTAATGTGCAGAAATAAAAGATGCAAAACATAAAATAAAGAAAATGCCTTTTTATCAATATAATTTCCAATAAGATTGTCCAATAAGAGATTCACCTATTCATATAGATAAATAATGAATTCTTTGTTAGCCACTCATTAACCTCCATATATAAAGATGTTACACCTAATGTAAACTTATATAATTGTCATGCAATCGAAATATATCAAAGTGGAATATATTATGCACAAGATTATTATGGTGCCTTAAATCCACGAACTAATTCTTACACTATCGTAATGAGAAAACTCTCATTCGACAATAAAATATTTTCAATTGGAAAATTTCAAATGGAGTAGTTTAGTGTACTTGTTTCCCAATAAATACTCGCATATATACACTAGTGTCTCCATATCAATGCCTATGGAACGAGACATCCTACTTTCGAGTCTGCATTGTATGTGCAAGTCTCAACAGAATCATTTATGTCTCATCTCAATAATCATTGATTTGAAATATTTTTAAGACCACAACCTTTGAGGCATATTCAACTATCGCCATCATAAGCGCAATCATGCCCCATAACTATATATGATCTAAGGATTTCATCTAATTTTTAGAATAAATTTAAGATGAAAATTGTCAATTAATGATATTAAAATGAATAAAATTATTTTTATAAGAGTATAAGAACGGCCAAATCAATTGACTCGTTGGGTATTACTCTATTAAATAATTGATATAATATAAATTTTATTAAAAAAATTACAAAATCGAACCATATACACCCTACTTTTAAGAGTCCTTGAATTTGAACAACAATAATTACACATTATATAGGAAAATCAAAGTTTAAGCAAGTGGGTTTATGATAATAATTCAAATATTTTTGGGAAGACGACAATTCCTTTTTATGAATTATGATTTATAAATAATGATAGAATTACTTTTTTGCTTTCTTATTTGTTAGGATTAAGAAAAAATAAACCACTTGATATTCGATTCTAAATTATTTGCTAAAAACACATTTAAGCTCGACAAATCAAGTTAGATCACATTTTTTGTTCAACCAGATTTGAAGTAAGCTTGACCTTAACTTGATTTAAAAAAAAGAATAAAGTATATATAAAAATATCAAACAACTCAATCTCAACTATTGTTCAATTCAATTAAAATTTATTTAAACTCAATTCAATTTATAATTAAATTGAACTTAAATACAATTGTTAAAATTCAATGAAAATTTCTCTTAAATCTTGAACATAATATATTCGATTTAACTTAATTTATTTACACTTTTATTATCATTACTAGTGACTACTTATGGTAGTTCAAAACAAATTTGGTGAGAAGACAATGGAATTCATGGGCTGGGCGTGAGCGTGTGAGGGTACTTTTTTATATTTTTGGGCTGAGCGTGAAGGAAGGGACAAGATCATATCTTATATGGGCCCAAGATTGATGAATTGAACTAATCAATATTACATGAGAATTACTATTAACAATTCAAAAATCAATATTTTATTATTAATAGTTTCTCTACAATAATGAACTATATATTATAGAACACCATTTGTATATTTTAAAGTGCCAATATTGCACAATGTTTATGTTTGTCAAATGTTCTTTGAGGAAAATTTTAACACTATGTTTGGATATTCAATTTTAGTTGGAAAACATATTGATAAAAAAGTATATTTTTAACATCAAATAATGTAACTTATGTTTTATTTTATGTACCTTTTTTTCTTTTTCCTTTTTTTCACTAATTTCCTTGATTCAAGCATTGATGAAATAAACATTTCTTTTGACAGTTGCCGGAAAGAAAAAAAGAAAAAAAAATCTTACTTTTCATTCATTTCAAGCTTTAAGACAAGGAACATATATCTTCAATTTCAATTTTAAAAAATTTAACATATTTGTAGAATGCACAGGATCTATTTTTGCACAATGCTAAATTTTTTAAGAAAAAAAAAATATTAAACCAGATCTACCACATTTTTTTGCATCACCCTCTATATTTTTTTTTCTAAGATTTTGTCATTTAAAGTACACTGATTTTCTGCTTTACCATCCAAAAACCTCCTGTCAACGGAATATTCTACAAAAATTTTGTCACGTGCGTGGCACATACAATTATGTCATGTGCGCGACACATGCGAGATTTCTATTAAGTACTTAACACATAAGAATATTGTACCTTGCAAACCCAAACTTTGTAAATTTACTCGCTTTGCTACCTGATTTCAAAAAAAAAAATTAAAAAAATTATGTATATGTATTTGATCTCTTTTCTATTATTCATTTACAAAAAGTAAAAATTAATTATCACTTTCTATAATAAAAAATATATTTATAGTAAAACTAATTTTTTCATATATTACTTTTTACCTTTCTTGTTGAATTATAAATTATATTCTTTAATTTATTATTAAATTATAAATTAAAATAAGTTTTAATTAAAAATTAAAAATAAAAAAATATATAAATGATTATTTGTCAATTTTGAGGTGAATAAAATGACTAATATACATTAAGTAAATTTTAACATATTAGAATGCACTTTGAAAAATAAATTAATCTAAACTCAAGTAAATTGAAAAAGATAAATACTAATAAATTATAATTATAAATTTGCAAAATTCTATATCAATATGGAGCAATAATAGAATTTTAAATGTAAAAATAATCAATTGTCTTAAAATAGTAATATTTTTATCTTTTTAAGTTTTACTTAAGTTTAGCCTAATTTATTTTCAAATTGCATTCTAATATGGTCAAACTTACATTGGTGTATATTTATAATTTTACTCACCTCAAAATTAAAAAAATAATATTTCATGTTTTCTTGTCATTTTTTGAATTTATAATTTTAATTTATTTTAATTTGAAATTTAATAGAAAATTCGAGAATATAATTTTCTATTAAAATATTATTATTACAAATATTTTTTTAAAATGTAATAGTACTTATGGTTTAATATTTTTTTTAAATAAATAGTTAAATATTACAAATATTAAACTATGAATTTTAAGTTCAACTCTGACTAAAACCAACAAAAGTATAGATTTTTATTTACTCTAATTAAAATATTTCTTTGATTATTAATTGTGATAATTGATAATAATAAATTAATATTTTTAATTAATTAATTATTGATATTTATATTATAAAATTATGTAATCGCTTCACTAAAAAAATATTACATTTCATTCCGTGAATCAGACAAAATTTTGTCCAAGTATACATTTAAATCCATACAAGCATCATCCTACTCCTACTCCTTATAAGCGTTATCTTAGAGGGCTCTTTTGCCACTTTCAAAATTAGGTTAATTTTATTTTTTCCAGTCTAATTCTGTTGATCATTATTTTACTTTATGTATTTTTAATTATTTTATTTTTATTCTATCTCACTTTATCACCTTATACTTTTAAAAAATAATCAACATATCCTTACTTATTATTTATAATATAATTATTTTAAAATATTTTTAATTTAATAAATTTGTGTTCATATTCTAATAATTTTTTTAACTTATTTAATATATACTTAATATTAATTCAATTTTAAAATTTTATTGTACTTAAGTATAATGTTTGTTTTCTCTATTAACATACTTACTATTAAATATTAAATTTTTATATCGTATCATATTTTTTATTAGCTAATATATTTTATTTATAATTTTTTCATTGATCATAAATATTAAAAATATAATATATTTTCAAATAATATTTTGTTAAATACGTAAAATTTTGGTAATAAATTTATTAAATTATCAAAATTTTATAGAAATAATGTTAAATACAAAAAAAATCATTTTAGGTTTAATTTGCTACTACTAAATAAAATATAAATAATTGAACTATAGTAATTTAATAGATACTATGTTAAATTTAAAAAAAAAATTGGATATTTAATTTACTATTATTACTCGATTACAATGACTATTTTTAATTTAATATAATTTCTATGAATTTATGATAATTTCATTAATAATAAAGATATTATTTAAAAATATATTGTATATTTTTAGATTTATAATGAGTAATAAATTCATAAGTAAAGTGTATTAACTAATAAAAAAATCATGTTATATACTAATGTAATTTAATTACGTTAAATTAAAAATATTATTAAAAAATTTAAGTACAATAAACTTTTAAACAAAATTAATGTGGGTGTTAATTAATCAAGTTGAAAAATTTATTAATACATAAATACAAATTTATGAAATCAAAATATTTTAAAAGTATATTTTTGTAAATATAATATGTAAGGACAATTTGATAACTTTTTGATAATATAATAATTAAAATGAAATAATCAGAGTAAAATGGATATAATAAGAGTATAAGAGATAAAATAAGACAATTAGAGTATATAATAGAAAGAATATGTATAGTAAAATTAACTCTAAAATATATTATAAATTATTTGATAAAAGCAATTAGAGTACAAACAAAGTGGTTTTTAGCAAAATATTATAATTAAATTAAATAATTTTTAAAATACTGTGTAATAATTGGGGTTTAGGTTTTTATGGCAAACTTGTTAAGTAGTATAACGCTTTCAATTTTAATTTTTTTATTTTTCATGCGAAAGCATTACTTCGGGTAACACTTTGACCAAAGCATTACCCGAGGTAACGTCAGCCAACTTTGACGTTACATGGTGTTACGCTTTGGCAAATTCCAAATTCTCTTTTTTTTTTTTTTATTTTATACTTTTAATTTAAGTAATTTAATTATATATATAATTATTAATTAAAATGTATCAATTGTACATATATGTGTATTTATTCATATTATGTGTATTTAGTATTTTGTATAATTATACTATTACACGCGGAAATATAAATATTTTAAATTTTAAATAAAATTTAACAAACAATTAATTTTTTTATTATATAAATAAATAGAGTAATCAAATTAAACAGATTATATATATTGTATATTGTAAATTGATAAGATGTTTAGAATTCATTTATATAATAATTTAAAAAAAATAATTAAATTTTATTTAAAATTTAAATTTTTTATATTTACATGTGTAATAATATAATTATATAAAATACTAAATATATATAATATGAATAAATTACATATATATATATATATACACAATTAACATATTTTAATTAATAATTATATATATGTGTTAAATTATATGATTTAAATTTAATAAAAAAAAAATAAACAAAAAAAAAACACAAAGCATTGACAAATTGAAAATTTGGATAAAAAGTTAACAAAAGTTATATCCGAATAAAAAAATTAAAAAAAAATACAAAACTTCATAAAAACTTAATCCATTTTTATTTCACAAAAACTTAACCCATTTTTATTTCACGATATTTTGATAATTATTTTATTAAAATATAATATTTTGATAAAAAACCCTACAAACAAAGTAATATTCAACAATACGGAATATGTATAGTAAAATTAACTTTAAAATTTATTATAAATTATTTGATAAAAAATTTCAGTTGAAGAATATATATATTCTAAAATTAAACATTAAGCGTTTACAATATTTTTTTAATTTTTAAAAAATAAAACTATACAAGGCTTGCTGAAATTCAAATTACATTGCAGCCAACATCCATGAATCCAATTATCCAACTAAAAAACAAAATTCATGATAACTCCCTAAAATGGATCAAGAAAATAAATAGAATTGATGAAAAAGAAAGAGAATTAATGAAAAATAATTATCCAAGTGAATAAAAAGATTCATGATTACCACAAAAAATAGATCAAGAAAATTATAAAAAATAAAGAAAAATATAGCAAATAAAAAAAATAAAATAAAAAATGATTCAATAGTTGTATACCATATCAAGACGATCCAAAAATACTTAAAAGAAAATGAGGCTCAGATCTGTTGATTTATGAACAGGCAATGAGACTGCCACCACGCCATGGCTGCAGAATCACCGGTTGCAAGCAATTAAAGGAAAAAACATTCCCCCAAAATCACAGGCCATCCGGGTCGCCCCACCAAGTTACGGGCGGGGTTGTCTAAATGCCCGATTCATCAGCTCAGAAAGAATCAAGAATCATCATCACAAGCAGACTGGAAATCATGGCGTATGCCCATGCGTATCAACCCATCAAAAACACACACACACATATATACATACAGAGAGCTGATCAGTTCAACATTGGCTGTTCTTTCTCTTGCTTCAAGGGCTGTTAGTTTATTTTTCCCGAGTAAATTGAAGAAATCATGGGGGGTATGCAGAGAGGGGCAACCACCCTTTTGGAATTCCCATATATCTCTCTCTGCAACCCTCATTCTTCCTCTTCTGAGCTGATGATATTGGTTCTTGAATTAGTGGGATTCACTAATATGGTGGTGGTCTTTGGATTTTTGTTTCCTTATTTGCCCCTCCTTTGACCGTGGTTTTACGAATTGTTTAAAAAAATTGAAGTTAATGGTGTAAACCAATGAAGTTGAATACGATTTTATTTTAATTTTTTATTTAATTTAAAAAACAATGATGTAATTTAATAATTAGTTAAGTTGAGTTTAAACGAATTTTAATTGAATTAAATATAAATTAAGTTTAAATTATTTTTATATTTATTTTTTATTTTTTATTAATTTGATATGATTTTAAATCAAATTTTAAATTTTATGGAGAAAATGTATTCAAATTTGATTTTTTAAATTAATAACAAAAAAATTGTCAAGCTTGGTGTTTTGGTATTTTTCCGTATTTACCCCTGCTTTGACTGTGGTTTTAGGGCCTCGGGAAGAGTTGAGATGGCAGGCAGGGCATTGCTCCACCTCTCAGAAATTAAAAAGCTGGAACGCAGATTGTGTGGAGTTGTGCACGCAGGGTGTTTTGGTAATTCAAACGTTCTTCTTTATCCTTCATTATTCTTGGTTGTTTGGATTAAATGGCACTTTACCACCTAAAATTGCAGACAATTTCACATTTCCCCCTCTTCAACTATAGAAATGAACAATAAACACCCTTGACTAATAATTGCAACACAACAATTTTGATCAAACTTAAAGGAATACTTTCATTTCTCTTGTTTAAATTTATTGAGATGGAAAGCAAAACTATTTTTGGCCATATATTGATCATCATATATGGAAAAAAAACCAATTAGGTGACCAACAAAATTCATTCTTTAATTAATTATCATGTAATTTTATTTTAAATGGAAAGTTTTTTAGAATAATTTTGTATAGGTTTTATATGTTAAAAAATTAAAAAGTGATTTTCAAACAAAATTAACGGCACGTCTTTTAATAGGATAGAGAAAATATCTAAATAACGTTTATTTTTATATATATAACATATTTCTCATATCATAAATTTATGATTAGTATTTTTTTGAAATTGAAATAAAATCTATTTTTTAAAATTGATTTTTTTTCTTATAAAGCACCACTCACTTAAATAAATAATATAACATGATTGATTCTGGATCATTATTATAAAGATAATTTTATAAATATATTCAAAATTGTTATTTTTTTAATTGTCATATGAAACTTCATATCAAATTAAATTAAATACATCAAGAAAGTATAATATTAGGTAGGAATGATAATAGAGTGGATTCAAATCCAATTGAATTTTAATAATATAAATGAATTTGAGTCGGATTATAGATATTTTATTTTTAAATTCGACCAAAATTTAATTTTTTTAATAATATATATTTATATAATATTTAAAGAAACAATTTTTTTAAAAAAAAATTAATAACATTATTTTTTAAAAATATAATTTTCAATACTTTTTAATTTATAAAACATGTCTAGTTTAACTGATTTATTCATCCGAATTTGAGTCCTTAAAACATTAATATATCAAGTTTCTAATTTAAATAAATTCAATGCAAACTCAAACCATTATCATTCCTAAGATTAAGGCGGAGTAAAATTGAAATACTCCTACATTCTTTTTGTTTTTTTACATGATTTCTTTTTTGACTCCTCTATCACCTATATTAATTGGATATATTATCTCTAAGAATGGATTAGACGAAAAACATTCAGATATTCTGCCAAAAATAAAACTTATCCTAAAATATTTCATTAGGCATAAGGCGATAATTTATAATTTATTGTGAAAAATATATTACATAGTTTCTAAAAAGATTAAATTATTGAATTGCCAAATTTGATTCCCATAGATAAACTTTAAATAAATCAGTATTTAAAACCAAAAGTTAATGTTGCCTTGAATTATTGAAATACATGTAACAAAGTTTTAAATAAAATTCTATTTTTCTAAAATATTCATGGGAACTTTTTTAACACTGCAAACTCAACCGGCTTAACCCAAAAAAATAAATAAAGAAATTAATATAAAAAAACCAAAAAAAAAACTTAATAAAAAAGAAATATAAAATGAGGCTCAGATCTGCAACTTTCTAAATAGGCAAAGAGAATCCAACTACGCCATGGCTGCAGAATCACCGGTTGTTTGCGAAAACCCGCAAGCCGTCCGGGTCGCCCCGCCAAGATACGGGCCGGGTAATCTCATTGCCCGATTCACCAGCTCAGATAGAGAATCAAGAAAAATCATCACAGCCCCAGCAAAGTTCCAAGCCCAGATGATAATAATAATAATAATAATAATAATAACGTACAGGAGTGTAGGCAGCCAAGAAAGAGTCAAGCCATATGCAAAAAGGGCATCAACCCTTCAAAACACAATCAAACAAACACAAACACAAACACAGAAAACTGAGTTTGTGCGAATGGAAGTACAAAATCCAGTTTCATTTTCTTGTTTTCTTCAAGGGCTGTTGATTTTTTTTCTTAATTAAATTGAAGAAAACATGGGGAGTGTAGAGAGAGAGAGAGGGGCAACCACCCTTTAAGAATTCCCATATGTCTCTCTGTAAACCCTCATTCTTCCCATTTGAGCTGATTTTGATTTTTGATTTTTGATTCAGTACTCTACAGTGGGTACTGATGAATACTGATCTTTGTAACCCTCATTCTTGTCTGCCATTGTCCCTTGTTTTGCCCCTCCTTTGACAGTGGTTCTATGGGCCACGAGGGGGTTGAGGTGGCAGACAAGAGGGCAGGCCTTGGTCCACAGCACAGATTGGCTGTGCGGTTAGTGGTGTTTTAGGATGGTAACGCGCGGGTCTAAATTTGGGTACGCTTCAAATTCGTATTTTTAGGGCGATTTTTTTTAAATTATAAACGTGTCGTGAAATAAATAAAATATTATTAATTTAAAGTTAAAAATATAGAAATTAAAAAATAAAAAATAGAAAAAATAGAAAGAATATTTTTTTTCTCTTATTTTCACTTGTGTGTTTTTATTACAAATTTACTTCTATATATAGGTATATAAGATGAATAAATACACCATATAATGATATGATAAATTGAAAAATAAGTTAAACATTCATATTTGATTTGACATTTACTTAATATTGATAACACATTTTTCTACTTGATTAGACATATATTCATAATACTCCTCATTGGATGTCCATATACAAATAATATATCTCGTTAAAACCTTACTAAGAAAAAATCATGTGGAAAAGAATCTTAGTGAAAAAAAAAAGAGTACATCATTCTTGTATAAATATGCGTTATAAACTGCCTCATTAAAAATCTTGTCACGAAAAACCCAGTGGGATAAAACCCTTGGCCAAGGAAAAGAGTACAGTGCGTATATGCTCTCCCCATTCAAATAATATCTTTATATCGACGCATTTCAATATCATATCTCAACTTTTCAAATGATGCAGTGGGTAATGCCTTTATGAATGGATCTGCCAAGTTGTTAGTGGAGCGAATCTGTTGGACATCTATATCCCATTTCTTTTGGAGTTCACGCGTGAAAAAGAACTTTGGTGAAATGTGCTTAGTTCTATCTCATTTAATGTAACCTCCTTTAATTTGGGCTATACATGTTGCATTATCTTCATATAGCACTATTGAACTTTCTTTGTTAAATGAAAGATCACAAGTTTCTTGGATATGTTGAACAAGAGATCTCAACCATACGCATTCTCGACTTGCTTCATGTATTGCTAATATTTCAGCATAATTCGAATAAGTTGTTGTAAAAGTTTGTTTTGTAGAGCGCTAAGAAATAGCAGTTCTACCATATGTAAATAAATAACCTGTTTGTGATCGGTTTTGTATGGATCAGACAAATATCCAGCATCAGCATATCCAATCAATTCTGATTTTGAATCATTTGAATAAAATAAACCCATATATGTTGTTCTTCTGAGATATCGAATGATCTGTTTAACACCATTCCAATGTCTTCTATTTGGAGAAGAACTATATTTTGCTAGTAAATTAACAAAGAATGATATGTCAAGTCTTGTACAATTAACAAGATATGCTAGTGCACCAATAACATTAAGATATTGTACTTCAAGACCAAAAGTTTCTTCATCATCATGTCGAGGACGAAAATGATATTTTTTCACATCAAGAGATCGAACAACCATGGGAGAACTCATTGGATGGGATTTATCTATGTTAAAACGTTTTAATACATTTTCAGTATAATTTGATTGATAAACAAAAATCCCTCTAGTTAAATACTCGATCTGCAACCCAAGGCAAAATTTTATTTTTTCTAAATTTTTCATTTCAAATTTATCTTTCAGCAATGTTACGTCTCTATAATCTCTTCAGGAGTGTCAATGATATTTAAATCATCAACATATACAACGACAATAACAAACTCAGACTTTGACTTTTTAATAAAAATACATGGACAAATAGGATTGTTGATATATCATTTTCTTAAAAGATATTCACTGAAACGATTATACCACATATGTCCAGATTGCTTTAATCCATACAAAGATCTTTGTAACTTAATTAAATATATTTTCTGAGATTTTGAATTATATTCTTTGGGAAGTTTTAATCCTTCAGGAACTTTTATATAAATGTCACTATCAAGTGATTCATATAAATAAGTTGTTACAACATCCATTGGACACATATGAAGTCCTTATGAAATTGCGAGGCTAAGTAAAAATCTAAATATTATTGCATCCACCACCGGAGAATATGTCTCCTCATAATCAACACTTGGTTTCTATGAGAAATGTTGTGCTACAAGTCGTGCTTTGTATCTAACAATTTCATTTTTCTCATTATGTTTTCGTACAAATACCCATTTATAGCCAACAGGTTTTACACCTTTAGTTGTTTTGACGATAGGTCCGAAAACTTGACATTTTTGCGTATTTCTATTTTGGCTAATCATTTCTTTGTAGATATTCATCAATAGACTTTAGTTCATGATCCTCATTTTCTATTATAATTTCAAGAGCTACTACATATGCAAATATATTGTCGACAATAATTTTATTTTGGTTTCGTCTTTTTCCTGAAGTGACATAACTTTTTGTGATCTCTTCATTATCATCATTTTCAAGTACCTGAACCTCTTTCGAGATTATTTCTTCAATTATGTCAACTGTTTCTGGTATAGACTCTTCAGGAGTAGTACCAATAACTTTAGAAGTGCTAACTTACTTATTTTGCTCATTTTTCTTTCTTGAATTTTTATCTTTGGAACCAATGGGTCTACCACATTTCTGGCGTATCTTAGACTCATTTACTAGTGTATTAGTAATTTGTCCTGTTGGGACATCAATACGAATAGGAACATTAACAACTGGTATATTTGATTTTGTCACTTTTTTAATATCAGTAAATGCACCAGGTAATTGATTTGCAATATTTTGTAAATGAATAATTTTCTGAACTTTCAATTTATATTAATTTGTACGAGGATCAAAATGAGATAATGATGATGCATTCCATGAAATTTCTTATTTTTCCAGTTGTTGTTTCTCTCCCCATAATGCTAGAAAAATTGCCTCATCAAAATAACAATCGACAAATCGTGCCGTAAAAATATCACTCGTTAAGGGTTCGAGATATTTAATAATTGACGGAGATTCAAATCCTACGTAAATTCCCAGTCTTCTTTGAGAACCTATCTTAGTGCATTGTGGTGGAGCAATTGGAACATAAACCGCACAACTAAAAATTCTTAGATGGGAGATATCTGATTCTTGACCAGTGACAAGTTGTAATGGGGAATACTTATGATATGCAGCTGGTCTTATGCGAATAAGTGCTGCTGCATCCAACCCAAGCAGAATTGGATAGCTTTGTTTTCATAAGTAAAGGCCTAGAAATTAATTTTAATCTTTTAATAAAAGATTCTTCTAACCCATTCTGTGTATGTATGTGAGCAATAAGATGCTCAATTGTAATCCCAGTTGAGATACAATAATCATTAAAAACTTGGAATGTAAATTCTCCAGCATTATCCATACGAATTTTCTTGATTGTATAATCCAAAAATTGTGCACGTAATTGAATTATTTGAGCAAAGACTCTAGCAAATACAACATTGCGAGTAGATAATAAACAAACATGTAACCATCGTGTCAATACATCTATTAGTACCATGAAATATTTAAATGGTCAACATAATAGAATAATAGGCCCACATATGTTCCCTTGAATTCGTTCTAAACATACCGGAGATTCAAAGATAAGCAACACATGAAAAATCTTTGAATAAAAGAATCTTTTGGTTTTTTAACAAATGTCCACGAGAATTTTTTATAATTCTTCGCATCATTATCGAACCTGGATGATCCAAACGGTCATGCCAAATCATAAAATTCTTTAAATTTATTGACTATTTATCCATCACAGTATATGATTCAATTGAATTTATAAAAGTATAATATAACCCGAAAGAGTATGTTGGTAGCTTTTCCAATATATATTTCTTTCTTAAGACAATTGATGTAATACATAGATATTCAATATCTTTTTCATTTGTTGTCTCAGTATGATAACCATTACGACGTATATCTCTAAAACTTAGTAAATTTCTTTTTGATCTACTAGAAAACATAACATCGTCAATTATAAATTTTGTGTCACCAGTTAATAAAATATTAGCTCTTCCACAACCTTCAATAAGGTTTGCAACACCAGATATTGTGCTAACATTAGCTTCAGCTAATATGAGATGGGAAAAATATTTTTTGTTTTTGAGAATTGTATGTGTTGTTGCATTATCTGTTATGCATAAAACTTCACCATTGACTTTAACTCCAATCGCATGATCCATATTTTTTCATAAAAATAATTATAAAAAAAAATAAGCATTGAGAATTAAATATTAAATATATTTCTTTATTTGTTATCAATATATATGAAAAACTTACTAATTTTTTTTTTCAAATTATATAGAACATAAGACACACCAAAAATCACACTGAAAATCTCAAAGCCTACACTAAAAAGAAAAATACACCAAAAATAATACATTTGGGATAACTTATTATTGAGACATCCTTTCAAACCATATTGATATTCCCATCGCCATTTAGATTTTCAAAATTCCCGTTAGGATTCTCAAATAAATCTGCAAGATCTAACTGCGTAAAATTCATTGGAGTATAATGTTCAATAAGGTTTGTCTCCACACCTTTTCTCTTTTCTTTCAAGAAAGTCTGATATAGATCAACAAGATGCTTAGACGTACGACAAGTACGTCTCCAGTGTCCTTTCATGCCACATCTATGACAATTGCTTTCAAGTTTTATTTTGCAATCAATTTTCTTCTTGTTTTGGCCCATTATTCTCCCACTTCTGGTAGTGAGGTACAGTTTTCTTAAAATTTAAATTTTTTTTATTATAATAACATCGACTACTCCCACGGCCACAACCACGACTATGACCGCGCCCTCGATATCGACTACGCCCAAAATTATTAACAATTACAGCATTCACTTTAGGGAATGACATTGATCTAGTTGCGCGGGATTGATGATTTTTCATGAATAATTCATTATTTTTTTCGACAACTAGAAAACATGATATCAACTTGGAATACTTCTTAAAACCCCGCTCTCGATACTGCTGTTGCAGGAGCATATTAAAAGCATGAAAAGTAGAAAATATCTTTTCTAACATGTCTTTATCAGTAATACTTTCTCCACATAATTTTAACTAAGAAGTAATTTTAAACATTATCGAATTATACTCACTTACACTTTTAAAATCTTGCAATCGCAAGTGCATCCAATCATAGCAAGCTTTATGAAGTATTATTTTCTTTTGGTGGTCATACCTTTCTTTTAAATTTTTCCAAAGAACGTATGGATCTTTTACTGTCAGATATTTAGTTTTTAATTTATCATGGAGATGATGACAAAGGAATATCATTGCTTTTGTGCGATCCTGTAAAGATGCTTCATTTATTTCTTTTATTGTTTCTCCAAGGTTCATAGCATTAATATGAATCTCAGCATCAAATGTCCATGCCAAGTAATTATTGCCAGAAATATCAAGGACAATAAATTCGAACTTTGTAAGATTCGACATTCTAAGAATAAAAAAATATGAAATTAGTAAGTTGATTATCAATTAAATGATCATAATTATGGATGTAGATTATTAAAAATATCAATATTTTTTTAAAGAAAATATAAGCAAAGAATATAATCCTGCAACTTAGATGCATTTATATAAAAATCATAGAAAAATAAAGGACAATAATATAAAATGGTTTAAGCACCATATGAATTTTATATTTATTTGGATTTCATGAAAATTATAAAGAAATATTGCATATAATATAAACACTAATAAATATATATTTAGGTATCAAAACAATAAATATATAACTTGCATGAAAACATATTTCAAAGTTTTTAACACTAAAAATCAAGCAATTAGTATCTAATTAAGCTACTAATCTTAATTATATATATATATATAATATTTATAACAATCATAATATGTATATATTTATACACATATGTTCATCTAATTATCCTAATCTTAGTTCATACTTAATATTTATAACAAATATATTAATAAAATATTTTTCTACTTGATTAGACATATATTCATAATAAAATGAATTTAAAATGGGTATTGTTGTTTTATTTTTAAATTCGTCCCGTTTCGAATTCGTCATGTTTAATTTTTTTATTTATTTTTTATTTAAGATATATATTTATGTAATATTATCATTAAAAATATATATTTCTAAAAAAATTAATAGTGTTAATTTTTATTTAATATTTTAAAATTATAAAAAGGATCTAGCGGGTTTAATTTGCGTCCTGCAGGTTCAGACGATGCTGGTCTCAAGTACTTCAAAATTTTAATGAGATGAATATCGAATTTTGACAAACGCACCTCAATCTTACCCCGTTGACATCCTTAGTGGTGTACAATATCCTTAGTGGTGTTGCACATGAGAAAAAAAAATTAACAATCGAATTTTTCTAGACCTTTTTTTTAAATAAAAGTTTTACATGAGGATATTGAATCGTCAATTACTTCTAGGCCTAGTTTATTTTGGCAAATAAGACTTGATTTATTAAATTATTGAACTCAATTCAACTCAATCCATTACATACTTTGAGAGATGGTGGTCCATAATATATTTTGGAACCCGGTAAAATTTTGAAATCATGGGCTGACCCAGGGTGTGACTCATTTATCAGGCCAGCCCACCATCTCTTCTTAAGTGGGAATCTTCAATTTTGTCCCTAAATTTCAATGTAAAATTACATATACTATCCTTAAAAAAAAGGCTTCTGGTCATTTTTAAAAAGTTCATTGCCCTAGATACCCTTTCAACTGCCCTCCTCTTCACACCATGAACGTACATTTCTCACTCATTCACCCTTCTATTTGAAGTCGTTGCCTATCTTGGCTCTTGATCGAAATTGTCGTGTACCTAGTTGAAGAAGCTTCACTAGGTTTCATCAAATTGATTTTTTAGCTATTAAACCAAACCTCTATTCCATGTGTTTGTTTTCTATTTTTTCTTTGATTTTTTATTTTTGTGTTAATCACACATTATTCCGATCAAATTTGCCACCTTTCTTCACTAATCCACAACAGAATTTCAAAAAATGTTGCTAATTTTTAATTTTTAAAAACTCAACAGCTTGTTCAAAGGTATCTACTTGTAATAATATAAAATTTAGGGGTAAGGAAATAATTTGAGGCTCAGATTAGTGTTAAATTCCATGCAAGAGAAATCTATTACAGCAGTAGTGTTTTGCTGCTGTAGATTCATCATCTGTATCTCTCCCTTTTCTGTGTTTATGTTTAGTTAGCCTCTTAGGGCCCAAACAAAGCTAGCCCATAAAACATGCCAACAACGGCCCAGACCCAAACCATACGATCGAAGCCCACTAGCATCCTTTCAAGGAGCTGGGCCCAAATCAACTAACAAATCATACTAATATCAATGCAAGTAGGGTTGGACTCCATAAATGTTTCATCTACTATTTCACTTTCTTTTTTTTTTTTTTCAATTTACTACGCCTGATTCAAAAGATTATTTTTAAATATATCTTCTGACCAAATTTTGTCATTGATTCTATTTCATTGTGCATTTATAATTTTATTGTAAAATAATGATCAAATGTTTTTTCTTAAATATAATTTGTGTTAATTATTGTCAAATTTAGAGAAAATGCATACAAATTGAAATGAAATTTAAATCTTTAATTAGTTGGGAAGTGACATATGTAGTCCACTCACAAATAAAGTTCATTCTTCTTTTTTGTTTATGGTGTTAGCATTGACTTTTTTAATCACGGGGGGTACCTGCTTATTTTTTAAAGTTGAGTGGAGCAAAATATTACTTGTGTAAAATTTTGGGGGCAAAGCTAAATTAGATTCACATAAAACATTAATAAAAACCAATAACAAGAAATTGTATCATTACATACAACCTTAATGGTTTTTTTTTTTGACAAATAAAGTAAAAAAATCCCCACAAATACTAAAATTGGTGTTTCAAATTTCGAATAAAAGAAAATGTGCATAGTTTCAACAGACACATGCTTTCAATTAATTGGACCAAATAATTAATTAACTCAAAAGAACTCACTCTACATTCTTCAAAGGAAAAAAAAAAAAAGAAGAAGAAGAAGATAATAGAAAAGTAAATAAAAATAAATTCAAGAAATCCAGATTGATAGAAACAAATGAGGGGTAGTGAAAGTGAGGCTCAGATCTATGGTACTGATCAGGCAAAGAGATTTCAACCACGCCATGGCTGCAAAACCAACGGTTGCATCTGGTAGAGTAAACCCCCCAAAAACCAGATGCCATCCGGGTCGCCCCGCCAAGATACGGGTTTGTCTGTCCCATTTGCCCGATCCATTAGCTCAGAAGAATCAAGAATCATCATCACAGCCCCTTCACATCATATATATATATATATATATATAGAGAGAGAGAGAGAGAGTCAAATGTACATATATGTGTGTGTATGCGTGGGGAAGTTAGAGGGTGTTTGGTAAAGCTTGCTTAACATTGTTTCTTCAGTTCTTCAAGGGCTGTTGTTTTTTTTTTTTTTTTCCTTGGTTAATGGAAGAAATCATGGGGTTAACAGAGAGGGGCAACCACCCTTTAAGAACTCCCATATCTCACTGAAAACCCTCATTCTTCTCTTCTGAGCTTCCATCCATCAATTCCTCGGGCCTATACATATATATATATATATATATATATAGTAGGTGTCCAGCTTTCTTGTTTGCCCCTGGTTTTAACACATTTTTCAAGACCCGATTTTTCTATTGGCAAAGCAAAGGATACTATAGTAATTTCGTAAAATAGAAAGCAAAAGAAAAAAGAAAATTAATCAAGATTCTGATTAATTGATTCTAACATAAAAAGAGTTTAGCGACTGAGGCTCAGATCTGTAATGGGGCAAAAGAATCCGACCACGCCATGGCTGCAAGAAAATCACCGGTTGCATATAAAACACCACATGCCATCCGGGTTGCCCCGCCAAGATACGGGCTGGTTTTCTTGTTGCCCCAAATCATCAGCTCAGAGGAATCATTAGAAATATCATCACAGCCTCCTTCAGACACCTTACTGTCTATTATTATTATTATTATCGTCATTGTTGTGTGACAAATTGGCAACGTTGAGAAACCATTTTCACAGTCAGAAAACAAAAACAGCAACAGCAACAGAGCTTGTAACAAGAAAGAAAGACAGAGAGAAACATGGTTCTGGCAAAGGAAGCAGTATCATTGGGTCATTCCACGGGTGGAAACGATTGCTGACGACCATTGGATTACAGGGGTGGTGTTTTTTTCTCCACTCACCCCCTTGATCCAACGGTGTAGAACCCATCCATCCAAGAATTTCCCATATCACTGGGACAGATCTATCCATCATCTGTCTCTGCTTTCTGTGTGTGTAAATGTGTATGTCTACACACACAAAAGGGTTGTTTGGTTTTTGAGAGGGGAAAATTCATGGGGTGAGAGGAGGGGCAACCACCCTTTGAGGAACTCCAAATCCTCCCTCCACCCTCAAATCTTTTTCCTCTGAGCCTCAATCCCTCAAACTGTTGTTGAGTCAAAGCTTTTTATTTATTGCTCGCCAGGGAATCTCCTTTTGCCCCTCTTGTGGAATTGGTGTGGTGAGAGAAATTCAGGGTAATCTTGTAAATTCATAAATACCATAACTTTAAGACAAAAGTTATTAACTTGTGGAATTTATGGATATAGGTTAAGTTTAACATGTATAAATGCTTGAGATTGTCCATATTCCAAGTGCTTAATCAAATCAATTTTATTTTCAGTGAACGATTTAATTCATTTATTTTTATTATATTATATAAAATAATAATATAATAAAGTAATTATTATAAATTAAGTAAAAATAATAACTAAAAAATACATATAACAAAATTTAAAATCTAAATAACAACACATATATTATCAAATGTCAAGTTAAAAATTTCTAAAAAAAATTGGTTCTGATTAGTTTGACCTACTTTTTATATAATTTATTAATTTTTTATCAATTTAATAGATTTTTATCAATTTAACTGAATTTTTTATTTTTTTATTCCCAGTAAAAATTGGATCGATAATTGATCCATAGTTAAACCGATTTCCATTATAAAAAAAGTGGTTCTAGCACTCATTAAAAATCACACTAACCTAAATACGAATTAATGACTATTCCAGACTATAAGATTAAGATTTAAAAACTCTAAAATTTGCAAGAGGTCTTAGGTTTGATTTCTAGCTGCGTCTAGGTATTAGTTCTATAACATATCTAAAGTTTCATTGCTAATTTTTCATTTTTTTTATCACTTTGAATTAGACGAAATATAATACTTTCATTGACTTAATTTGCTTAAATTTTCAAATTAGCTAACTAATTTGTAGAAAGATTGATTAGTTCTTGATTGTGGGCAACCCTTTATTGATGTAGATTTATAGAATATATTTTAAAGCAAAAATAACTTGGTTAGTTTTATAATTAAATTATCATTTAAATTAAGAAAATCATAATACGATTGAGCTAGTAAAATATCAACCTAAATTATCTATATTAGTCTTTGTTTGATTAACTTTTTTTTTCTTTTTCCAAAAATTTCATTATACTGCAAGGTTTGTTTTTCATTAAAAGGTTGGCGAACCTTTGGAAATTGAAGAAGGAAGAAGGGATAAATTTTTGGATATTGAAGAAAATTATTTTTATTCAAGAGAGAATATTTGTTTTTTCAGTAGAAAATTTACAATAAATCCAAAAAATCATCCAAGAGGGTTACTAAAATATCTCATCAAATCTCTTCCATATTGAACTTTCATTCCTTTCTTATCTTTAATTCTATTAGAAAGTTTCCTTATCTCATAAGAACGTTCATTTTT
Source organism: Paulownia fortunei (assembly GCA_019321725.1). NCBI lineage: Eukaryota > Viridiplantae > Streptophyta > Magnoliopsida > Lamiales > Paulowniaceae > Paulownia > Paulownia fortunei. The sequence goes on along the minus strand of CM033107.1, from coordinate 4,183,356 downwards.
TTTTTTTTACGTCTTAGAAATTGAATTTTCAATCTAACTTTCTATAAGAATTTGATTCCTATCCAATTTCCTAATGAGCTTTCTACAAGCCCATACTTAATGAACCTATACCTAATTAATTAAGTAAACTCTAGTTTAAATGATCAAATCAATTAAATTAATTATGTAGGGCTAGTTTGGATTTATGGATAAGATTGATAAAATTAACTGAATAAAGTAGGATTGCTCTGTTTATGGATATTGTAATATCTTTAAAAATGTATTTGAATTGTAGGATGAAAATTTAAAATTTCTGGCTAGAATTAAAATCTTGCATTTGGATTTGATGATTGAGTTATTAAATTGAAATGTCCAAATTGCCCATTTAAAGATATTGACAAAAAAACACATAAATATCATCTCAAATGTAGAAAATAGGTTTTCTCCATTTACATTACTAGTTTTTCTTCTAAAAAAACCTCCATTTTGTTATATATTTTACAACTTCACAAAAATGAGTCTTATCACAAGCACATCAATATTGAAATGGCAAACAAATTCAACTCTAACCAAACATCACATGGTGCTCGAAAACTTGGAAAATATCATTTTCCCTTTCCTTATTATTTATTGTTTGTCATATGTTAAAACATATCAAATTCACACCAAAAATACTTATACTGGAAAAAAGAATCAAAGAAAGGGAAAAGATTGGTTCTTGAACCAAAAAGTGAAAAAAAAAAAATCCTATATTTTTGTTTGTCAAGGTGAAAATGTGTCATTAGTAATCTGTGAAGGTTTGCAAGAAAAAAAATTTGTCAATTGTCACTTGTAATTGCTATATACAGTATTATTTACTATCAGTGACCACCAAAAACTAAAACATTTGCTTGGGAGAAGAAAAAATAATTGTGCAATCGCCAAAGTTCCATTCAACGACGATGGCTTGACAGGACGCCAATGCAAGGATGGTAGCGAGAAAATTTTGAATTGAAGGAGATTTAAGATTTGAAGATTAGGGCAAACAATACACGCATGAAATTGGGGTTGCAACCTTTTTTATATGTATATAACTGTAATACCATTCAAATATAAGGGCATTTTGATTACAATAATTCGTTCTTCATAGGAAAATATGTAATATTCGATATAATGCACTCCAGGCCAATTTTCGAATGACAAAATTCTGGCATTGGGTTGGTGATTAGTTGTCCTTCAATTAAACGACAGTGGACCGGACCCTCAATTTATCATGGGCTCAAGTCAAGTATGCCAATTGCTTACCATGTTGGATGCAATTATCTATCAAGGCAAATCCAACAAACAAAATGAGGCCGTAATGAAATAGTTATGCCTATCATAATTAATTAATTTAATCAATTAATTAAATATTTTAATTGAGCTCTCTAATCTAAGTAAGTCCAGTCAATTAGTTCAATTAATTAATTGAATTAACTCAACACTTGAATTAATTTAAACTATATTAATTAATATATTAATTAATTTAATTCAACATTTTGATTATTTTCTAAATTACAAATAGATTTGTCCAAATTTTGTATGTGACCCCTTAGGTTCACTCTTAACTAGTCATGGGCTCACAATTATTGTGATTTAATTGAACAAATAATTATGTTAATTAATTAATTTTCTTGGAATAAATCATTAATTCCAAAAACCCACAAGTCATGGGAAGTATCTAATAGTGCATCATGACTCCCAGTCTTAGGTTTTCATGCGGACCTATTCTAATTACGAATATCAAATAAGTACGGTCCTTCCATCAACTAATCTTTCGATTAAATTTAGAACATGGATTATTAGTCGAAACCCTAATAACTCAATAACTATGCATTCACTCCTAGTAGATTGACTCAATAATTAGAAAACTTATCGTCTAATTTTTATCTAACATTGATAAAAAATTTTAAAGTCAAGTACAATGAAACACATAGATTCATCTATTTATCTATATAGGTGACAGATTATTTGTTAGTCACTCATTAACATCTATATATAAAGATGTTATACCCAATGTAAACCCATATGATTGTTATGCAATCGAAAATACAACAAAGTGTAACATATTATGTACAAGGTTACCATGGTATCTTAAATAACTCAATAACTATGTATTCACTCCTAGTAGATTAACTCAACAATTAGAAAACTCATCGTCTAATTTTCATCTAACATTGATCAAAATTTTTAAAGTCAAGTATAATGAAACACATAAATTCATCTATTTATCTATATGGGTGACAGATTATTTGTTAGCCACTCATTAACATCTATATATAAAGATGTTATACCCAATGTAAACCCATATGATTGTTATGCAATCGAAAATACAACAAAGTGCAATATATCATGCACAAGGTTACCATGGTATCTTAAATCTACGAACTAATTCTTGCACTATTGTAATGAAAAAATTCTCATTCAAAAATAAAATATTTTCAATTGGAATTTTCAGGCGGAGTAGTTTAGTATACTTGTTTCCCAACATGCACCCTGATATATGCACTAATGTTTTCATACCAATACCAATAGAATGAAACATCCTCCTTTTGAATTTGCATCGTATATACAAGTCTCAAGATGATCATTTATGTCTCATCTCAATGATTCTTGACTTAAAATATTTTTAAAATCACAGTTTTGGAGGCATATTTTATGATCGTCATCATATGCACAACCATGCCCCATATATATATATGATCTAAGAATTTCATCTAATTTTTAGAATGAATTTAAGATAAAGATTGTCAATTAATAATATTAATATGAATAAAATTATTTTTATAAGAGTATAAGAATAATCAAATTAATTGACTTGTCGGATACTATTCTATTAAATAATTAATATATTTTATTAAAAATGACAAAATCGAACCATATGCACCCTATTTTTAAGAGTCATTGAATTTGAATAACAATAATTACACATTATATAGGAAAACGTAGGTTTAAGCAAGTGGGCATATGGCAACAATTCAAATATATTTGGGAAGATGGCAATTCGTTTTTATGAATTATGATTTATATATAATGATATCATTACCTTTTTGCTTTCTTACTTCAACTCAATTCTAAATTATTTGCTAAAAACTCACTTGAGTTCGACAAATCAAATTAGATTATATTTTTTCATTCAACAAAATTAAAAATAGACTCGACCTCAACTTGATTGGTAAAAAAAATAATAAATTATATGTTAAAACATCAAACTACTCAACCTCAAATATTGTTCAATTTAATTAAAATTTATTTAAACTAAATTTAAAAAATATAATTATTAAAATTTAATAAAAATTTTATTTAAATTTTAAATACTAATATATTCTACTCGACTTAATTTATATATAATTTTATTATCATTATCAGTACTAGGTACGGTAGTTCAAAACAAATTTGGAGAGAAGACAATGGAATTCGTTGGTTGAACTCATTGGGTACATCCTGAGGTTGGATGAGTGTACTTTTTTTTCATTTTTGGGCTGAACGTAAGGGAAGGGACAAGACCATGTCTTGTATGGGGACAAGATTGATGAGTTGCACTAATCAATAATACATGAGAATTATTATTAATATTTCAAAAATTAATATTTTATTATTTATAGTTTCTCTACAATAATGAACTATATATTATAGAACACCAATTTGTATATTTTAAAGTGCCAATCTTGCACAAGGTTTATGTTTGTCAAATGTTGTTTCAGTAAATTTTTAACACTATGTTTGGATCTTCAATTTTAGTAAAAAAATTAATAATATTGATAAAAATGTATCTTTTTAACATCAAATAATGTAACTTATGTTTTATTTTATGTACTTTTTTTTCTTTTTCCATTTTTTCACTAAATTCCTTGATTCAAGCATCATATAAAGTTCAATTACTGATGAAATAAATATTTCTTTTGACAGTTGCCGGAAATAAAAAAAGGAAAAAAAGAAACCTTACTTTTTATGATCCTTAAAAACAAATAGCTCCAAATCCGTTTCCATGCTACATGAAAATTCAAGTAGTACTTCTTTTTTTTTTTTCTGCATTTTATAATAATAATTTTATCCTCATTTTTTAAACAGTAATACACACTCTGCTAATTTGAAAATTGAATAAAAAATTTCAAAATCATATGCTTTATATATATCTTCTATCAAATTTTGTCATTGATTATATTTCATTCTGCATTAATATTTTTGGTGTAATATATGTTAGAAAAATAGGGTGCAATTAATGTGTGAGTTTGAATAGTCTCCAAAATTTTAAAGGAGTATATTTTAAGTGTGAGAAAGTATCCCAATGAAAAAATAAAAAAAAAATGAAGCAAATTTAACTTGCTTACTATTGCACACGACAGAGTGTAACATTCTGGAACTCTCCTCACAGTGGACCCTAGCGAAAGCTAGTTTCAACAAGTTAGGAGGGTGGTGCGAATGTTGTAATTGACGCTTTGGGGTGAACTTTATATTACAATTTGAATTTTTAAAACTTTAAAAATTAAATTAAATTTTTATTATTTAAAATAAATTTTATAACCTCTTATTAATTTTTGTAACACTTCATATAGGGCCAGTACCTGCACAAGGGAGGCCATCATGATTTTAAGAGTCAATTGGCATGACTCCTACAATATAACTTTTTTAATTTATATATTTATATATTTTTTAATTATATGCATTCTTGTGATTTATTTGCGTTAAAATAATTTATTTTTTTTGCATGAAAGTTATTTTCATTAAAATTTAAAATATTCACAATACTTCACACATATACGTTGTCACAAGGAGTTGAGGAGCATTAAATTTTTCAAAAAACCAAGGTATGGTAGAGTGACTCGATGACATGGCAAACAACTCGACATGGTAGTCACGTGTGTAGACATGGAAAATTTGTAGCCAATTATGTATTGACATATGTAATATATTTTTATTTATTAATTTTATATTTTTATTTATTTTTGGAATATTATTGAATTTTAAATTTAAATAAGATATTTAATTGATAGAGTTAAATATTATTATATGTCAAATTATTATATTTGGACAATAAAGATTGTATCTTTGAGATTATACAAGTGAATACCAATATTTTGATAATTTAAATCACATCTTATAATTAAGACAACAAATGTCCATCAAATCATAAATAACCAATCAAATTCTCATATGTCATCAAGTAAAAATGACAAAAGCCCTCATTCTACAAGTATAAATAGGGGTCAGGGTCATCTCCAACAAGTTAAAAACAAGTTGAGAAAAAAAAATAAGTCCAAGCAAGAAAGATATTGGAGGAAGTTCTTTTAACTCAAGTCCATCAAATTCAAGAAGATTTACGGTATTCAAAGCGAAAATCAAGGTGTTCGTTACGGAGCTTATCAAATCATGGCCTTTAATTTAAGATTAAGTTATTAAACTCTCAAAATAACGTTATTAAAAATCAAGTCAACCTTAGAGCAAATTGGATAGTCGAATTCATCAAAAAGTTATCAAATCCACAAAGTCAACGTTCTTGAGGAGAAGAATCAGAGGATAAATAGAGATTGTATCTACATATTTTTAACAAATTTAATAAAATTTTATTTGTACTTTTTTTCTGGTTTGTAATTTTTGCATACAACAAAATTTGTGTTACGAATTTTTGGCACGTTTAGTGGGACAATCTCTACCTCTCATCTCTTCTTTTTAAATCAAGTTCGAAGTTCAAATGGAGATAAAGGACAATCACTCTAACTTCACAAATGTTAAATTTTTTATGTCGAGGCGTGAGGGGGCAAAAGAATATGATATTTTATCGAGTCCTGCAGCCACCACTCCAAAACACAAGCATGAGGGAGCAAAAAAAGATGGTATTTTGCCAAGCCATGAAGCAATCACTCCAAAATACAAGCATAAGGGGGCAAAATAAGATGTTGTGTTGCCGAGCTATGAAGCCACTACTTCAAAACATAAGTATGAGGGGGCAAAATAAGTTGATGTTTGGTCGAACCATGAAGCCACCACTCCAAAATACAAGCATGAGGGGGCAAAAGAAGATGGTATTTTGCCGAGCCATGAAGTCACCACTCCAAAATACAAGCATAAAGGGGCAAGAGAAGATGGTGTGTTGCCGAGCCATGAAGTCGCCACTCCAAAATTCAAGCATGAGGGATGGCAAGAGAATATGGTAATTTGACATTGCCAGTTAATTTTCCACTAAAGTTGCGGGCAAAGCAAGAAATAGAAGCTATGGAGAGAGAGATGGTGAATCTAACTTCGATGCTCGAATCTTCTACAAACTCAAATTTTGAAGTCGCAACAGTTATGATGGTCCAAACTATTTTACTAGAAGATCAAATTACAAATTTGATGAAGACTATTGAGGAACTCACGAAGCATATTCAAGAATAAGACTCTCAAATTATGAAGTTGATAAACAAAGAAGACAATGTTGATACTAGTCGCATAATGGGCGAACAAATTGAAGCTCATGATGAAACTGAAACATCTATGAAGCAACAACCAAGTGAAAGAGAGAAGTCTTCTAAAGAGTTGCAAGTTTCATCTGATAGGTTGATTGACCAACTGAAAAAGTTTATCATGAGGACTATTAATGACTAATTCGATAGAAGCTCCAAATTATCTTTGACTTATGCCAAATCATACACTAAGAGAATTAACAATTTAACGATGTCAGTTGGCTACCAACCTCCAAAATTTCAGCAATTTGATGGCAAAGGAAAGCTCAAAGAAACATGTAGCTCATTTTATTGAATCGTGCAACAATGCTAAAACATATGAGGACTACCTGGTTAAGCAATTTGTTCGCTCATTGTAGGAAATGAATTTGATTGGTACACCAACCTGGAGGCAAACTCAATTAATAGTTGGGAGCAGTTGGATAAGAGTTTATCAATTATTTTTGTAGCACCTGTCATACTTTTAATATAGTTAAACATGCTAACTTCAATTATAAAGATGATGAGCCCATGCTTAAATATATCAATAATTGGAGAAATTTATCTTTGAATTATAAAGATACTTTATCAGAAACTTCTGAGATTGAGATATGCATCTAAAGAATGCACTGGGGTCTCTGCTACATACTTCAAGGAATCAAACCAAATTTTTTTAGAGAATTGACAACTCGTACACATGCCATTGAGATAAGCATGGATTTAGACAAACAAGAATACCCAAATGATGTTAATGATGATGAAGATGAAGAAGATGAGATATTATATGCAACCACTGCTGACTTCGACTTTCCAATGCCCTTAGATACGAGTATAAACTATCTAAAATTTTCAAATTGAAATTTTCTTAAGTGTTCTTTGATAAGAGCATAAACTATCAGTAAAACTCATTGACATGAGCATAAAAGGTCTACAAATCAAATCAAATGAAACACTCTCAAATCTAATTAAAGACTCCTTGATATGAGTATAAACTATCTACAAATTCTAATTCAAATATGGAGACTCATTGATACAAGTGTAAACTATCTAATAAATTCAAATTCAAGACTCCTTGATATGTGTATACTATCTAATAAATTTCAAATTCAAATTGAAACTCATTGATACGAGTGTATACTATCTAACAAATTTTAAATTCAAATTGAGACTCTTTGATATGAGTATAAATATCTAATAAATTTTAAATTCAAATTGAGACTCTTTGATACGAGTATAAACTATCTGCAACTTCAATGAAAACTCATTGATACGAGTATAAACTATTTACAAAGTCAAATCAAGTCAAGAACTCCTTCATATGAGGATAAACTATCTACAAATTCAAATCAATTCAAAAATGATTTCGAAACTTATTCACTTTTCATACCTACTGGATGCACGCGAATAAATCTCGATTGGGCATTTGTAGAAATGAAAAATTTATAGCCAATTATGAATTGACATATGTAATATATTTTTATTTATTAATTTTATATTTTCATTTATTTTTGGAATATCATTGAATTTCAACATTAAATAAGATATTTAATTGATAAAGTTAAATATTACCATATGTCAATTATTATATTTTGACAATAAATATTATATCTTTGAGATTATACAAGTGAATACTAATATTTTGATAATTCAAATCACATCTTGTGATTAAGGCAGCAAATGTCCATCAAATCATGAAAAATTAATCAAATTCTCTCATATCATCAAGTCAAAATGACAAGAGTCATTATCCTACAAGTATAAATAGGGATCATCTCCAACAAATTAAAGACAAGTTAAGAAAAAGAAGAAGTCCAAGCAATAAAGGTGTTGGAGGAAGTTCTCTCAACTCAAGTTCGTCAAATTCAAGGAGATCCACAATGTTCAAGGCGAACGGAGCTTATCAAATTATGTTGTTTAATTCAAGATTAAATTGTTAAACCCTCGAAATAATGTTATTGAAAATCAAATCAACCTTAGAGTAGATCGGATGGTCAATTTCATCAAGAAGCTACCAAATCCACAAAGTCAATATTCATGAAGAGAAGAATAAGAAAATCAATAGAAACTGTATCTATATATTTTCAACAAATTTAATAAAATTTTATTTATACTATTTTTTTATTTATAATTTTTGCAAACAACGAAATTTGTGTTACAACGTGTTGAATATAAATACATTCATCCATGTGCGAAAAATGCATAATAAGAGTTATGGACTATGCGAGTGATTGATACATCCGTCTAGTTATGGACATTGGATCAGCGGTGGTATGCTTGATCGGTTGCACTATGGGTAAAATGGAATGGTGTGTTCTCTGCATCGGTGTGGCGTGTCAACTGTAGCAGTAGTGCTGAAGGTGGTAGCATGGAGAGAATTTTCAAAAAGGATGGTTAGAAAAAGAAACAGCAGAAGACAGCAAAGAACGAGAAACAGAAGAAGAAATAGGAAAAGAAAGAAAATGAGAAAACAGAACAATTGGAAAAAAAGAGGAAAAAGAGAATTGAAACTAATTTGCTAAATTAAACTTAATTTCGTCAAAAAATAATAGTTAATAAGTAAATTGTGAATGAGAAGCTGAAGTCTATTAGTGAGGGTGAGAACATTTAAGACGCAGTGGATTTCTTGATTATTTTGGCCATAAATTCATATGGAGTAATTTGGACATTTGTGTTTACTATCCTACTCAATCATCAAATCAAAAGAAAGATTGACATCCTACTTAAAATATAAAAATTTCAATCTTAAAATTCAAATACTTTTTTTTAAACAAATCACACAATTTTTGAACAATATAATCATATTTTATCCAATTTTATTTTTAAAACCAAATAGGACCTTAAGGAATTATAAGATGATTTCAATAAGAAGTACAAGAAAAAAGATACCGCAGCAGAGAAATTTGTTGTCTATTCTGACACTATTATTAAAAAAAAAATTAGTGATATTATTTTTTAAAAAGTATATTTTTAATATTTTTAAAATTATAAACTGAATTTAACTCTAATTCGATTCTGTTATGCTCCAAGCAAATCTAAGGATGACATGAGGACATTTTAAATTCGTACTCATAATAAATTTGTTCTATTTGGAGTGGATCTTAACCCAATCAAATGGGTATTGAAATGAATATGAGTTTTAATTTTGTAAACTCATCCTAGACCTGCTCCATATTATTATTATTATTAATATTTAATATACAATATATTTTATAATTATTAATTAATTTAATTTTATAAATTTTTGAATTGAGTTACTATACACATTGTAATATTATTTGATCAATTTAGAAATTATTTTTAAATTTTTGCTTCAATTCAAAAATGTTATAATTAACTTATATAAGGTTTAATACAAAATGCATTACAAATTAACTATATTAAAATTAAAAAAATTATATGTAGATAAATTATATAAAATATTTTAAAATAGCGAGATACATAATTAAATTATATTCATCTTCTATAAATTAATATTATTATTATTTTAATAATTAAAAAATATAAAAAATACATATTATCAATAATATCAAGTAATAAATGTCAACACATTGTAGTCATATAAAAGGCAAAAGCAATTATATAAGGTTAAAAGGCGCAAATTGGCATGTCATAAGGAGGTGAATTTCAAATTTAACCAAATTCGTCCATATCATCCCTGGTCAAATCCAGATCCAAATCTTTAAAAACCGGATAAATCCGTTCCACATTCTTCAAAGGCAAAACAAAAAAAAAAAACGAAAAGGAAAAATAAATTCAAGAAATCCAGAAAATGACGGGAAGTGAAAGTGAGGCTCATATCTATGGTACTGATCAGGCAAAGAGAATTCAACCACGCCATGGCTGCAAAACCAACGGTTGCATCTAATAGAGAAAAAAAAAACCCAAAACCAGATGCCATCCGGGTCGCCCCGCCAAGATACGGGTTTGTCTGTCCCATTGCCCGATCCATTAGCTCAGAAGAATCAAGAATCATCATCACAGCCCCTTCACATCATATATATAATTATATATATAGAGAGAGAGAATCATATATATATATATATATGTGGGTGAGAGAGCAGTCCGGATCCTCTTTGCAATTTGGATTAACATCTGTATTCTTCATTTCTTCAAGGGCTGTTGGTTTTTTTTCCTTAGTTAATGGAAGGAATCATTGGGTTTAAAGAGAGGGGCAACCAACCTTCAACAACTCTAATATCTTACTGTAAACCCTCATTCTTCTCTTCCGAGCTGCCATCCATCAATTCCTTGAGCCTTTCCATTATTATATGCATATACAGGTATCCACCTTTCTTACTGCCCCTGGTCTTTAACACATTTTCTCAAGGCCCAATTGAAAGGCAAAGGACACTATAGTAATTTCGCAAAATAGAAAGCAAAAGGAAGAAGAAAAATAATCAAGATTCTGATTAATTGATTCCAACATAAAAGATTTTACCGACTGAGGCTCAGATCTGTAATGGGGCAAGAGAATCCGACCACGCCATGGCTGCAAGAAAATCACCGGTTGCATGAAAAACACCACATGCCATCCGGGTTGCCCCGCCAAGATACGGGCCGGTTTTCCTGTTGCCCCATATCATCAGCTCAGAGGAATCATTAGAAATATCATCACAGCCTCCTTCAGACACCTTACTGTCTTTATTATTACCATTGTTGTTGTCACAATGTAGCAAATTGGCAACGTTGAGAAAGCATTTTTACAGAGAGAGAGAACAAAAACAGCAACAGCAACAACAACAGAGCTTGTACCAAAAAAGTAAGAAAAAGAAAAAGATGGTTCTAGCAAAGGAAGCAAGGAACATTGGATTATTATACAGCGGAACCGACCCATCCATCCAATAATTTCACATATCATTGGGGCAGATCTATCCATCTGTATCTTCTTTCTCTGTGTGTGTAAATGTGTATGTTTACACACACAAAAAGGGTTGTTTTGTTTTTGAGAGGGGAAAATCATGGGGGTGAGAGGGAGGGGCAACCACCCTTTGAGGAACTCCAAATCCTCCCTCCACCCTCAAATCTTTTTTCCTCTGAGCCTCAATCCCTCAACTGTTGTTGACTCAAAGCTTTTGATTTATGCTCGCCGAGGAATTAAATTGTGTAGGGTAAGAGAAATTGAGGGTAATTTTGTAAATTCATAAATACCATAGCTTTAAGAGGACAATTATTAACTTGTGGAATTGATGGGTCGGTTTATCATATATATAAATGACTGAGATTATACCAATATTTAAGTTGTTTTTTTTAATTATTATTATTTTTAAGAAAAGTAAAAGCTCGAATCCAAATATAAGAAAAATGTGGAGAGAGAATGAATTTAAACTCTGATGTCATATACAAGACCACATACCACCACGCCATAAATACAAAAAAATTAATTAATAGTTAATGATGTCTTACTCGCGTATTAATCTCTTTTTTTTATGGTAGTTTTTTTTTTAATTTATTTAGTCTTGACAATTGCACTTAATTATTTAGTCTCTAACGATTGCACTTAATTAGTAGTGGATATCTTATTACATTAAATGATGTAATTGATTTTTTTTTTTAAAAACACATATATTACTACACTTGCATAGGATTGGATATTATATTATTGATAGCTATTGATGTAATCCTTGTAAGCATGGTTGTTCACGGTTTTTTAACACCATACTTCAGAACCACATTAATTTAATCAATAAATTAGAATGTCATCTCAATCAATAAAAACAACAAGAACAAGAAAATCGAACCAGATAAATCCATGACAACTATATTATATAACTGTATCACTTATTGAATTTATGATTTTTTTTAAATAAAGGTTTTGGTATTAACAATTACCAAATGAAAATTTTGATATGGTTTTGATTCTATGATTACAATATGAAAAAAATACTCTATCGAAAAGTTTGTACTACTTGACAAGTTCCAATCTATGAAGTCTTTACAAACCTTATTCAGAACTAGTCCAACCCATAACTCATGAATGTTGACATCAGACTTTTATTATCCCTTTATTTGATTTTTTTGGGTAACATCCCAAACGTCCTCTGTCCCTGCCCTTAGATTGTGAAGGAGGCTGTAAATCGCGAAATATGAATTAACAGGTTAGGATTCACAAAACAACTAGTACATTAATATCCACAACAGGTCTATCCCACTCCAACTGAATCCAATTGTCTCTAAGGGACAGAATCCGACCATCAAAAAGAATCGAATCTACACGTTAAAACTACCAACAAAGACAATTCCGTGGCCTTTGCCAACTGAACTATGCCCCGGAAGCCTTATTATCCCTTTCTTAATTGCTCATCGTTGATGTTAAGTTAATATCATATGAATAGTTAAATTGTCATTTTTTTGGTTAACTTCCAATTATGATGCAGTATAATATTTCATCGACTTAATTTGCTTAATTTTTCAACTAGTTAGTCAATTTATAGAAAGAGTAAATTAGTTCTTGATTGTGGCAACATTATATTGATATAATTTCTATAGAATATTTTTGTAAGCAAAAATAATTTAATTAGTTTTATAATCTTATTGTTAAATAAATCGATTTAAAACTAGTAAAAAATTTGGTATTGGAATTTAAGAAAATGATAGTAGGATTGTGCTACGCCAACTTAAATCATCTAAATTAGTTTCTTTTTTTTTTTTTTGACTAACTATTTTGTTTTCCAATTTTATTTTATTTAATTTTTTTACATGTAAGACTTGTTTTCCAATTTTATCGGTTTAGTGATTAAAGTAACTTACTTGGAGTTAGTTTTTGCTTTATTTTACAAGTCCAGATATATTTCAAAAAATTGAATTCTTGTTCTAAATTATTACTCTCTTGTTTATATTTTGTACATAATTAATTATTACAATAGATGAAAGTATCATATTGATTATTGGTATCCAAAAACTTATGTTCGAATTTGAAAAAAAAAATATAAAATACAAAAATAAAATGAATTTGAAATTAAAAAATGTATAAAAATTGTAAAATATATCTGATCGTACCATACACCTTATCATATCGAATATGCTAAAAAATTCAATTTTGATTCTAAACTTCTTAAAACATACAATAATTAGTATGATACAAATTTTATTTAAAAACTACACAAACCATAACATCTGCACTCCTACTTTTAATGGTCCTTGAATTTGAACAGCATCAATTACCCATTATATAGAAATAATTAGGTTTCAGCCAGTGGCTACATGACAATAATTTTAAAATATTTTTGAGAGGACAAAAATTATTTTTTATGGATTATAATGTATATATAATGATAAAATTGCTTTTATGCTCTTATCAATTATATCAGAAAAATAAATTAAATTATTCAATATTCAATATTCAACTCCAAATGGATTGCTACAAGATTGTTTGAATTCAATTTGTTAAATAGAATAAACTGGATTGAATACATTTTTCGTTCTATAAAATCTGAATTTTAGTTCGAATACGATTGAATTAGAAAAAAATAATAAAATAAATATAATAAGATCAAATTATTCAACCTCAATTATTATTAGATTTAATTAAAACTCGTTTAAATTTAATTTGATATACTATCAAATCAAACTCAAATATTAAAAATAATTTTAAAATCAATAAATAAATTTAAATACTAATAAATTTATTTCGATTCAATTTGTTTACGGTTCTGTTGTCAATTCTAGCGACTACTTAGGTGGTTCAAAAAAACAATGGAGAGAAGGCAATGGATTTTTGTGGGCTGGGCCTCACTGGGCACAACCGGAGGTTGGATGGGTACAACCGAACGTGTGAGAGAAGGGACAAGACCTTGTCTTTTCCGGGGTTTGGCCTACTCTACTTGCGTTTCTAAAAGTTTAGATTTTTTATTATAATTTTATATTATATTTTTTATTGTATATTACATAAATACGTTATTTAAATAAAATATCTTTTAAGATATCAAATTGAAAAATACTTATTATGTACATATATATATGCAATATTACAAAATTACATTAAAAAATTCAAACTACACTATTATGTATTACATTGTAGTATTTCAATTTGCAATGGGACATTTGATTTTATTTTAGGGTTGTTATTTTGGAGCATTGCCACAAGAAAATTACACAACCTGAAAAGATCATAAAAGGTGGTTTAACTTTACTTCCGTTGTATATACGTGACTTGGATCTCATTAATTTTCTCTCAAGTTCAAGTTCAAGTTCTAGTTCTAGTGGTTCGCGAAATAATATGGTACGAGTTCATAAAAACTTACAAAATAAACATAGATCATCAAAATAAAATTATTTAAAATTTAAGTCAGATTGAAGTTTATAGATCGTTAAAAGTTGATAAGTAAAATAAATAAAAATGCCAAAAATTATTTTATGAATAAATGGTAGTTGAGAACTATTTATAGATAGTCATACACATACGAACATTCTCATTTAATCATGTGAATTACGTGTGTAGTTGACAAGGATCAACAATGTTTATTTTTTTGAGATGGAGTCGAGACCTGCGTCTTTTTACGAGGATAAGATCCTATTCTGTTTGAATTTTATTAATTTTTCTAAGGACAATATGGTTATTTAAGCCTTATTTATATCAATTTGTAAAAAAATTATCCTAATAACTAATATAGCACGAGAATTTGAAATTGAGCTTTAGATTATTACCTAGTACAAGTAACAAGATTGATTAACTGCACTAACTAATAATACCAGAATTGATATTGAGGTTTCAAAAATTAATTTTTCATTATTTGTAGTTTCTCTACGAGGATGAATAATTATTATAAACATCAATAATATACTTTAGAGTGTCAATTCTACACAAGTTTTATGTTTGTAAAATGTTCTTTCAGTTTTCTTTTATTGCTATATTTGGATCTTGAATTTAGTGAGGAAAAACACTGAAAAATATTATTTTTTGTTACATTAAAAGATGTAATTTATGTTTTATTTCTTACAACTTTTTTTCTTCTCCATTTCCTCCGAAAATTCTTTGTTGCAAAAGGTCAATTACTGAAAAAAAAAACATTTCTTTTGAAAACACTTACTTTTTTATGACCCTTAAAAAAGAATAGACACAAATCCGTTTCCATACTACACGAAAACTCAAGTTAAAAATTTATGAGATATTAAAAGAGGCTCAGATCTGTGTATGAGATCGGGCAACAGGAAGGGTGCCCGCCATGGCTGCAAACACCCGGTTGCAATTGATTAACCCACTTGCCATCCGGGTTGCCCCGCCAAGATACGGTCCGGCAATTGCTCTGCGGATACGTTTTATCATCACAGCCTTCTAATGCAGTAAACTTATACTCCCAGTCCCGATCTAATTTAAGGGAAAACCTCAGGGGTGTTAAATGCAATTTTACCAAAGAAAAAGGGCTGTTGGTTAAAAATAATGAAATCATTGGCAAAGCAGAGAGGGGCAAGGACAACTAGGGCCGTAAACGAACAAGCTGCTCGCGAGTTATTTGGATCTCGGCTCGAAAAAAAATTCGTTTGAGATCGATCGTTAACTTTAACGAGCCGAGCTCGAGCTCGAAAATTTTTTCGAGACAAACTCGAGCCTAATAGTAGTTGGCTCGTTAGCACGCGAACTTGCTCGTTTATATGATCACGAGCCTGTTCGCGAGCTCGAGCTCGCGAGCCTACTTGTTTATATGCTTGCGAGCCTGTTTGCGAGCTCGAGCTCGAACTCGACTCGTTTATATGCTCATGAACCTATTTGCGAGCTCGAACTCGAGTTTGACTCGTTTATATACTTACGAATCTGTTCACGAGCCTGACTCATTTGATAAGTTCACAAACATGTTCGCGAACGGCTCGTTTAGAAATTCGATAATAGGTTGATAAAATTATAAAAATCTTAAACACAAAATTTTCTATTGAAATCGAACACAACACCTTTGAAAAAAAGGTAAAAACTCACATCATTGAGCTAACTACATTTTTGTATGATTTATGAAACATTTAGAGTATGATCTATTTGAAATTAATAAATTTTGTACATTTAAAAAATTTAAAAATATAAATATAAATAGAGAATAATAAATTTAGATTAATCAATACAAATCTTATAGATAGTTGTATCGCTTTAAGATATCATATTTTAAGATAATATATTTAGATTAAAATTAGTTAGAAGATTAGATAGTTGTATTGTTTTAAAATTTAAAAATATAAAAATATAAATATGTAATAATATACTTTGTCTAATCAACTAAAATTCAATTCTAAATATTAGGATGATAAACTATAATAATAAACTAAAATTTTATATATTAATTATATTTAAAATAATTCACTTCAATTAATAATAATAAATTATAAGCTTAGATTAAAATATAAAATGAATAATTACATTTCAACTTAAGATAATTCATTAAAATAAGATTAAATTAGAATTTTAAGTGGATGATTATGTTGACAGTATACTTTTTTTATTACATGAATCACGTCATGAGATTTTCTTTAAGATTATGAATTACTAAAGACAAAATCTTGATTACATATTCAGCATAAATTTTTATATTACAGAAATTCAGTTTTAAAACCGTCCACAAATATTAGCCAAATTATGAGAATCCAACAACCTTAATCCCAAAAAAATCCAATATTTTCAGGTTTTTGAAATTATAAAAAAGGACTTAATAATTACAGTATGAGTTTTTCTTTACTCTTCATTCTTCAAGGTGGCGGGGCAAATTTGGAAAAGAGGATTTTGCCTGCCATTGATTGAATTGTAAATATTATGCTGTTCCTTTTGGAGTTAGGGTTTTTCTTTTTATTATTTCCATCCCCTAGAAGGCTAGAACTGCTGCTGCCGCCGCTTGAAGATAAAGTTTTTGCTCTCATCGTCGAAGGTATTTTTGGCTGCTCATTTTTCTCCTACCTTTTGCCCATCTTTTACTAATTACTTTTCTTTTGTAATAAATCATTCGCGGAGTCTTTTATTAAATAATAGTTAATGTAGAAGCGTTTTCTCTATGTGATTTAGTATTTTTCATATTTCTTATATACCTTGAATTGGATTCTCAGACAACAATAATGTGTTTTTTTTTTCTCCTGTTTCTCATGGGTTCTGGACAATTATATGCCATAATTGTAGGATACAACAAGGCTTCGACACAACTGTCCGATATATATAAGAAATCTTATATAATATTACTATTAACATGAATATATACATATACATACCCCCCATATATATATATATTTTATTATTAGGAACATATTTATAAAGACTTATTGGTGTGAGTACAAAAGAAAAAAAGGAAGTTCATGGCAGTTATTCTTACCATTAATTTAGATATTGACCAATATATATTTTTTACAATTAGTTTTGGAAAAATTCGGTGGAGCGTTTGAAAAATTGATTATGAAGGAATAGGTTTTAAAAAATTGTTGGTTTTGCATATAAAAAATTATTGGTTCTGCATATATTAGTCGCATATTTAATTTTAACTTCAAGAATCATGTTTAAAACAATATACTAACTATAGTTGACTTGTGAATTAATTAATTTATGCTAGATTATTATTCAATTTCTTGCATTATGTAAACGCTAAGTTTCATTGTGTATTCTATTTTTTTCATAAAAAACTATAATTCAATATTCTGCTTTAGATAGACATGTATATAACAAAACTCCATAAGTGCCATGGGGGCTATTCTGTCACATCTTTATGTGGGCTCTTGCTGTTTTCTTCTAGCAGTTGAGGTAATTATTTTGTACTTGTCTTGTTTGTTCTAAAAACAAACAGATTGATGTTGTATCTGTTTTGTGATTTGAAATTATTCTCTCACCCTTTTGGAGTTTATCTTGGTAGGCAAAAACATGTCAACTCCGAACATATTATCAACCAAGTACAAATGATAACAATGAAGCAAGTCAAAGCAAGAATATCCATCAACTTGAGATCACTGAAGATGAGAACAGTCCGTATGCTACAAAGAAAAGAAAATGCACATCAAAAGTATGGACTGACTTTAAAGAGGTTACTTTTCCGGATGGGTCAGTGAAGGCTGAATGTATTCATTGTAAACATCGACTGACAATTAACAAGAGTGGTGTTACAACGTATTTTCTTAGGCACCTCAAAGGTTGTATGAGAAAGTAGATTAGTGAGAGAGGATAGAAAAATATTAGTCTCACTACGACTATAACTGAGTCGGAAACTATTACTTCGGTGCAAAATTTCAAGTATGATCATGCAAAGATTAGGGAGATTCTTTCTCACATGATTATTATTCATGAGCTGCCATTCTTTTTTTCAGAATATGAGATATTCAATTTATTGATGAAGACTGCTACTCCACATTATCAAATAATTAGTCATGTCACTACAAAAAAAGATTGCATTGCTACTTATGAAATGGAGAAGAAAAAATTGATGGTAGCATTAAAGGATGTGAACAGGGTCAATGTGACTACTGATTTATGGAAGTCGGATCAAAAGGTTTCGTATATGGTTGTCACTTGTCATTATGTAGACTCCAGTTGGAATTTGCAGAAGCGAAATCTAAATTTTTGTGATATTCCACCACCCCATATCGGTGTTGTCATTTGTGATGTGCTACATAAGTGTTTGGTTGAATGGGGAATTGAGAATAAGGTGTGGACAGTTACAGTTGATAATGCTGCATATAATGATGTAGTTGTTCGGATGTTAAAAGACAACCTCTCGTATAAAAACAATCTTCCTCTTAGTGGCAAATTATTTCATGTAAGATGTTGTGCACATATCTTGAATATTTTGGTGCAAGATGGGCTATCTGAAATTCAAGATGTAATTTTTAATGTGCGTGAAACTGTTAAGCACATAGCAGTTTCAGAGATCCGTATTAATATGTTCAGTGAAATTGCAAAACAACTGCAATTATCTTCAAAGAAGCTTGTGTTGGATTGTTGCACGAGGTGGAATGCAACATATTGCATGTTGTCAGCTGCTTTAGAGTTCAAAGATGTATTTCCAAGATATCAACAAAGGGATACTTCTTATAATTTTTTACCAAGTGAGGAGGATTGGGAGAAGGTTCGTCTAGTTTGTTCTTTTCTTGAAGAATTTAATGAAGTCACCCACCTCATTTCAGGTATTAAATATCTAACTTCAAACTTGTTTCTTACTTTGTTCATTTCTTGAAGAATTTAATGAAGTCACCCATCTCGTTTCAAGTACTGAATATCCAACTTCAAATTTGTTTCTTATTGAACTTTATAACATAAAAAAGTTGTTAAATGAAGCAAATGTGTGTGAAGGTAGTTTCATGACAGATATGGTTAAGAGGATGAAGGCTAAATTTGATCAATATTGGGGAGATTGTAACTTGTTAATCTCTATAGCAGCAGTTTTAGATCCAAGAAATAAGATGAAATTGATTGAATGGTGTGTTCCAAAGAACTATTCTGCAACTGATTCAATTGAGCACATCACCATTGTTCGTGAGACATTGCGCATGTTGTACGATGAGTATGTTGAGGCTCACAAAGCTAATATTATTGAAAAAAATGTTCAATGTGATACTCAAAAAGAAAAAGAAAGTTTTAGTGGTATCAATAATATTAGTGGAAGAGGAAAATGTAAAATAAGGGCACAATTTGCTAACTATATTAAGAATGTTGACAGTGTTGAACAAGTGAAATCTGAACTTGAAGTGTATTTGGAGGAAGGAGTTGTTATATGTGACGATAATGAATTTGATACATTGTCATGGTGGAAGATGAACAACTTAAAGTTTAGAATCTTGTCAAAGATAGCTTGTGATGTGCTATCAATTCCAATAACTACTGTGGCTTCCGAATTAGCTTTTAGTGCTGGCGGTAGGGTTATTGATCCACATCGTGCCTCTTTGGGAGTGGATACCGTTCAAGTTTTACTTTGTGCAGAAGATTGGTTGCGAGCTCATTATGGAATCAAGAAAAAAGCAAAAGTGAGTAAATTAGTATCTTAATTAATTGTGTATTATATATCTTGCATGGTAATTGTTATTATGTTTATGCCTAATATTTTGATCTTATGTATTTGTATGTGAAAGGAAAAGCCGGAGATTCAAGATATTCATTTGACTTAAAAGCCTTTATTATCACATTTCAAGAGCTCTAGTAAAGTTTGTTGTCATGAAATTGGTAAAGTTGGTTACTTTGAAGATTTATATAGTATTTATTATATGTTTGTTGATTGTAAGTTCTCATTTTTTTTTCTTAATTGAGGTATTGTGTTGGATTTTGTAGGACATTATTATTATAGGAGATCATGGTGGCCCGGTGGGTCTTGCAACTGTTATCATATGAGATTCATAGTGGGTCTTGAAATTGTTATCACTTTATCAGATGGATAAAATTGAGAATGTTGTTGTTGCACAAAATTGGATGTATTTGTAATTTGATGTAAACCATATTTGAAAGTGGATTTTTTTGTTTCTTGTTTTATAACATTTTGTGTTTAGCTTTAAGTTTCTGCCAACTTACAATGAGGTTTCCTCCGTAGTTCATTTTATTATGATATTATTTTCTTTTTGCTTTTTTTCAGCAGCATTTATATTTCTCTAACTCTCTTATGCCTTTGATTTTAGTTTTAAGTGATTGCTTTGGTTTTTGCAGGTGTTTTCTATTTTTTGAAATGAAATGTGTTATGCTTAACGAGCTCGAGCTCAAACTCATGCTTAACGAGCTCAAAAATGAGCTCAAGCTCGATTTTATGTTTGACGAGCTCAAAAACGAGCTCGAGCTCGAGCTCGATTTTATGCTTGACGAGCTCAAACTCGAGCTCGAGCTCGATTTTATGCTTAACGAGCTCAAAAACGAACTCGAGCTCGAGCTAAATTTTATGGTTAACAATCTCGAAACGAGCTTGATTTATGCTTAACGAGCTTGAGCTTCTAATCATTTAACGAGCCGAGCTTGAACTAAGCTCGTTTAACATACTAAACAAGTAATTTTCAAATCGAACTCGAGCCGTTCGCGAGCTTAATGATTTTCAAACAAATTGAGCTCAAATTTAATTATAAAAGCTCGAATCGAGCTCGAGCCTATGAAAAATTCAAACGAGTCGAGCTCGAGCTTTTTCCTGTTCGGTTCGATTACAACCCTAGGGGCAACCATCCTTGAAGAAATCCCTTTTATCTCTCTGATGCCTTATTCTTTGAGCCTCAAAATATGGTGCTACTGTCGATATTAGCAGCCATTTTGAGGTATGAAAAAGGGTTTTGCTTTGCAGCTTTGACAATTTTATCCTTAGTTTTGATGCCTTATTTGCGCATATGCAGATTCTGAAGAGCAGTCAAACTCAAGGATGTATTGGTCATTTTGCAAGTGGCCGATAGGTGGGGCTGATTGAATCCGTTCAGTTTTCATTGGTCTCAAAAGGCGGGTCTTGAATCTGGATCCAATAATGATTTCCGTTCAGTTTTCATTGGTCTCAAAAGGCGGGTCTTGAATCTGGATCCAGTAATGATTTGATTGTATATTCTTGTTTTATGCATAAATGAGAATGGGTTTGACTTGGTCTGTCTTATTTATTTGGAGAGAGTTTTGCAAGTTATAAATGAATTTTTATTTTTAAACTCATTACGCCTGAACCCGTCTCTTTTATTTATATATATTTATATAATATTTTTAAAAAAATATATTTTTTATAAAATTTTAGTAGATTAATTTAAAAATAATATTTTTTAATATTTTTAAAATTATAAAATAAATCTAACTCGGATTTGTTGGGTTCAAGACGAGTCTGGGTTAGAGGTCCAAGAAGGGTCAAACTCAGGTTTCTTAAAAATTTTGACGAGGTGGATTTCAAAATTGACAAATTCACCCTAAACTCGTTCCATTGTCATTCTTAATTTTACACGATAATTTGTGAGAAATGATCATGCAAAATTTGAGTTTCATGAAGGCTATAGCTTAAGTGCAAGAAAGTTCATTTAGGTTGAATGTTGTTTGTAATGGTTGACAACTGGCATAAACTATTTTCTCTTTTTGTGATGTATCAATTTTAACTTATAAATTTAAATTATAACTAACAATAGGTCAGCATAGTCTAATGTAGGACGTTCTAAATCAAAAAGTTTTTTGGATAATTTTATACTTTTGCACGCAATGCTGCCTTTTCTCTAAATAGAAAATAACTGAAAAATAGTCAAAGGCTCAATCTTATGTAAATAACATGGTATTAAGTGTATTGGGATTGAGCCACAATATATATATATATATATATATATATATATATTAATTAGGATCAACTAACATTGGAAATATTAGTACATTTGCTCTCATAATATAGAAATTTCATGACTTGAAATAAATTTAGAAAGTCTATGAACTAAAAATAATGTTGCTTGAGAAAATAATCACTTTTAATAGAAAAGAATCAACAATTTTAATCTTTTTTTAGGGAAAGGAACAATTTGAATCTTATTAGCTATATTAAACGGTCAATTTAATTAGCTCGTTACAAAGTGTTCGACGTTGGTTTCCTTGGCAACGATAAGGACAAAAAAAAAACAAAGGTTATTAGCCTCTTAGGACGATACGTAGTCTAGCAAGAAATTACGAAATTGCCCCTGCGGGTACGGTACAGTGGTAAGTACTTGGGAAAAAATATAATAGGTCGTGAGTTAGATTTTTTCTCGGCTGTCACGTGCCTGCTAACCCCTCCAAGGGTCCCGTTTGTGCTGAAGGTGAGTTCAGAGGAATAGAATAACCGATAGAACGTCCGATTTGAGTGCGAACTGCTCGTCCACCTAATTTATCGGAGGACCGAATCAGGAGGACGGCCGGTTCTATCCATAATTAGTTTGGGGCCCAAAAAACTTTAAAAATCTGAGTATAAAAATAAAAATAAAAATAAAAATTGCAAAATAGGATTGTACAAAATTTAACCAAGTGTTGGTGCATGCCATGATACCAATGTTAGAGTAGGATGCCCAACGCCCCAATTAGATTGGGTGTATTATACTCTTTTGCTTTTGTAAAGACAATCTTATTGGGAATCATATTAATAAAAAGGCATTTTCTTTATCTTATGTCTTGCATTTTTTTATTTCTGCACATTAGATAAAGTCCTTAGATCAAATTTAGCTACGGGGCATGGTCGCGCATATGATGGCGATCATGGAACATGCCTCTAAGGCTTTGGTTTTAAATAAGTTCCGAGTCGAGAGTTTTTTGAGATGGGACATCAAATAGCTCAGTAAGACTCGTACATATAATGCATGCTCGTGAGACGAGGATGTCACATTCCATTGGCATTAGCGTAGAGACGTAAGTGCATATATGTGGGTGCTTGTTAGGAAACAAGTACACCGAATATGGCCCGCAAGAAATTCTTAGTTGGAGGCTTTGCCCGTCGAAATAAGAATTTCTGTGTTGCGATAGTACACGACTAGTCCTTAGACTTGAGGCACGATGGTAGCCTTGTGTGCATCCTGCAGCACTTTGATATATCTTCTGATTGCTTGACAATCACAAAGGAGGTATGTTGGGTGTTGCACTGGTGTGCATGGAGGTTTGTCAGTGGCCAACATAGAATTCGACACTTGTTTTTTTAAATAAGGAAATCTCCTGTGTTTTCATAGTTCGTGATTCAAAGACCTTGGCCAAGGCAGAATGAATTGTGATTCATCAAGAATCATTGGAACTTGAAGTGGGATCACAACAATTGAATCATTTAGGGTTTCGACTTATAATCCATGCCTTAGATTCAATCAGGAGATTAACTGTCGAAAGGACCGTACGTTTATGGTACTCGCAACTGAAATAGGTTTACTCGCTATTTCACCTAAAACTAGTTTGCCATGATTACTTGCTAGGTGTTTTCATGGATAGTGAGGTTCTTGGAATTAAAGAGTTGATTCCAAGCGGATTAATTAATTGGATTAATTAATTAGAATAATTGTTATTCATAAGTTGCAAATATTGCAAACCCACTACTAGCTTAGTAGTGAACCTAAAAGGGTCACACATCTTTATGGAAAGTAACATTTTTAATTTTAGATTTTATCCAATGGTTGGAAATTAATTAATTAATACTGATCAATTAATTAATTAAGGGTTCTATTTAATTTAATAGTTAAATTAAATTATTCAATTAAGTAATTGGATTATTTAATTGGACCTAATTTGATTAGGAAGCCCAATTGGAGTAAATTAAATTAATCAATTGGATTGATTAAATTGAGATTGAATCAATTGAATTGATTTGGGGATTTTTGAGTCCAAGCCCAAAATAAATGTGGATCACTTAAGAAGCCCACTAAAGTATGAAGAGAATAAATTAAATAAATATGATTTATTTAATTAACATATTTATAGATAAATAAATATAGTGACCAATTTTATAGGATAAAATAGGCCACTAAGATTTAATTTATGTATAAATATAATTATAGTATATATATATGATATATATCTATCTTGATATTATTTGAAGAGTTCAAATTAATATCAACAATGTATGTAGACAATTTTGATGATTAATGTAGTTTCAAATTAGTCCATACAATAGAAGAGTTCTTGAAAGATTTGGAATCCTTCCAAGATAAGGTTTTGAAGTAGTTCAAAATAGAAAAACTTTCCAAGAGTTGGAAAAGGATTAAAATTTTCAACCCTATATATATAAGGGATGAAAATTACATAATTAAATTCAAAAATTTGAGCAAAAATATTTTGTTTAAAATCTTCTATTTTTACTCTTAAAGAAAAAAGAAAAGAAAGAAAAAGAAAATCAGTTTCTTGTTATTTTCTTCATATTAATGTTTTAAGAACTTAAAAAATCAATCTTTATTGTTCTTGAAAATATACTTCGGTTCTAAATTAGTAAACAATTAAAAGGATACTAGTTAATCCTTTTGATTGGTGTTGCTTTCCGTATCGTGGACCTAATAGAGGGGAGACACTTGGATCCTTGCGAGTTCTGATAGTTCAGGATAAGCAATTGATTGCTTCATTCCCTACAACAACCGGAGTGCACGAAAGGTATAATCCGATTTTATATTTATTTATATATTCACTTGAATAAGCGCGATCGTTAAAATCGCTTTCGAATCAAAGGGGTTAAATTTATGTTTGATAAAAAATTTAATTTTCCGCTTCGTATACCCCTGCGATTATAGCGAACCCAACAATCAATTGATTGATATCACATGACACATCAAAGTGAGCATGTTTAGGCAACAAAAAGTTTAAAGATGCGCATGGTAGTGCCTGAATGGTTATCTGTCAGGATGATGGTTTAGACTTGAGAAAAACATGACAAGGATCACATGAGAACAAATATAGCCTAATCCGCTGCCTAGATTTAGGTAAAAGGTGTGTGCTTCATCAAATTTTCAATGTCTAATAATCTTGCAATTCGTTTTTTTTCCCCAAGCTTATTATAATTGGAGAAAGGTTCTCGGGGTCTAACCCACTTGGTATCAAATAACTAAGGGTGATTTTATAATAAGTATCAAATTTTAACTTTTCTTAGTTCCTTATTTATACCACAAAGGAGTGCTTAAATGAATACATACCTAAATTTTGTTATAGAAAACAAAAGTGTTTTAGGGAGGAAAAACATAACCCAGAATTCCACACATCTTCCTGGCGGTATAATAACAATTTTTTTTGAATTTTTAAAAATAACTTAAATAAAATATAATATTTTTATAGGAGGCAGGAATTTCATATATATCTTTCATAAACAGTAATTAATAAATTCTCTAGATTTTTTTATTAATATAATAATTTATTCTCAAATTTTATTCTTATGTTATATTAAATTATTTTTCTATTTTTTCAATACATATATAAATTTATTAGAAAACACAATTTATATTAATAATTTTTACACATAAAATGCATTATTTTATAAAATAATTAAGAATTTTGTATTAATATAATTTTTTAATTAATAGTGAAAATGATAAATTTTGTTATATCAGCCAGATTTTGTAGTATTTTTTTTAATTTATTTTAAATAATATCTGAATTACGAATTTTAAGAGTTAGACGAATAATTTTTGAAATTGAATTTGTTCCTATGCGTGGCAAAATGTTTATAATATGTGTGTGTGTATATATAGAAATTAGAATATAAGCCAAAATTAAATTCTGAAAATTGGATATTAGAGGAGAATATGCAAGGCTCAGATTTGTATTAAACCTGGCACTTCGTATGAGACACCGCCATGGCTGCAAAATCACCAGAAGCTCCATTTGGGGAAGAAATGAAATCTCGTTCCACCCCCTTTCCCCAAACAAGTTATCTGGGTTGCCTCGCCAAGATACGGGTCGGATTACGCAGCGCCCCATTCCTCCTGCTCTCAAGAAAAATCATCATCACGGCCTCATAGATACAGAAAGATCAGGAAGAAATAAGCTCAGACAGAGACACCCTCAAGTTGTAGATATCCATCAACAAATATAGCATGGAAAATGTGCAAAAAATGGCATCATCAATACCAAATTCCGAAATAGGATCCACTTGCAGAGAGTGGAAAAAGGGCTGTTGGTTTAGAGAGGAAAGTGAAATCATCGGCGGGAAAGGAGATGGGCAACCACCCTTGGAGAAATCCCCGATCTCCTGTGGCCTCATTCTGGAGCAGGATGCCGAGCCCCAGTTGGTGTTTCGGGTCCTTTTAAAGGGCGGTCCGAAAATTTTCGGCCCATTTGTAAAATATTATTATTGCTATCAATAGATAAGAGCATTTTATAAGTTCAAATTTTAAAAAACAATAAATAAAAACTTTACTCAATACTCCTTAAATGGATTTTCATATAAAAAAAAACCTATCCAAATATTTTTCATTTGAAAATTTTCTGTAATTAACTTTTAACTAAATCACCCTTAACTCTCTGATTAAGATATTTATTGAATTGATTATTTTTAATACAAATTGTTTCTTTAAGTTGTTCAAATTGATTATATCAATGCTGATTTTAGTTTAAGTAAATCGAGTTTCTGGAGAAAAAATATTTTCTTGATTTTCTAGATATATAAATTATAGTGGTAGAGATAATTTTAATTGTTAAATTGAACGAACTAAACAAAAAGATTAAATTTTTTCAAAGTTATCAAATTAAGTTTTGTAAAAACTTTAATACAAAATAATAATAATACAGTTAAAAAACTAATTTTAAAATTTAACATCAATAAGTGAAAATTTTCTTATTTTAAGACGTTTAAAGGTAATTTACAAAATTTAATGCTTGATTTTTTTTTTTGGATAAAAAGTTGGTGGAATGGATTTTTTGAACTAAAAAATATTTTTTTGAATACAAAAATTTATCTTAAGGTTTTTAATTAATTTTCCCCCAAATATAAATTCCAATTATAAGTTGAGTTTGAGTTGGAAGTTTTGTTTTTATATAGATGGATGACATAAATATAAACTGCCCAATAGTTAATGGAAATAACTAATGATATTATTCAAAATAACTACAACCAAAAAGTTATTTTATAAGTTTTGATCTTTTTTTTATTTATTAATTTTTTTAATATTTTAACAAATAAAGTTATCTAAAATTTGCACATTTATGATAATTGAATTAACATAATTTTTCTTGAGGGTAAAAATAAGTCTTGAATTCCTTAAATCATATTAATTTCCATTTACATTTATACTAAGTTTGTAAAACTTAAAGTTTTTTCACATTCACATAGTAATATTTTAGTGTTAAACATAAAAAATTGAAATTTCTCAAAAAAGGCTTGTCTATTTGAAACCGAAAAAATCTGCATCTATAAAAAACTCAATTCAATAGTTTTTAGATTAATAAGCCCAAATGATTTATTTATTTTTAGTGAAACAACCTATTGCATCTTTCATCATATTAATATATCATATTAAAACTAATTAATTATAATTAATAATTTCCTTACAAATCATACCATATGTAATATAATAAAACAATTGTAACAATAAATTAATACCTAAACAATTAATGGAATTCAAATCAAAATCCCTAAAATCCTGAGACTTCAACCATTAGGATAAAATAATTTTTGGATGCTAAACTCAATAAATAATATATTAAATATGTGAATGATGATCAAATGTTTCATTTATTATAAATTCGATAAATAATACATATCCAATGATCATTTATTATACATAAACGAAACCTCATTGCAAGCCTAAAAAAACTTTAGTATAACAATTATTCGATTTTAAATATGTTAATAATAAACTAACTGTTCAATTTGTAGAAATGAAAAATTAGTATAGCGAGTTTTTCAAAATTAAAAATATTTAAGTAAACTTTTTGAGTAAAATTTATTTTGACTGCAATTATTATTTAATATATTATAGTGTCAATCAATACGAAATTAAATAACTACAGTCTATAACGTATAACTGATTTTGCAAGCTGCCAAGCACTGCCTAAGATCAGTTTCTCAAAATTAAATATGACTATTTACATTGTTAAAATAACTTGAGTAGACTAGACTTAATCTTACTTTACCTCTCTTTATTTTCATTTACTATAATTTTATTCTCTTATACTTTTAAATTTTCAATTATATCATTTTATTTCAATTTACTCTCAATTAATATCACTTTTACTCCTTCTATTATTATTATATCACTTTACCTCCCTCCTATTAATATATAATCTAATTGTCCTTATCATTATTTTTTAATAAAATTACTAAACTTTTTTTAATTTATATTTTAATAATTTTTTTAATTTAATTAATTAACACTTAAAATTAAATTGTACTTCAAATTTAATGACTATATTTTTAATTTAAGATAATTTTTATAAACTATTATATAGTAGGATATTTTGTTAACTAATATATTTTACTTATAAGTTTCTTATTCATTATAAATCTAAATATATATAATATATTTTAAATAATACTATATTAAACATGTTAAATATTAATAAGAAATTTCTCATTATAATGATATTATCGTACTTTAATAGAAATTATGTTAAAAGTAAAAAAAAAATATTTTAGTGTTTAATTTATTATTATTAACTAAATTATAAATAATTTTATTATTGTGATTTAATACAAATAACTTTAAATTTAAAAAATATCAAATTGGTATTTAACAAAAATTAATCACAAAAAACAACAATTTTTTAAATTTAATATTGTTTTTATTAAATTATGATTATTTAATTAATAATTTAAAAAATACTAATATTTCACATATTTAATAAAATACTATTAAAAATATATTGTATATTTTTCAGATTTATGATGAATAACAAATATAGAAGTATAAATGTATTAACTAATAGAAAATATTTTATTAAATAATAATTTAATAGGAACTATAATAAATTAAATAAATAGCCACTAAGTTTTAAGTATAACAAAATTTTAAATATACTTAATATTAACTATTAACTAATTAAGTTGAAAAAATTATTAGAATATAAATATAAGTCTATTATTTTTAAAATATTTTTAAAGTAATTTTATTAAAAATAAAGATAAGAATAATTAAGTTATTTTTTAAAAATATATGGAGGTAAAATAATATAGTAAAATAAAATGGAATAAAATGATATTAATTGAGAGTATAAATAATAAAATAATATAATTAAAAATATAAAAAATAAAATAATAATTAATAAGAGCTCAAAATTAGATGATGCTAATATATAATCAACCACCATAAATTATTAAAAAAAAAATCATAAAAGAAAAAAAACACAGTCACAGGTAGGGGCAGTAATCTTGAATACAAAGAAAAAGTTCAAACGTTTGAGGCTCAGATCTGAAAGCACAGAAGGCGAAGAGATAGAGACACCGCCATGGCTGCAAAAAAACCCAGTTGCATAAGGACAGGAGATTTATGCCATCCGGGTTTGCCCCGCCAAGATACGGGTCAGATCATTCTCCGTGCCCGACCCAACTCGATTAAATTCATCATCACAGCCTACACAACTTTCGAGCAGCTATTTCCAAGCCTATTAAGGTCGTGGGTTCGAGCCCAGGGAAAATAAACTTGGTTACTGGTACAGTGTATGGAAAATCAAGAAAAGAAAAAAACCAGAGTATGATGATTGATGATGATGGAAAACAGGGATCAGAATTTCAGATCCATAAGCTTTTCAGGGATAACATCCATGAAAACTGATCCTTCACCAAATACTCACACAGAGTCACACACTGGGATCCGACCCGGGTGACTGCTTGCAGAAAAGGGTTGTTGATTCTTTCTTGTTATTAGGTTGAAATCATAGGCGAGAAGAGAGGAGCAACCACCCTTGGAAACATCCATCTCTCTCTTTGCCTCATTCTTGAGTTGGGATTTCACATTACCTTATTGCTGATCTGAATGTTTATGGGAAGTGGGAATTGTTATGACCCAAAAGGTCGTTTGCGGTGGACAGTAAATCATTATGTATATTTTGATATAAAATATTTATTTTAATTTATTTATAAATTATTTTGAATTTGTATTTATTTATGAATTGTTTTGATATTATAAATCAAGTGTTTAAATTATTAAATATAAAAAAATTTAATTTATAATTCAATCCAAACAATTATTGTTCATGATTGGTAAATAAATGTAAATAATTTATTTTGATAAGTTTGTTTCCATTTTATAAAAGTTCATCTTTAATTTGATAATAAAATTAAAAATATATTTTTAATGTATTAGATTGAATCACGTGAAATTGAAATTGTGATTTGACCACACAAATTTAATTTTATTTAATTATCGTACGTGATACATTAATCTTGAGCGAGTAATGAATTTCGATTACTAACTTGAAGTTCCTTGAAGCACCAATGAGTGAGATCAAATTGATGGTCAATATCTCGGTATTTTGGGAATTAAAGTAAAATAACGGAGAACATATATTCGTAATATGGAGTTTGTCACCTATTTAATAGGCATGATCATGATCTCACGAGTTCTTCTTATAGATAGTAAAATCTGAGCTCAGTAATTCAATATTGATGTTGAATTAATAGTGTGATGTGATCACATGGGACTGTCAGATAGAAGTTGAGAGTTGATCATTTATAAATATTGAAAAAAGGTGTTTTGGTCAATTTATTATGTTCCAATTATTCAAGTTGATCGATGGGGGTAACATATAAAATTGATAAATCAGAGAATATATATAATTGATTATTAGGTTCAGTAATTCCAATTAGATTAAGAGTGTAGTCTTGTTTTTTTAGTGGAATGAAACAAAATTAATAAATTATTTTGATCGGTCATGAGTTGAGTGGGTCAAAATTAATTTATTGGAGTTTAGTATAATTGAGTCGATCAGGTCCCTTTGGTGACTCCGGTATAAGGACTGGTTAAATTACAAGAGTTGTAATTTATTAAAACTGCATAAATTTGGGATAGGAAAAGATCTTATCACATAAGATTCCTGAATTCTTATCAGATAAGAATTCTATTTTCTCCAGGATTCCCGAATTGGTTTATATTTAACTTTTCTCCAAGATTTCCGAATTGGTTTATATTCAACTTGCATCGTTGTGTCCACACATAGAGAAAAGAGAATGTAGCTTTAAAGTTCTTGAGAGAACACCACAGAAGGTTTGGAGGTTTAAAGTGTGGCACTATTAAATTCTGACAAAAGATTATTGTAGAAATCATTATAGAGGTAATCTTTATAAGCTTTTTCTTAATCAATTAATCAGTTTTGATTAAATACACATTATGATCAAAGATCTTATGGCGTGACGTTTGAATCATAGAAAATTAATTGTTATGATTGAACAATCTTGTTCTTGGCTAACATTTAGTATCAGAGTAAGGTTTTGATATTATTTTGTGCATTTCAAACTGATTAATTTGTTTATGCATGTGTTACTTGAACGGTGTTATAATTATATGATTTTAATTGTTTGATTGAATGAGTTTTAATTTTGAATTTATGGCCCTAGAATTTTTGGAGATGTAATTGTATTTTCGAATCTTGTAACAAAAAGGTGGATTACGATTCCATATTTTTCCTTTTGATTCAATTTATTGCAATATAAAATTACAATTCTTTGTTGTAAAAACTGAAAATTCAGAGGACTTCCTTGCAATTGAAAGAAGAAGACTTAACTACATCTTCTCCAAAATTCGAAGGACTTAGCTACAATTATGGAAAAATCAATTGAAGAATGGGGCTGTTGGCTGTGTGCGACGGTGACAAGCGTTTTTGGCCGTGGTTCACGTGGAGGAGGTGGTAAGCATTAGAGTAGCGCCGCCCATTGCTACATCTATCGACGTCCGTGACGATGGAGCTCCTAGATTGGGCGACGACAACGGTGCTTTTCCTTTGTGCTGTGGGAGTTGCTGGCTGCTGATTCAGGCGACGGACGGAGATGGTGCCAATCGCTGCTTGTTCTTGCCCTCAGCTTCAATGTGTGGGCAACTATGGCTGTTGGAGAAAATCGATGACGATAATGGCTGTAGAAATTCGGCGATGGTGGCTAGAGAAGATGGTCCAATTTGGATTTTAAAAAAATTGAAAATAAAAAAATGGGTCAGATTTCCTGTGCTTGGGTCGGATATTTGTTTTGGATCAATTCATGGGCTGGACTTCTGATTTGGATTCCAATAAATGAGTTGGACTTCTGATTTGGATTTCAAGAAATGAGCTGGACCTTACAAATGAAAATTAAAGAATTAGGCCGGTTTGTGGCCCAATTAGATCTTTAATTTATTTATAATTTGTATCTAGGATGGGCCATAAATTTATTGTTGATTATTAATTATTGCTTTTATTGCTTTAATTAATTTGTGAATTAAATGTCATTCATGTAACATATCATATAGATCGCATATACACCGCTCTAGGTACTATATTGTCATGCATGTTTCTGATATTTATTTTCTTTTCTAATTTTTAATTAGATTAGAAAATTAAATATTATGATTAATGATTGAACCATTTTA
Organism: Paulownia fortunei; assembly: GCA_019321725.1. Lineage (NCBI taxonomy): Eukaryota > Viridiplantae > Streptophyta > Magnoliopsida > Lamiales > Paulowniaceae > Paulownia > Paulownia fortunei. Next base: position 4,150,096 of record CM033107.1, on the reverse strand, counting down.
AGAGTTAAAATTGGTTAGGATATCATTAATGAATTAAAACCTAAATAGTTGAAAATATTAAGTGAGTGATGGTGCACTATTTTAGTGAGCCCATGACCTCCCCTATTAGCCCATTAGTAAGAATTGTGTATGCCTGTGCCAATTTATTTGATCTCCCTATAGGAGGGTTGCACTGTTTCGATTACTAGATTGGGTCCAATGTGATGATAAATTTTAAGTGTTAATTAACCACGTTTATCCTATAGGTAACCTAATTAATTAGGTACTTAAAAATTATCAATATAGGGTTTTACACTTAAATCAGAGACATCATGGAGATTTTCTATAAAATATTCAAATGATGTCAATGATGGTCGAAATTATGCGATACTAAATTAATATTGCATAAGATGCTAGATATATTGAATTTAGTAGGAGGGTCCCAGCTTAGCCATAAATCACATTTATTTCTCCCAAAGAGAGATATGTTTAAGATTTTGGGGTTTTAGGTAATCATCATATAGCAGTAGTTTTGGGTCTACTCATGCATTTTTTACATGCATTATATATAAAGTTTATTTGTTACATGCATAGCTCATTTTAATATTTTTATTTTAGAAAAATGTTTGGAAATTCATTGTCCATGATTTTAGCTAAAAATCAATTGGTTGGAGAAAACTACATTGATTGGAAACGTAATTTGATTGATATTTTCTTACTGCGGAGAAGCATAAGTTTATGCTAACTAAACCATGTCCCGCTATACCTACTATAGAGTCTACGGCTGAACAGAAGGCGGCCTGTGACAAGTGGATCCATTTTGATGAGATGGCCTACTGCTACATTTTTGGATCTATCTCAATTATGTTGTAGCAGAAATATCAGAACATGGAAACTGCTAATGATGTCATGGAGAGCCTTCGGGAAATGTTTGAGCACCAAGGACGCCCATGAGAGATCATATGCTTGCATTGATTGCTCAGTTTAACGTGGTTGAGGTTTTGGGGGCTGAGATCAAATCGGAGACACAGGTTGACATGGCTTTGGAGACTCTTCTTGAGATGTTCTCACAGTTCAAGGTTAGCTATAACATGAACAAGCTGAACATACCTGACCGAGTTGATGAAGGAGCTCCAAAATGCTGAAAATGTTCTTAAGACCAGAGATGGTGATGCACTTGCTGTTACTTCTACTGGACCATTATCTTCCAAGCCGAAAGGCAAATGAGGTAATAAGAGGAAGAAGTCTAACAAGAAGGGTTAATAGCAACAGGTGAATAAGGCCAAGTCGGATGGCAAGCCCGAGGAAGTGCTTTTTTTTATGGATAGAAGGGTCATTGGAAGAGGAACTGCCCGGAATACCTAGCTTCGAAAAAGCAAGGTAATGGTGAGTTATCCTTTATTGAGTCATGTTTAGTAGTTGATTCTACTGATACTTGGATAGTAGATTTTGGAGCCATTAATCATATTTGTAATACATTGTAGGGGTTCCAAGTAACCAGTGAGCTCAATGAAGGAGAACATTCTCTCAGGGTTGGCATAGAAACAGTGGTGTCTACAAGAGCTGTTGGAATTGTTTATCTTTATTTTAGAGATAAGAAACATTTGGTTTTAAGAAATTGTTATTATGCCCCAAATATTACTAGAAATTTAATTTCTGTTGCTTTATTGTTTAAACAAGGATATTATGTCCATTTTTCACCAATGGTGATTGATATTTTCTTGAATAAAGCCCTTATCTGTAAGGGATGTTTGAATAATGATTTGTATGTTTTAAAACCTACCGACAACTTATTGTATCATACTACATCTAACAAGCGCATCAAGTTGTCTCTCACTAATGAGACTTTTTTATGGCACCTAAAACTTGGTCATATTAACCTAAATAGGATTCAGAGGCTAGTAAGGGATGGTCTTTTAAGTGATTTAAAGGTGGAATCCCTGCCTGTATGTGAGTCCTGTTTGGAAGGTAAAATAACTAAGAGGCCCTTTACTTCTAAGGGACTTAAGGGAAAAGAAGTCTTTGAATTAATGCATTTTGACGTATATGGACCAATTAGTGTCCAAGCTAGAGGTGGATATGAGTATTTCATCATCTTCACTAATGATTACTCTCAATACAGTTATGTTTACCTAATGGCTCGCAAATATGAGGCCCTTGAAAAGTTCAAGGAATTCAGAAATGAAGCGGAGAACAATTAAGTAAGAGCATTAAAATACTTCGATCAGATCGAGGTGGAGAGTATCTATCCAACGACTTTAGAACATACTTGTTAGAAAATGGGATTGTATCCCAGTTGAGCGCACTAGGTACTCCCTAGTACAATGGTGTCTCGAAAAGAAGAAACAGGACCTTATTAGACATGGTCAGATGCATGCTTGGCTTCTCACTCTCTCTATATCCTTTTGGGGATATGCTATACAGACTGCGGTATACTTATTGAATATGGTTCCTTCTAAGTTTGTCCCTGAGACATCTCTGGAGTTGTGGAATGGGCGTAAGCCCAATCTAAAATATATCCGGGTATGGGGATGTCCTGCACATGTGTTTAAGGGTAAGATGGAAAAGATAGAATCAAGATCAGAGGTATGCATCTTTGTAGGATATCCTAAGGGAACAAGAGGATATTACTTCTATAGTCCTCAGGACAAGAAGGTATTTGTGAGTACAAATGCAACTTTTTTAGAGGACAGATATATAGAAGAACATGAATCCAAGAGTAAGGTTCTTTTGGAAGAGATGAGGGAAAATATTCCTAGATCATCCATTTGAGAAATCCGTATTGAACTTACTCAGTTTGAATTCATGTTTCTACCACCATCAGTTTCTGGACCCAGTGGGAGACAAATGGAGGTTCCACCTACTGTGCCCACTGGTTCACCAGCATTCGAGATGGGATGATATCATGTCCCTATTGTTTGGTCACCTCCAGGTACTGTTAATGAGAATAAAGGACATGAGGCACAAGAGATAATGGGAGAACAACAACCAATTCCAGTTATCCAGGAGCCTCCACCGCTTCGACGTAGTGGGAGAGTTGTTCGACCACCTTTTAGATACTTGCTCTATGGAGAGTCTTTCAAGTCCACTGAACAAGAGGAGGATCCCACCTCGTATAGAGAAGCTATAGAGAACATAAATGCTAACCATTAGAGGAGTGTTATGGATTTAGAAATGAAATCCATGTACATTAACTCTATTTGGGATCTTGTAAATATGCCTAATGGGGTAAAACCCATATGGTGTAAATAGATCTACAAGAGAAAGAGAGGAGCAGACGAAAAGGTAGAGACCTTTAAAGCTAGATTGGTTGCTAAGGGTTTTACCCAATGAGAAGGAATCGACTACGAAGAATCCTTCTCACTATGACCATGATAAAGTCTATTCGGATTCTCTTATCCATTGCAACTCATTTTGATTATGAGGTGTGGCAAATGGACGTCAAGATAGCTTTCCTTAATGGAAATCATGATGAGAACATCTATATGATGCAACTAGATGGTTTTATCCAAAAGGGTCAAGAGCATAAAGTATGCAAACTGAATAGGTCCATTTATGGACTTAAATTGACGTCTAGATCTTGGAATATCAGATTTGATCAAGCTATAAAGAGTTATGGTTTTGATAAGAACCCTAATGAGCTTTGTGTTTATAAGAAAATTATGAACAATAAGGTGACTTTTCTTGTGCTGTATGTAGATGACATCCTACTAATTGGAAATGATGTAGGAGTGTTAATATCAGCAAATACTGTTGACACAATATTTTGATATGAAGAACTTAGGAGAAGCAAACTATATTCTAGGAATCCAGATCCTTCGAGATAGCAAGAATATACAAATTGCTCTATCACAAGCTTCATATATTGACAAAATACTATTGAGGTTTACTATGCAAAATTCCAAGAAAGGCCAAATGCCTTTCAGACATGGAATTCACTTATCACGGGAGCACTATCCTAAGACTGCTAGTGAGGTGGAATACATAAAGCAGGTTCCTTATGTGTCGGCTGTAGGAAGCCTCATGTATGTTATGCTGTGTACCCGACTAGATATCTGTTATGCTATTGAGATTGTCAGTAGATATCAGTCAAACCTGAGGTCAAAGCACTGGACTGCTGTAAAACATATATTCAAGTATCTTCGGAGAACTAGATGATATATGCTAGTTTATTTAGCTCCAGAATTGGTGTCAGTGGGCTATACTGATTTTGATTTTTAGGCTGATAGGGACTCTCGTAAGTCCACATCAGGGTCAGTGTTCATATTGGGTGGTGGTGCCGTTGTTTGGAGGAGTATCAAGCAATCTTGTATTGTTGATTCCATAATGGAGGCGGAATACATGGCGGCTTGTGAAGCAGCTAAAGAAGTCGTGTGGCTGAGGAAGTTTCTGCTGAGCCTTGAGGTGGTTCCTTTTGCATCACAGGCCATTACTTTACACTGTGGCAATAATGGAGCAGTGGCAAATGCAAAAGAGCCTAGAAACCATCAACGTGGAAAACACATTGAACGACAGTATCACCTTGTTAGGGATATCATTCAACGAGGAGATGTGACAATGTGCAAGATTGCATCTGCAGAAAATCTTACCGATCCCTTTACTAAGAGCTTACCAGTTAAGAGTTTTGAGGGGCATATTGAATGTATGGGCATACTAGACATGTCTCATTTACTCTATGGCAAGTGGGAGATTGTTGGATAGTATTATGATATCGAGTAAATTATTATGTAATATGATATTTTGAAATAAAATATTTATTTTGATTTATTTATAAAATATTTTGAATTTGCATTTGTCCATGGATTGTTATGATATTATAAATCGAGTGTTTAAGTCGTTAAACACAAAAGGATTTGATTTATAATTCAATCCAAAAAATTATTGTCCACGATTGGTAAATAAATGTGGACAATTTATTTTGACAAAATCGCTTCAATTTTATAGAAGTCTATCTTTGACTTGATAATAAAATTGAAAATACATTTTTAATGTATTGGATTGGATCACGTGAAATTGAAATTATGATTGGACCACACATATTTAATTTCACTTGATTGTTGTACGTGACACCTTAACCTTGAGCGAGTAATGAATTTCGATTACTAACTTGAAGTTCCTTGAAGCACCAATGAGTGAGATCAAATTGATAGTCAATATCTCGATATTTTGAGAATTAAAATAAAATAACGGAGAACATATATTTGTAATATGGAGCCCATCACCTATTTAATAGGCATAATCGTGATCTCACGAGTTCTTCTTATAGACAGTAAAATCTGAGCTCAGTAATTCAACATTGATTACTGAATTAATAGTGTGATGTGATTACATGGATTATCAGATAAAAGTTGAGAATTGAACATTTATGAATATTGAAAAAAGGGGTTTTTGTCAATTTACTATATTCCAATTATTTCTATTGATCGAGGGGGTAATATGCAAGATCATAAATCAGAGGATATATATAATTGATTATTAGGTTCAATAATTTTAATTGGATTAAGAGTGCAACCTCGTTTCTTTAGTGGAATGAAACAAGATTAATAAATTATTTTGATCGATTATGAGTTGAGTGGATCAAAATTAATTTATTGGAGTTTAGTCTAATTGGATCCGACTAGGTCCCTTTGGGGGCTCTGTATAGGGACTGGTTAAATTACAAGAGTTGTAATTTATTAAAACTGCATAAATTTAGGATAGAAAAAGATCTTATCACATAAGATTCATGAATTCTTATCAGATAAGAATTCTATTTTCTCTAAAATTCCCGAATTGGTTTATATTCAAGTTTTCTCCAGGATTTCCGAATTGATTTATATTCAACTTTTATCGTTGTACCCACACATAGAGAAAAGAGAATGCAGTTTTAAAGTTCTTGAAAGAACACCACAGAAGGTTTAGAGGTTTAGAGTGTGACACCATTCAATTCCAACAAAAGATTATTGTAGAAATCATTACAGATGTAATCTTTCTAAACTTTTTTTTAACCAATTAATCAGTTTCGATTAAATATGAATTATGATAAAAAATCCTATGGCGGGACGTTTGAATCATAGAAAATTAATTGTTATGATTGAACGATCATGTTCTTAGATCACAGTTTGGTCACTGAGTAAGTCAACAAACTACAATCTGATTGATAGAGTGAACTCTGAAATTACGCTCTCTCTCACAATACACCCTTAAAATTGACTTTTTTGCGGATTGCCCTTCAAAATAAGATTAGTGTTGCATTTGCATTCCCACCAAAAATCAAACAGGGTCATTTTTGTCTCTTAATTTCATTTTCCTTCATTGTTTTTAATCCCGTAAGTTTAGTGTGGCAAAATAGGAAGTACATGCAAAATAGTACAAAGTGAAAAATTGCTAATTAAGTATTTTTGTCTTCATTCTCTTCAAATTAATTCAAAGAGTTGATGGTACATTTATTGTTGACAAAAAAGAGCGGATGAAAAATCTCATTTTGCGTGTACCTGTGTTATTATTTAGAGTGTAATCTCATTTTGCGTGTACCTATGTTATTATTTAGAGTGTCTGTAAGTTTTCCTTTTCTTGTATTGGAGTTCCTTCTGCATGTTTTTCTTGCCTGCATATGCAGTAATGCAGAGTACTTGGGGAGTACTAGTTTTGATATCTGATGGCTCAATTTTGGGTGAGTTGAAGAATTGAATTGATGAATATGATCTAGGATGTACAGGACAAATAATGCATGTTGATACCAGATAAACTTGTAAATCATCACACAAACTTTGGTGATTTGAAATCAATTCAGTCTTAAGTACTGTGCCCTTGGTTCAGAGAAAAAATTACTGTCATACCCATTTTCTTGAAAGTGATTATTTGTTTGTAATCATCTTGCTAATATATGATAGTTTACTGGTTTTCATTTGGATTTGTGAATCCTAATATCTTGCTCATCATATATGATATTTTACATGTTTGCATTAGGATTTGTGAATTCTATTATCTTAGTAAACAAAGATGGTGACATTGTTGCTTTTCATGTTTTATCTTATTGGTTTTGATAGCAATTGATAAGTGTTATTTTATTATAGACACCCAATCCTTTATTTTCCTCTTCATCTTTTTATTTCCACTTTTTCTTTTTCTTTTTATTGCAATTGAGGATGAGGTAAGCAAGATTTTTTGTTATTGACATCTGGTATGTTTCATTTATTACTTGGGTGCAAATGTAGATATAATGAGAATCGTCATAATCCAACCCCCAACTTATTGCAATCAACTATAAGTAATAATCTGTACCAAAATGAATTCTAAGTTTCTTATCTTATACCAAGTGCAAATCAGATATTCTTAATACTTTTTTATTGGCTTATCTTATCTCTTGCCACTCCTAAGCAAGCTTTCGCTATTATGGACATGAGCAAACTTATGTTATTATGAATTCATGTTGTTGCAATAGTCATTGGGATTTCAGTTTTGGCAGATGACATATCATTTCAGAAGAACTTTGAATTGGGTGACCACAAGTGTTAATATGAAAGTCACATTGATGATGCATTTAAAACAAATATTATCAAGAGTTTATTGTACCTTGGAACAAGAGGTACAATAAATTGCTGTAAAGGAGAAACTGATATTATTATCTGTTTTGGATAAAACCAAAATTTGGAGTACGAAAATTGGTGCTTACCACTCCATATTGCAGTAATATCTTGTGTAAAGGCTCAAAAGAGGTTTCTTCTTCCATTTTCGGCTTCTTACAGTCCCAAGAGACCAATTGGTGGAATCCAACAACAATTCTCCTGCATTAATTGACCAGAAAATAAGAAACGAATGACTTGAAAGAGGAGGAGAGACATGGAGCCGCTGTGGGGTGGAATGTAAAGGAAAAATGTAAAATAAATCATGCTAAGATTTGGATGACAGGCTTCATTGAAGCTGATGTTCAAGATTAGGACTTTTGTTTTACTTTATATAGAAACAAGGATGAGTGCCTTTGCTTCCAAAACATGGAAAATGACTGAAATGTTAGAGGGTGGACCTCAATCATGATCAGATGCTCATTGCCTGTATTCCATATTAGATTGCCCATCTAACAGATTCTTTTGTTGCACTTGCAAAGTGATGAAGTTGAATATAGTCATGAGGATAAAAGAAGGACAATAGATGAAAACCAGTAACACACAGAAATTACCAGTCACTGTCGCTTTCTTTTAGGGTCCTCGTCAACCACTAAATCTGATCATTTCCAGGGACACTTGAGGGATCCTAAACCATAAGGTCAATAAGGGCAGCCCCCTCCGCAAGAAAAAAGGAATAAAAACAAAGTTGGTATTCAGATATGTACTTAAAAACACCATTGATGCCTATAGATCAGAAGAGAAACAATGATAAGCATGCGGGTATAAGCAATGGGGAACTATGTAATAACATAAGGCATGATTTTCACACTGCAAATAAAATCCTTGTTTATGTTCATCTCCATTGGAGGTATTATGAGCGAGAAAGCATTTTAAAGTCGCTTTTCTAGTCGGGGGGATAATCCAACAAAAGTAGCATATTCATAATCCCCATTGTCACCAAAGTACTTTTGCACGTGCGCTTGTAGTTATGCATGTATTTTCTATCCCTTTCAATTGAGGTAAATATGTTCATTCATATGATTTCTATCCCAGAAAAAAGCGAACGTATTTAAAAAAAGAGTACATATTTCAAGAGGGCGTAACTGTACTAGTGAGAAGGAATGATGCATCAACTAAATGTTTATTTGACAGGAAAAATGTGGACTCTTGTAATCCTGAAATGAAGCTGACAATTTTTTGAATAGTAGCTAATAAATAGTATCTATAAAACTATTAGGCACCAAACTTTTGTACGGTGAACCTTGATAAAGAAACAAATATTATGTGTAAATAGAAATCATTGGTATTTCATGGATCTAAAGAATGAGAAAATCTTTATTTATCTAAAACGGGAGAAATTTCATGCCACCCACTTGAATATTATTTAAATGGATTTATAAACCGTAGGATGTGTATATGATCAGGATAACATCAATATGTATGACCCAACAGTTTACTACCTCACTTGGTTAGTACCCAATTGGGATGGTATGGAATCAGCCACGTAACATCCATACTCTGGTACTAATTCCTAAGTGACATTCTTGGAACTTTGTGACTTGTGATTTGTGATTTCTCCAAAATACTGGAGCTGAAGAGGATAAATTATGGCCAAGGTGAATGGAAGCATTCAATTCATTATATTTAAGAAATTATCTGATAGATGTTTCAGACTCCTAAACAAGAAATCTCAAAACAATATGCTAGAGGAACCACAGGAGCATGTATCATTTCGAACTGTGCTATTTTAGTTTCTACGATTTCACAGAAAAACTGAATTTTTTTCTCTGATATATTCTTGAAACTCTACAAACTCTTTTTGTTCTACATCAAGGATAACAACGGAGCTTTTTGCTGTATTCAAGCAAAGCCATGCAGATGAATTCAACAGTAGTAATCAAAATTCAAGTTTTCATCAAGGTAGCTTCACATGTCCAATGGATTCAGATTTTAGTAGGATAAGTGCATAGATAAAAATAAAAAATATCATCACAAAAGGGAAAAAAAATACCATATCTGCATATTTAAGCAGTCAAGAGAAAAAAATGCTGCAATTAAGAAAAAGCCAAAAAAGCTATTTGCAAAAAGATAATCAGTGCATAAAGAAGACATTTACGAAACACATCCTATACCTAGAATAGCCTGGTATCCAATGCAATAATATCTAAAGTTTGTCCATAAGGAATTTCAATTTTCTTTAAGAATTACGTTTTCCCTTGTCCTTCCGTAACCCCTGTAATGTACCTTGAGGTTAGGAATGGAGTATGAGAAATTGGAAAAAGCAGATTCTCCAAGTACCATAAGATGAAATTAACAGAATGGGTTATATGTTTAAAATCATAAAGAATTATACAAAGAAGACATATCAGGGCATTTTTTGCAACTCGGGATACCTGGTTGCCTGTTAAACAAAGACATGCAATTTGATGCTTATGTTATAACAGTTCAAAATAATTTCCCCAAAAATGAACTAAATAGTCATCCCAACAACAAAAGATCGATCACACTATTAAATGAAATACCAAGTTATAGTATGTTCAGCAGTCTACGCATCAGCTACAATTCTAGAATGGATTCCACTTTTTATTTCTGGAACACAAGGAGCGAAAAGTTCAAAGAACAAACTATATCACGCAACGCAACAGTGGAAAATTGTGAACAAGAATATAAATATACAACTTGGTGCAACAATGAAGGCATTATTATCATGATTATTAGTAAAGAATTTCTTTCAAATAGACATAAAGTAAGTGCCAAATCTCCAAAAGTAAACCATCAAATATCTGGAAAACTATTCACATAATGTTAAGGGAAATAAAAAAAAAACAGTTCTTTTGAGTGTTTTCAAGTTTTATATAAGGCAACAAAACTATCTATTGGAAAGTTGAAAATAGCATTTTTTAAGACCCATAGTTTAATGAAGCAAAGCCTCTTCATCAAACAAAGTTTAAGCTAACATTTTAAGAGTCGAAATCATTTAAAACTTAGATGTGCTGTGCGATCAGAAATAGATCTCACATTCTGCAGGAGATGATCAGATTCCCCAAGTTTGCTAATGTTAGCTACAAAATGCGCCCTGTCTCCCTCCAGGAGTCCGTCTGGACGACGTAAAGGGGGTCTATGGGGTGCATAACCATTTCTGGAAAGTCTACTCCAAATGTGTTCAAATATATATCGGCTATAATCGTATTCAATTTACCCGTTGGGTGAATCAGGCGAAGGCAGTTCTTTTCGAAAATTAGTTGGACAAAAAAATCTCCACCAAAATTTTAAATTGCATAAATATTAAACTGGAGAAGCTTAAAGACACAGCTTAAAATCTTAGTAATGCCAAAATTTCAATTTCCATTTTACTAACAAAAGACAGTAAACAGTATTAAAATAGTTCCATATCCACCAACAAGAATTGTGCTTTTGTAGATTCTCATGAAAGTTCACTGATCAAAAAGGCAAATTGAGTATTATAAATATTAATAGCATATCGATCAAAAGATTTGCAGCATATCCCCCCACCCCACCCCATCCACAAGAAGGAAAAAAGAGAGGAGGATTCTTCAATCATTCAACTGAACATGTAAAAAAAGATTCACACGAAATTGACATGAACACACTAAAAGAACATAAAAATTTCCATTTTTGTTTAAGGAAAGCAAGAAACCATCAAAGAGAGTAGAAATTTGACCTGTTGAAGCAAAAGGGTCTGTTCTAGAAGGGGCCTAAACCCTCCAGAAACAGTCATAAAGTACATATCAATAGGCCTGCCTTTCACTTGAGTTGAGCTCTTCCCATGCTTCTGGGGTTGGCCTATGTTCAGAGCAATATAAACTGCAATGCAGAGAGAGAGAGAGACAGAGAGCTGTGTAATAATCAATTTTTCACAGCTCCCTACGCATTTCCTGTTCAAGAGTTCATGCTAAATTATAGGACGTGTGTTATGTAGTATCTTGGCTATATTTGGAGTTATTTTTTAGAGCTTTTGAATTGTATTGGTAAATATAGGTAGAGTGAAAATATATTTGATTTTATTTTGAAAATAGTTTTATAATGCATTGTTGGAGAAAGATTTTGTTTGATCGGATTTCACATTAAATTTTTTAATTTTTTTATGTACTGTATTAATATAATAACTGACAACTAGATATTTATAATAAGATAATTTTTTTGATGTAAATGTAATATTTCTCTATTGATTAATAATTGAAATATGTACAAGAATACATAACAATAATATTAAAATATAAATATATATAAGTATGTTTGTGTAGTCATAATTAAGACTTTTTTCAAAATATTGTTAAGAGAAAGGTTATGTCTTTTTAAGAATAAAACCTCAAATCTTTTACAATGCTTAATTTCATATATGGGGGACTGATTTCAATAAAGTATTGGGTGATATGATTTCAATAATTTCATGAGGTATCATTTTAAGGTGATCCAAGACTAAATGCATATTGCAACCAATGTATTGCAAAAATTAAATAAAATCAGTTTCAAATGTCCGCATGTGATAACTTTATATTTGAAACTTTATGAATTACTCAAATATAGGCAAACATATTAAAAGAGAATAATATTATATTGACATTTTTATATATATTTAGATAATAATCATATCATACTTCTATTTTTGTTGAATCAAAAGCTTTCAAAACAGACCATAATTATGTATAATTTGAACAAAGTTAGGTAATGATTCACCTGCTGGCTTTTAAATTGAGCTACACAACTAGTATCATTTTCTTCCAATTCATTCATAAAAAATTGGGAAAGAATAATTCAGATCAAGACTCAACTACTGAAAGCGATAAACAGATGGTGCTTCTGGGGCTAAATTTGCAAAAAAAGGCTGTTAGGAATACAAATTACAAGATTGAAGCTGCAAAACTCAGATTTAAATTCAAATATTTTGAATCTTTTATTTTAATATAATATTACATCTAGTGTTATCTTTCAAAAAATACGTTAAATATATATAATTCATATCAAATATATATTTAAGTAAATTATTTATAAACTTAGAATATATTTGCGAAGTACAATACAAAACATAGTATTATCTTTCACAAAAATACAAGTATATATAATTCATATAAAATATATATTTAAAAAATAATGTATACACTTAAAATATATTTACAAAGTACAATACTAAGTGAAATTTGAGTCCCGCCTATATTTAGGTCTTGTCTACGTTAATAGTAGCATTTTTTCTTTTAATTGTTTGCTTTCGCTCGAAATTACTCATTGTAATTAATTAATTTATAAAATATTGATGTCTGCAATGATATAATTGAAAAACAAAATACAATCGCAATTTACAAAATTCCAAGTCCACCAATGGTCCAATATTAGTTAAGTAGAATTTAATGTTCAACATCTCAATACAAAATTAAGAACTGGCATAGTGAGTAATGAACTCTCCCATCTAGCCTACTCTAGAAACAGTAACTGCAAATTCTTCAAAAATCAAAACAACAGGAACAATTGCAGCATAAGAGCTCCATAGAAGACTACATCGTTGTTAGACATCTAGATTCTTCAGTAGAACAATTCATACAGCAGTCTGTATCCTCAAATATCCTCAATTGAAATGTGACATAAGGTAGCTAAATAGGCGAAAGATCTACAAATTTAGACCCATTAGTATTTTTGGTCCACTCTCCTACACACCATTGTAAACAAGGCTGAGTCAACCTCAACCAATGAGTCTCCCATCCCACCACTGCCATGAATGCTTCCCCCGTCTCCACCACGAACAGCTTATCAACACCAAAATAACCTGTGCCAAGTGAGTTGTGTGCTCCGGTTGGTGGGCGGCTACGAGCATTTGTTTGGTCCATCTGGGGCATTAGGGGAGCATGAGTGTTGTGTTGTATCCTTGTATATATCTATACAGTTTGCCTCATCTCTTGTTCAAATGGGTAGAGATGGAAGAACTCAACTAATTTATTACTCAACCCACTTAAACACCAATATTAAGTGCAAATATATAGGCAGGCACCACAGTGACACAAATTTAATACCAATTGCCACTTCTAACTATCATTTATTTCAATCCAGTCCGCCACGATCAAGCATATCAACCAAAGTCATCCTTCTTGGGAACCTCGGTGGCAATCTCAAAACCATTGCATCTTCCATCTCAATGGGCAGATGTGTGGCGACAATGACAATCCCCCCCTGCTTTCTATGTTCCTTGATGATGTACTCGAGTAACTTCACTCCTTCACCATCCAATGCCACTGAAGGCTCATCAAGCAACCAAATTGGCCTGTCAATAGCCAATAGCCTTGCAAGTTGCAACCTTTTCCTCTGACCCATGGAGAGCATTCTTGCTTTGTCTTTAGCTAATCTTCCCAGCCCCATAAGCTCTAGGGCAGGCATGGACTTCCCTTGCTTGCCTTCAAGAATTTCAAACCACTGAACATTGTCAAGGACGGTGAATTTTTCCTTGATGGCATCTTTGAGGGAGAGCCAGTTCAACTGAAGCTTGTACTGATGGAAAACACCTGATTCAGTAATGTTGTGGCCATTCCAAAGTATCTCACCAGCAGATGGTCTGGAGAAGCCAGCTAACATGCGCAGGAAAGTGGTTTTGCCTGAGCCATTGGTACCTGATAGAACAAGAGCTCCTCCATCATGGATGGAGACATTCACATGGCGGAGAATTTGTTGTGCATTTCTCATGCAAGAAACATTGTTAAGGAGAAGTCGAGGAAGGGGAGGTTTACGCAAAGTCATTGGGATAAATAAAGTTCACTGGGTCAGAGAATCGGAGATAGAATTCCCAATTTTAAGGAGCGAAGGGAGGGACTCCACTGAATAAGCCCCAGCCCTATCGAAAGGTTGCAGCAGCCAAGTAAATCCACCAGAAAGTTTCCTATCTATATGGAAATAAGAAAACCATGTAAAATAGATCATGACTTCTGACTAAATTTGTACAATAAATTTATAATCTGAAAAATAACGATCCTGCGTCATGTAATTAATGAAAGAAAGAAAAGTTGGGTTAAATTATCAGTCATATATTCCATTCAACTATAATGGACACTGCAGGAGGGACACCCCCTTCTTCCATCTCTCCCTCGCAGCTTAGAACTATTTCATCACCACACATTCCAGAGCAGACAATTTATCCTCAACTAAGGAAAATGCCCTTTGCTAGCTTCTGGTGGTAGTCCAATTCAGAAAGGAGTATATCACTTGAACCTCGCTATAAGACTATCCACACAAGAAAATCATTTTTTTCCTCATATTCTCATACAAACTTACAGTTTAAAGATGATTCGAAGACTTAAAGCCATTCTTCATCATTATTGGCTAAAATTTGGTGTTCAAGATGGATGAACATATAATAAGTTATCTCAAATTTTAAGTACTTCCTTCTAGTAATCTATATGTGTGTGCCCCCTTTCTCAGTTCTGCAAAATCTATTATCTATATCCAAAGAAGGATCTGCATTTGTGTGGCATTATATTTTTTCTTTTTTATGCAACAGCACAGCATTTGTTATCCAAATTTGAAACCCCCTCTGGCCCACACAAACACCCTGACATTCATATGGGAATTTAATAATATAGTAACCACCTAAATGGAGTTTAGAGCTGTTTCTAGTTGTGTATTAAGATAAATTTGAACACCACAATACCAATCCAATAAAACGAACAAATTCACTAAGACTGGTCCTTGAGAATTGAATTGTTCAACAGAGTGATAATAGTGAATATTTTTCATACTTCTTGCTCCTTGTACACTTTCGCTCTGTCTTCATTCTTGTGGCCTTCACCTCACATGTTCTTTGTGTTTATAACATGCATTAGCTGTATGAGTTTTTATGGTTATTATGTTTGGCATAGTTGTTGGTTCTCATTGTAAGTTGTTAGGATGTATCAAACAAGCGGTTCCCTCAAATTGAATTGTCTGAGGCTCGGGCATAGCAGTTTGCACTTTATAATAGTTCACCTCACAATTTCAATTATGGAAAAGAATCCTTTCAAATGTACAGTTCAAATCTTGCTTCAGATTTAAAAGTTACAAGCTTCTGGTATATATGACCACATAAACTAATGCAACTACATAAAATAAGTTGGTGGAAAAAGTTGAGCCCAAAGGCTAAACAAAGAGGCCTAACAAAGGGAAATTGTGTGGAATGTGCCACAATTTTGAAGCTGTCTCAAAACAAAACATAATCATTTTCGGAATTAGGATCAAATCAATTTACGGAAAACTCAAATTGTTTAATAACAGCAACTCCAAGCCCCTTATGGCCTTATCCCTTTCAATTGATCAAAGCCGTAACCGCTTCAGGATTTTCACATTTGGACACCATTTTTTATTCAAATCTATAACATGGACAAACTCAAAAACCCTTTTACAGATAGATAAAATAAAGCCTGCATTTGGAGAGAGAAGGAGAGTGAAAGAATTCATTTATACCTCAGTCTCGAAGGTAGCCCACAACCCAACTTAATACCAGACGGAAGCACGACGGGAATCGAGCACCGGCAAGAACAAAATTCACCGGCGGTACAGACAATCAGAGAAAGGAAGAGAATTAGGGGTGCAGGGGAAGCCGAGACGAGTAAATTACGGTCTAAGCCCTGGCGGGTGGTGGCGGAACGATGTGGTTAGCAGATAATGAGAAACACTTTATATATTACCCAATAAGGCCACCCGGCTCCAAATACCTACTTAGTTGCTTGAATTTGTTGCAAATTGTATACATGTATTTATTATTTTTACATATAAAATTTTATTTATAAAATATATACGTGAGAATTGATATAATATAATAGAATAAAAAACAATAAAACTTACAATATAATATAAAAAATTATTCCATTATTTCTCACTTACAATAGTGAAATCACACTTTATAGAGTTCTTTTTCTTAAACAAAATAAAAATAGTGAATTATACGGAACATGATAAATCAATCCAATAATCAATTCTTTTATCCTTTTTGACTCTAAATGTGCTATTTTTCACAGAATATTAGTGTAGTGGATGCAAATATAATATAAAACACTTTAAAATATTGAATTTTTTTCATTTAATTGTAAAAATTATGTCAAGTCAATAACCAAATTTTAGATGAAATTGTAAAATTCTTTAGGCTTGGATTAAATCAAATTTACAAATTCAATCTATACGTAGTGATTGAGATAAAACTAGTCAAATACTTCATGATTAATTCAAAGAATACATCAACTAAATGTGTTTTCTTTATGTCATATGTAAATAGTAACGAGTATTCACGAAAATATCAAGAAAAATTCATTACAATATAAATTGTACACTTATGGTTTATTGTCTGAGAAACTTAAATATAATGTTAATATGGCACTAAACGGGTGATTGGTACGGAGGGATGAAATTGAGTAAGAATAAAATTAATTTAAGAATTGAATGATAATAGAAATAGAATGATATGAGTATAATAATTTATATGCTTGATATTAATAAAAAAATGAGAAAGAAATGAAATCGTAATTCCTTGTTTGATTTTAATTTCATGATTAATAGTTAGAAATGAATGATAGGAATGAAATAAAATAATTTTAAAAACTAAATTATTGTTTAGTAGAATTATTTTTAAAAAAATTATATTTACTATGTTATATATAGAATATAGATAAAATTTTACACTAATATATTTTTTTATAAAAAATAAAAAAATAAAAAAATAAAAAAATAGATCTTGGAGCAAGTATAAGATATTGATTTTTTTAGACTGGAATATGAACTAAATACGACCCGATAAAATATTGCATGTATATTTTTTTATTTATTATGTATGTATTTATGTGATATATATATATATATATATAATATATGCGCGTTATATATATACTAAAAATATAAATATAATACTCTTATAATATATAAGTAGTTTATGCTAATATACGTAAAAGTAATAAATATATTTAAAATTTAATTTTTTAATAATTAAAATATAAATAATTATTATTTTATTAATTACATTATTTTCTCATATATAAAAAGTTATGGTGATGTTGTTTTTAAAAAATATTTTTTAATATTTTTAAATAATAAAATAGGTCTAATGGATGTAATCCAATAGATCTTGAGTTCGGAGCAAGTTCATATTCAAATTCATAAAAATTTTGATGGGTTGGGTTTTGAATTTTATCCAATATTTTTATTATATTTAGAAGGATAATTTTATCAAAAATAAATATAAACTCATTCTTGACTAATTAGGATTAGTTAAACATATGAAAAAGGAAGGGAATAATTAATCCATACTTTTGGGAATGTGAATTTCTACGGGAGTGGATATTCCTACCCTCAAATTATGTCATTTATGTGAATGAGAAAAACTTGAAAATGTCAATTTCATTCTCACTCAATTCTAGTATGTCAATCATGCCATAAGGTATTTATGTGTGACTTAGGAGAATGTAGCAACGACAAAAGCACAAGGGAGAGATGGACAAGAGCTCTCATCCCTCCGTCAACTGAGCAGTTCTCCAAATTTTGTAATAAATTTAGTAAAGAAATCAATCTTTCAGTTTCGTCAACTCAGTAGTTCTTTAAAATTTAGTAAAGAAATCAATCTTTCAGCTTTGAAACATTTAATTTTTAGAAGTAATTAAAATTAAAAAAAAAATCAATTTATTTAAAAGATGATTAAATTACTGTTTGGATGGGGGAAAATGATCAAATTACTATTTTACACATCGTAGTTAAAAGAATGACTAAATAAGACTAGGTTCCGTATTTTTTTATGTGGATCCTGATTCGACCTATGTACCTGATGGACCGTTGATTTAAAAGTCAGAAGTGACTGGTGACGGGCATAGATGATGACATGTGAATCTCACATGGACACAACTATTAATAGCCCTATATCAAGCTATCATAAAAGTAAATGTTGTTTTGCGTTCAGATTTTATATTTGTTCAAAGCGCTCTCAAAACTTCAACTGACTTTGGCATTAAGGATCTTGGCTAAGAGCTATACCTTTTAGCCTAGTATATGTGGTTGTTTCAGATCATTTCTCAAATTCAAAATAACGTAATAGTTCGAGACCACTAGGATCAAGTTGAGATACTATGATTTTCAAATTAGTTGGAGCCACATGTTGAAAAAATATTGAACGATATAACATGTCAAAAATATCTAAAAAAATCATTGAAACATTCCAACATGTTTCATCACCTCTATCTTCTCTTCAAATTCATGATGGGGAAAAACGACAAGATTACCATTTTGCCCCTTGTATTTAGAAGAATGACTAAACAAGAATGAGATTTGTTTCTTTTTATGCAGATCTAATTTGATCTGGGTCAAGTCTTACCCGACTAATGGACCGTTGATTTAGAAGCTAGAAGTGACCTATGATGGGCATAGATGATGATACGTGTTTGATACCATGTAGATCTCACGTTAACACAAACTATAAATAGTCCAATACTAAGCTGTCATAAGATAATTGTTGTCTTGCATTCATACTTTATATCTGTTCAAAGCGATCTTACAACCTAAATTGGCTTAGAATCGGAGGGTTTTAGTTGGAGATCGCCCTAACGAATCTAATGTATGTTGTTATTTCAAGTCACTTCCTGAACTCAAAATACCTATCATAATCGAGATTATTGAAACCCAAACCGAGGTACATTGATTCCTAAATTAAGTTGGATAATGTTACATTCAAACTTAATTCAATTTTTTTTTATTAAATTTGACATTGTATTTGAGTTTGATTTGAGTATTACACAAATTGAACTCAAACAAGCTTTAATCAATACGAATATGAATTAAACTTGAGTAATTTACTTAATTTTTTTATATATATTTTATTATTTTTAACTAATCGAGTTGAGTTGAAATTGAATTTTAAATCTTATTAAAAAAAATTATCAAGCTTAGAGTCAATCTCAAATGAGCTTTTACAATGAATTTTAAGTGGAATAGTTCAGTTCGTTTATCAACCCTACTTAAAAGGCAACAAATGAAGGCAGCAATAGCAGAAAGCCAGGATTTAAGGGAGCTAAGAAGTTCAAATCATGGTATTGGAAGGAATGCACTCTGTTACCCAGAACGCGGAAAATAAATCGGCAAATAACATGGTTCACAAGCCTGGACCTTGAACAAGAATAATCCCTCTCCTTCCATAACTTCTATATCTCATTTTGTTCAAAATACAAAATTGGCTTTCCAGCTTTAGCTTTCTATTTGACAGTTTCAAAAGAGCAGTGAAAGAAAAAACTAGTGGAGATACAACACTAAATCAGTAACAAGTCATCTCGAATCACAGCCCTAGCTTCTTTCTCCACAAATCCTGGAGTTCAGGCCAATCCCATGTTCCCTGAATTTCAAACATCCCAACAGGTCAAAGAAGATGGTAGTATTAAGACCTCCAACCCTGGTGCTTCCCTTCGTGCAGTGTAGATCTTGCTATTGGCATGGTCCAGAGATGTCCACAACATGATACATTTACTTTATAAATTGTTATACACCATATATGATGCCGTAAAACAGAAGAACAAGAAGTGATAATGTGCCCCATCAGCGGCCAGTATAATGCTACATTTCAAAGGTATGTGCGTGCACTTCTCAAGATACAAAAACTGAGGTTCATGGCCGCAGCGTGGTTATGGATTTGTAGTATAGAAAGAGAGTACAATTCAACCCCATAACGAGGCAAGTTTTGACAATAAATGACAACCGAGCAGAACCAAAGTTTATCCTCCTCTTTGCATTCAATTGCCAGTCCACCTCCTTTTTCGTGCAGGACGCTCTGATTTGATCTCTGAATCTGGGCGGTTTTCAGTTTGGTTCGAAGGCAAATGTTCACTCTCCATTTTCTTAATTGCCATGGCTTCTTTTTCACTTGGCATAGGAAGTTTAAAACGCTCACTTCTTTTCTTCAACTTTTCCACTGTATCCAAATGTTTATCCTCCATTACTTTTGCATTGGCATTATTCCTTTCACCAACAATCTCTTTATCATCAACGGAAGGCTGTGGCTTACCTTCTACGTTTTTGGAAGGTTTGTCAGGAAGTCTGCTAACCAAAGAAGCCCTGCTACTGTTATATGTATCTAGATCTTTACTCTTCTTCAAAGAAGATGATGACATGGAGGTGATACTAAAATCCCTCTCCTTATGGCTCGTCCAACGTTCCAATTTGGAACGTCCCCTCCTAGAGCCATTCTGTTCATCATCTGATGAAGCCTCTTCTCCGTGCTTCCTGGAAGACTGGCGATCCACATGGATATCATTCTCAACACTTGCTTGCTCAGTTCTGCCTCTCAAGTTCACCTGAAAGCAGAGAGCAAGTAGGAAAACAATTAACTCTTCCAATTTAAAATCAAATCCTCTCACTCCAAACTGCTTAATAGTTTCTCTACCTCCTCCCCTTCAACCCTCCATCCCTCCCCCACAGCGTGAATTGGTTTGGGGGTGGGGGTTGGGGAAGAGAAAAAAGAAGAAAAAGACAGAAGAAATGAGGGGGCAAAAGAAAAGCACACATCTGCTATTATGAATTCTGAAATCTATAATTGGCAGTGAAAAGTTTTGTGGAAAATCGGGAGCAATTACAAATATAGGAAAACTAGGCATTATCATATCCAAGGCCATTTAACGGATCTCCATTCTAGCTTTTGTTCCCTTTTTGCAAAGTGAAGAATGAATTACAGGGCTCATAGCATTAACAGTATCGCTTGGGGCAGTGCTACCCAAATACAACACGCAGAAATCTTAGCCCAATAAGTTACCTGATGAAGAGTTCAAGTTGCACTTAATGGATCCAAGCAGCACTGCCCAGGGTCCAGATCCATGAATTATCATCAGAGAGTTTGTATAATAAGAGTAAATTTGAGTTCTGAATCGACTGGAAAATGATAATGTAGAAGGGCAGAATAAAGTAAGGACAAAAAACATGGTCTCACAAGAGTCTGAATTGAGCAGAATCTGTAATGAGATTTTACACAGCTAAAGGCAAGACTAGAAATAGAAGAAAATGAGAAGACTTCTTCCCCATATCAAAGAATAAATGCAGAATCTGATCTCCACACTTCAACATATCAGAATCTGATTTCTTCCCTATATTTCAAAATCTGTAAAATTTCTTATACTATAATGGCTAGCCCTTGATCATGAGATTTTTTGACATGTATATGAGATGATGATATGTTATAGCCTTTGTAGTATAAAGTAAATCAGATACTACACAATTTACATATTCTAGGAAAGGCAAGGATAGAATGACCAGCTCATCAAAAAGCTTAAACTACAAGAGTAGAGATGAAAGACATTTAATCTTAAATGTTACTAACACGCCCCTTCATGTCCAAAGACGTATTCTTTTTGTGAGGCCTAAGCACGTGGAACTCTAGTTTCATAATTTGGTCGTAGTAAAGACTTGAACCCATGACTTCTCTTTGGCCTGGTTAGTGAACAAATTGTTAAAATTTAATAGGAAACTTTGATCACACTCTGAAGTGGTAAAAACAAACTTAATTTGGACATATAGTTCAACCGAAACAGATATAGGCATCTGTTTTATTACAGTAGACGAGATGGAATCTATTCCACCAAGTATTTCAATTAAAGGAACAAAAGACATATCCTCACAAGGGCTCATTTAAGCTAGACAAGACAAATTAACTGATGCACTTCAAAAATTTATTAAGAAAGAAGAAACAGCAGAAAGAAAGAGCCATTAGCAGACTGAGAAAATATGCACGACAAGCATTTTTTTTCTTTGAACCTGAAAACCTAACTAATACCATCCAAAATCTCCCCATTTGGCATATCTCGTTGAAGAAAATGCAGGAGCAAACTGACAGCAGTCTATCAAACACCAACCTGAATTTTGAGTTACCTACTAACTACTACTCCTGGTCCCATGGTCATTGCATCTTCTTGTTGCTGACCACTCAACTTGACTTTTTTCCAAATGCTATTGCACACAAATTGGTAAGATATATTTTAAAAAGATTCGAGAACATTATGCTTTGTAATAAATACTCTATTTGCAAGTTTTGTAACATTAAAATGATCCAAAAAAAGAAGCCAAAAAGTAGTCAAATAGAACCTTTTTTTAAAGTATAAGTCTTCTTGGTATCTGTTCAGCAAACAAAGCACACCCACTATTATATTAGGCATCATGAGAAAAATATTTTATTTACAATTTTTATGTATGCTAAAGAAAGTGCAACACATAATCGAATTATTGTAAATATGAAGGCTTATAAAAAATGTAACGAGGAACATTACAACTATAAATTGATGTGCATCAGAGAATTTTTTATTAAGCTGTCAGAGGAATGACAGAAAAAGTTCTATTGACATGCCAAATGAAGTGAAATGGCAAAATGGCTATCACATTGGACTTGCACCATGACATGTGAATTTCCATGAAATCAGAAATCTACACAGCCTGGGCTTCTAACCACCAAAGCAATATCATTCGAATCTAATCCATCCAACTCTTTCGCTAGCTTTTATGACACCGCAAGCTGTTATCCACCTTTCCAAGGATAAACTCTCTCGTAAATATTGTTTCCAAATTTATGGTCAGTTAAATATCCTCATTTATGCACTTGCTGTATAAAGAAACAGTGGCGCAAGGCTTGACATATCAGTAACCACTAAACAACTGGGGGCAAAATGGGAGAAGTATACAAAAGGGGCATATATTTAAGTCCGACCCAATCTTGAAAATTTATTTCATGCTTTTAATTTGGGATAAGAGATCCATCACATATAATAACATTCATTCACAAGTTATTTTTCAATTTCAAATGTCAAAATCAATAAAAAGAAATAAAAAAAAAATCGAAACAAGGTAGACAATACGTGAGAATGCTCAATCTTAAATCAAGTATCATCTTTGAGAAAAGGAAAATGCAAAGTACATCAATTGTCATCATAAATACAACTTCAATCAAGTTCAGGTCTACAGGGGTGCTTAATAAGCCAGTGCTCTAGCTGTTCACGAAAATTCATAAAACAACATGTAATCAACTGAATATATATATGTATAATTGTACTCTTAAAATCCAGTTTCTGTCATAATTATCTCATATCTAGAGATGTTTAATTCCATAGCCATGACGACCAATACAATTAACAGCTATTTTTAGCAGAGAGGACCAATAAACCAATAACTATAATTGAGATTCTTGCATCAACAAGTTAAAAGGAAGATCATTGTATGATTATAATAGTTTTTTAAGCCAATGAGAATATCTTCTGCCTCATTTAAAGGGTACTGAATGCAGATTCGACAGGGAAAATTTTGGAACAGCTCAGTGTCTTGCCTGATGTAGAACACTGAGGCAATCAATAAGAACTTCAATTCATACGAGAGAAAGAGAGAGCACTTCTGACACACTCATTGCATCTCAACCATTAGTAATGAATATAATACTTTCCTTTGTTTTGGTGGTTTTAATAGTGTTGCCTAAATATTGCTTAAACATCTTTGACAGAGTACTTCAGCCAGCAATTAAGTGATATGTTGATATTAGAAACTGCACACATGTTTTACACACAGATGGGTTCCCCCCCCCCCCCCCATTTTATCCATAGCATTTCCCTCACTGACCACAAAAATAAACAAACGAAACGACCCAAAAGATAAAAGTGCAAACATGTTGTGCAAGTTCACATACAAGGTATATTGAACAAGTCAGTAAATCTGAAACCATTTTGGCTTTCATTTTCCAGCCATCTGGATAATCATATATCACTAAAAATACAATCATAACATCTTAGTACTCATTCATATCATGAGCATTCAGCTTCTAATTAAGTTATAACTTGTACTTCCACAGAAGCTTATGGCATTGGGTCCAAAGAAATACATACCGTCTCACTTATCTGGCCACTGTGCTCATCCTTTTTCCTCTTAGAAGGGATCAAGGAACTGTGTTCTCCACTTTCAAATTCTTTACTCTTTCTACTACCCTCCTTCTGTCTATGTTCATGCAGCCTAGAAGTATCAGAAGCATAGACAACACGTTCATCGCTTGTGCCAGGTCTTTCATATCTTGCTCTCTTTTCATCATTACTACCTTGATTCCCACGTGCATAAACATCTTCATGGCCCCTATGCTGTGAAAAACTTTCATTTTCAACACGATCCCTTCTCTTAAGTTGATCGCTGTACCGGCCTACATCTTTTGAATGGTATTCTCTTCCGGATCCTTTGTGATCATCTTTCCCTCGTGAATGACTGATCCATGTTTTGTCTTCGGCAGGTCGCCCACCTCTCATGACAGGTCGTGTTTCTTCTCTTTCCCTCCTCGATAAAATTTCTTCATGCGATTGTTTAAGCCTGTGCCATTCATCACGTTCTCTCTGCCTCTCACCCCTGTCCTTTTGAAGTGATCCCTCTTCTTTTTGCCTGACATAATGCATATCATCATCCTTCAATTTGGCATGGTCATCTCTTTTCCGCTGATCAGAGATATCATCTCTTTCTCTCTTCCTACGGCTGCTACTTTCTCTGTGATTATAGGTGATCTCTTCCTTTTCAGCATGTTCCCGACTTATATGTGCCCCTTCTTTCCTTCTTTTGTTGTAAGATCATCCACTTTTTCATTTCGAGTTTTTAGATTATCATCCCTGCCTCTCTGTCTTGATCCCACATCTTGATCGTGATTTGCCCCCCTCCAACTACCATTATCCAGCTGATTTCTGGATTGGTGATGTTCATCTCTTTCACTCCTCTCGCTTTCTCTAACCTTACCCCGGGTTCTGGAGCCAATTTCCCCACCATGCTCCCTCTTTCTTGTGTCTTCAACTCTAATCCTTCTCCCATGAAGATCCTCGTCTCTCCGGCGCCAGCTTCCTTCAGATATATCACTCTCCTTCCTCCAGTCTGCACTCTCACTTTTCATGTGCCGGTGAAGTGAAGAGTTAGGATCCCCACCTCTACGTGAATGAGAATCTTCTCTTCCTTTTACTGCCATCTGGTGTCTTCCAGCTTCATCTCTCTCGTGGTGACTTTTTCTACGAGCATTATCCTCATCCCCTACTGGTCTCTTGACATTACCTGCACGAGGACGGTGCCTGTCTTGAAGAACTTCATCCTCGAAACTGTCATGGAACTTCGGGTGATCCTTACTACTTCCTGATCTTGCTTTGCTGTTTTCACTTCTCGCGGCCTTAGAATCTTCTCCCTCATCATTTTCTTGAGAAAGTTGTTCCACGCGTGAACTTACTTTGTTTGTTGAAGGCAATAATTTCCCATCTTCAAGGGCATCACTGGTTGTTGCATCCACAGCCATTTCCTCTCTTTCCATATCAAAGCTTCTATCATCCATTACAGATTCATCATTCACATCATCCCCAACTGCCACAGCCTGCTCTCCATCAGATCCAATCGCACATGAAGATGAGAAAGGTGGATTTTGCTTACTATCCTCACTATCAAATGATTCATTATGATCATCCAAAATCTGTTTTTCTCTATTATCATCACTAGCAGTCATCTTAGGGGATTTCACATGCCCTCTTCCTTTGAAGACCTATGGTCATTGGAAACGTTTTAAAAAATGCCTATCAGATTATATGCAAGGTAATGAAGCTCAAATATCAAGCATAGTAAATTCCTGGACCGTTGTGCACAGAACGAGAAAGATTGGCAGATGAAACCAAGATTTCCAGAACTGATGCTAATACTAATAACAGGAAAAGAAAGTTCCACAAACCTAGGACAGGCAGTTTTAGCAAAAAAAAAGAAAAGAAAGAAAAAGGTGTGGGGGGGGGGGACTGAACTACATCATTTGCAAAATATATACCATTCAACAGGTTTAGGCCACAGTGATCTGGTGTTCTGTTTGCAACATATTAGGTGCACCACATGACATGAAATCAGAGCATCCAGGGTAAGAATCCTTTAAATTATTCATCAATTATGGAAAACCTATCTAATTAAATCAAATAATGCCAGCCCTTTCTATTTCAACCGCCATTGTTATCATACACCTTTTGGTTCTCACCACCTTTTTTCTTTGTGTGTGCGCGCGCGCGTGTGTATGTGTTAAGTTCTGCAACTCAATGTCATTAACTTATTATTCTATGTAATACAAACATTGGTGTCCTGATTTAAATACAGCAATCGCTGGCACAGTGTTACCTATATCTAGCACAAAGACAACATCAAGAGTTCATTCAATCTTATTCAATGGTTGGGAGGCTTGCGTATGAAGCAGTCAAAGTCAAATTTGAAGAGATAGGAGAAAAGAAAATTTCCATGTCAAATTGATACATGTCAAATTCATGTACCTATCCTCATGAGGGACACCAATCTCCCTATCAGGATGGTATTGCGCGGGTACTTCTGAAGCAAAATGCAAATCATTCTCTCTTCCAATCTTCTCATCACGACTAACAAGCTGTGCTCTTCTTGCAACAAGTTCCCTCTTCTGGCCATTATATGCATGTGAAGAACGATCAATACGCTCTGCATCATCCTGCTGAAGTTCATCAATATCATCAACCCCTCCAAGATCCTCTCCACCCAGATCATTGTCTTGTTGTTCTGCCATCTCATCATCATCTGTGGAACTCTGGCAGACAATCTGTTTGCCAAAGACAACATTACTTCTATAATAAAGATGCAAGGTGATACTGCAAATTAACAAGATAAATACACAGATTG
This sequence comes from Paulownia fortunei, assembly GCA_019321725.1. Lineage (NCBI taxonomy): Eukaryota > Viridiplantae > Streptophyta > Magnoliopsida > Lamiales > Paulowniaceae > Paulownia > Paulownia fortunei. The sequence goes on along the minus strand of CM033107.1, from coordinate 4,122,887 downwards.
ATGCTCAAGTAGAGAAGACACAACAAATGCTTACCTCAATAATGGCATCTGAATCATGAATTCTTGGACGCCTGGTATCAATCGATGGGAGACGATCACCAGAACCAGTTTCTACCGGTATTGGTCTGCCAATAGGCTGCCATCAAATGAAAGAAGCTGGTGAGATGACAACTCATAAATAAACACCCTTAATGATCAAAGGGTTAACTAAAGTTAACCCCCTCAAGTAGTGCTTTCGTACTTCCATTTTTATCAATCAAAACACACTATATTTTTACTGCGCTCAATCACTGCATTCTGTTATTTCTCCAAAATGCAGAGTACATGAATTGCAGAATGTATCAGGAGTGTTTACCGTCATATATAACCTTTATAATTGTGAAGTTGAAAACCGTGCATTCAAACTCACAAGTTAGGGATTCTCTGTGTGCTACTGCTTATATATGTGTGACTGCAATTTATATGAGAGATGGAAAGGAGGAAAGGGATTGGGTGAATTGCCATTGCTGCTAGGGATAGACTAGCATTAGTTAAGGTTGTGTTATAAGGAGCACATCCACCACAGACTTAGAGATGAGGACCGGCCTTGAGAGGGGTTAATAGCGAAGGAAAGACAGTGGCGAGGGTAATTTAATCTTGATATAGCATGCATGGCTAAGTGATCCAATTGAATAAAGAAGGGGGCAATTTGTTTCTTGACCAAAGCTAAAGGGTATGCTGTGTTATACCCAAAATTGAAGAACACTAGCATCATTTGAACATTAAAAGAACATTAATGACCTTTTTATGGGCAAAGCATTAAAAGACAAAAGCTGGTTATTGGAGTAGATAAGATCCAGTGTTTAGAGCGTTCTATAAAAGTCTTGAAATCAAAGATGGGCAACATGAAAAGCTAAATGCTATCAAGTCTTCAGGAGACACAAACTGCATAAAGAACATAATATACATACAACAGGTGGCCGTCCACGTGCACTTGCCCTTGCTAAGTCAGTTGGACCAGCATCTGCCTTTCCAGTATTTGCATTTTCAGATGGAATATCTTGGATACCAACTGCTGCTGCAAGCTCTGGGGGAAGATCTGGATCGTAATCCTAAATTTGACACCAAACGGAACTGAGAAGAGACTCAAGTAAAGAAATCCATATAACAATTTCAGAGAGATTGAAAAACAAGAAGAAGAAGAAGAAGAAGAAGAGGGGACTGTAAAGCATCCCACAGTCCAAAAATTAATGATTAAAGTCTATCCCGATGAAGCACCACACATGCAGACATGAGACACTAAATTTAAATCCAAGTGTAGAAACCATAATATTACCCGTTCTGTCCTCCCACTTTCGTAGACACGAATCTTGCTTTGCATAGTCGTCTCAAGGCGGAGTTGTTCCTAGAGATTTCAAATTCATTTAATTTAGATTCAACTTCCTTAGGTTGAGATAAAAAAATAAAATAAAATAAAATACACATAACTGTGACTGCGGATAATTAAACAACTAAGGGATGTTTTAAATTTGAGACTTAGACCTACCAGCTGTTTGCAGTAATCTTTCCAACTTTCCTCATTCAAGCCAAAGTTGAAAAAGTCTGATACGTCTATGCCCGGAAGTCTCCAAGGTTTTTCTTCAAAACCATCAATATCAACTTCAAATATGGTCCTGAGAATATAACAGAAGGCATAAAACCTTAACATGAGAAAAAGGAATAATCCATAAAAAGGCACATTACACCACTACCATTTAATCATCAGAGAGACCACATTATCACATGTTATCAGAGCAAAGAAACTACAGTAAAGTGCTGAATAATAAAATTATTTTGCTGGAAAAAAATGGGCTTCTGTAACACTTGAATTACACTAGAATTACATGAATTAAAATCATTATATCCAAGTTAAGTTCTCTTGCATCTAAATTATTCCCCTGTAGATCTTTTAATAGCAACAGGGCTCGGGATTACTCTTATGAAGGCTTGCACTAAGATTATCCAAAAAACTGATTGGGAATAAATGTAGGTGAAGGTTATTTATGTCATTATATAATTGGAAAGTAATAATATATATATATAAAAAGAAGAGTTACGGCTGCATTATGCAGAACCTTTTCTGATCTTTTTCTTCTCCTCTCTCGAAACCCTAGTTATTCGACACGGTATCCAGAGCCATATAAAACATCCACTATCATGATTTTTCATAGACTAAAACAAAATATAATATGAGAAATGATCAGATTGTAGCCGGAATCCTGATTTGCAGTAGTCATCGCATGTAGGGCTGATGTCATCAGACATATAGATGACTCCAGCATCTGAAGAAAAAAAAAGGAGAGAGAGAATATAGTTTGATTTACTTTTTCTCTGTTTTTGGTGGTGCTGATTGGAAATCATTTGGGAAGTTTTTTTTCTGTTTTTGAATATTTTCCTGGAACTCGCATCTCAAACTTCAGATTCACAATTTTGAAGCCTTCTGTCATGATCCTTTGCTTCTGACCATTCTTCAGATTTGCGATTAATATGTTTAGGTGTGACCCATGCAATGTTCTACTAATTAGTTTGGGGTTTAATCTGATTGAGTTTCAGTTGGTTGTTGTTGCTCTGTTCCCAGCCTTCAATCATATTGGCACGTCATTCTGAGTGTTTTTCATCTGTTTAGTGTGTTTTGAAGTTGGTTGCAGTAAGTTGATTATGAATGGAAAAAAATTCACCTGATTAGCTGCATCTGCAGTAAAGAAACTGTCATCTCCTACTAAAGTCTATATACGGCAAGTACTTCAGTGTCTTTGTGGCTGTCAATGAGTGGAATAGTGAGGATTTTGCCAGGCACAGTGAAAGACTTTCAATTGAGTAGAAGCTCTACCATGTTTATTTTGTGTGCTTTGAAGGCAAAGAAAGAGGAATCTTGGAAGGCCCAAAAAATTATACTTTTGTTCAGTAACTGTTCAATTTGTTATCGTTTTGGACCATGGAAAGGCATGACCAGTGTGCTTCTTTTCTCAATTTCGTGGAAAATGGTCAGAAGTGTACATTTCAAGTTTCAATGTTCAAATGATAAGCAACCTGGTTTAATCAAATGAATTTAGAACTTATGTACTCAATACAAGAGTATAAGAAACTATGCAGAATTGGAAAGCCGAAAAATATATTAAAAATAGAAATGGAAACAAATTAATAATTGATTAACACAAGAGTTATGCTTCACAAGTACTCTTAAGTTGGTCTCCAAAGAGCAAAGTTTTTCTTCCCTATAATTTAGCCTATACTTGCATTATTCAGACCCTTAATGCCCCCGATGTACAGTGTGAAAATCATGTATCTGAAATTGGTAAACTTCCTGACCTAAAATATATACCAAAAGATCCTTAAAACTCGCCAAAAACAATAATGAACATTCAGAATGCTCATGTTAGTGGAACATTTGTTCTGAATGTTAGCATACAGGATACACCAATCTGATTGTCATCTCTTTTTAAACGTACCATAACTGATGTAATATGGCACTACCAGAAGGCTCTTTATATGTCAATTATAATATATAGCTACGGAGCTACCGACCCAACCATTCCCAACAGGAATGGAGCACGGGGTCGATCAATCCTCTCTCTATTGTTCCAATTTCTTGAGTACCAATTCTTATCCAGTAGACATTCTGACTAGAGCAACTTGGTATAAGAATAAGAAACGAAAGAAGCAAAGCAGTATTCTTGAAAAGGAAATAATAACTTCAATTCCAACAAGACCCAGGATGTTAGCAAGCAGCCCAGACCTACTTCAAAGGAGACTGTTTCACATCAAGAAGAAAGAACTTCCTAGAAACAACCAGGACTCCGATAATGAGACAAAAGCAAGGGCACATATTTAAACTGGTGTCGAAGTAGTGAGAGTTTCGACATGGAAGCATACTGATGATAAATATCATTCACACAATATATCCCAATGCACTCAAACTCAAACTTCAAAGCAGGGGGTTAAGAAGTTTCTATAAACCATGAATGAGTTTCAGTTCAACATGTTCGGTTCCTATTAATACCAGAACAAAATATCTTGGAAATATCCAATAAGATTACAGATTTTAACAGCTAATCATAAGCCAACATGTCACATTATTTGTATAAAGATTGACTCGACATATAAATCTCATCTCACAAAATTTTGTCAGCAATAGAAACTGGAAAGAAATTCTGCTTCGAACTACCACCCTTTCAGCACAAAGGGCAAGGATACAGAACACTAATTTCAGATTGACAGAGAAAACAACTTTCCAGTAAGTTTGGCAATGGAAAAATACACATTCTATGAGAAGCAAGTCATTCAATAATTATGCTAAAATTCTTATTAAGTGGCAATTGAGGAATCACTTTTAACAGGCAGAGTGTCTTCTTTAATCAGACTGTCATATTCCAGACATGCCTTAATTGGATTGTTTCCCAAGGTCAGAAAGGGGGAAGGGCGGATAATTTTGAAGTTCTAACAGCACTATATCACAAAAACGGAAAGGATAAAACTAATAGATTTAGAAAATGTGAGTTTCCTGATGCATAGGCAGGATCAGGACCATTCCTATAAACCAATATGGAATCTGTAAGACTCGTACTAACAGGATTTAAGAGTTGCACATACAAAATACACAACTAACAGATGACTCGCAGTCTCCTGTTCATACTTAAGATTGAATATATTCCTACATATGAATAGAAAACCTGCTATTCCCTTGTACATAATTCAATCCCACAAACTCCATCCCTTCCCCAGAAGGATAAAAGAACAGCGTGTACCAGTCTCCATATAAGGAAACCACTGAAAAAAGAAGAAAACAGACTCAATCACTAGAATAGATTCATTCCATCTAACCTCACCATCGAGAATTTTTTTTAATTTATAACGTTGACACACAAAGAGGTGTAATCATATAAAGCCAGAAACTCTAGCAGGGTATATGAAACTTATCTTGATATAGTTCAACTATCTAGCAGATTCATATGACATCAGTCTAAATTATCCATAAAATAACATAAGGAAGTCCAATGACAAAGGGAGAGATACTATCTCTTCACCAACCAAAAGTATCATAGTAACAATGTGAACTATATAACAAAAAAGGGATGCCTCCAATGAAAATTCTAATGATAACAAAAGGAAATTTCTTACCGCCGAGCAGTAGGCAAACTTCAATTGAAAGATTGAAGCTTTTAGCAAAATGGTAAGGTATTTATTGGAAGCTTTAATAGCATCAGTTTAAAAACGAGGTTGGTCACAATGGCTCATTCCATCAGGTACCCAACTCCCATTCCAACAAAAGAATTCATTTACTGAGGTTCAAAGAACAATTAAGGATCTTACTTGTGTGATGGAAGAGTGAAATCCAATCCACTTCCATAACCACGTCCTGCTGCATTAGGTCCCCAAACAGGCATTCCATAACCAGGATGAAACCCCTTTTGCATGGGGACAGCACCCTTTATTCCAGCCGGTCGCCAATCACCTCTTCCACGTCCAGCTACAGCGCCCATGGTAATGGGTGGACGAACTTGACCTTGGATTCCTCCAGGAGTTACAGGAGCTGCTCCTGGTATTGGCGCTGCACCAGGTCTCACATACTAAGCAGTTCCAAAGTAACATAAAAGAGGGAAGAAAATAGGGGAAAAAATCAACGTTAATGATCAAGGAAGTAGTAAAAGAAATATTAAGCAAACTTCCCAGCAAATAATAATAGCCAGAAGCATTCATACAGTTAAATACATCGGCAAGCTAGCACATGCAAAAAGTGACTAGTCATATTTCAGTTTTAAAGCATTCTGTGCGGTGATTTAGAAGAGAAACTAGCCAATCAAGAAGTTAATAGATTGAACATAAATTTCTAGTTCAACAAACAACTGCTTCACCAGACAATAATGACCTGTTAGACTAATTTTCCTGTACAGAGCTGAGAATCTCACAGCTGGTTACAATTTTTTTTCGTACAAATTGAATTATAAAATAAATCTGCCTTACAGTGTTCATTATAAGATGTGACTCGGTGGAAGCAAGGAAAAGAGGACAAATAAGATACCGTGGTTGATGGGCTTGACAAGAATCAAGTTAAGATTATAAGCGGTGACACCTAAATTATATCTTCATGTTTACCATTCCATGATATTTCAATATTTGTACATATGAAATAAATAATATATATATATATATGAAGTCAGCGCATTTACTAATAGAACTTTAACACATTGAGTATAAAGCTTAAAATCTTGAAAATTAACAAATAGTTTGCACACATGGTAGTTGGTACCTTGACCTGCCTTTAGAAGTCAAGTGATAAGCCATTAGTATTTAGTAAAACATTGATATGCTAAAGTTCTGCAGAGCCAAAAGGGTAAACAATTTGAAAATGTTCATGAATCTTTTACACTAATACTGCATGTTAGGGGGACCAAGCGGCAGATTCTAGATGAACTAAGATAGGCTTGCATCAAACACCTCCTCATCATGGCTGCAGTGCGAGCAAAGACCAAGTAGCAGGATATTGGAAATGCCTTAAAACATTGTGGCTTAACAGACTATCCTAACATGCTTGACGGACAATAATTGTATCATACATAAGGCACAAAAATAGCACAATGAAACAGCGATGCCCAGTAATTGGAGATATTGATCAGGCATTCTGCATTTTTATGTGTTACTCTCCAATTTATCATGACAATACATTCACATTGAAAAATTTATCTAAGGATTAAAATGCTCCTAAGAGAGGAGAATGCAAAAGATTTGTTGTATTGCATGTTCATAAACTTGGGAGAAACAAATTATATGGATGTAGCTGGGTAAGGCCTGGAGCTCCATAGTCCTTTAAGTCAAACAACTTTGTGAACCATATACAGTTAAAGATTTATAAGTTTCTGTTACAACAGCAGTATTAAAAATTCAACCTAATTAGAACAGTTATTACCAACCTCAAAGATAAAAACAAAGTCCACAAAGAAAATAAGTACCTTCATTAACAACTGAGAGATAAGTCAGTACAATTAATTATCCACCACCATGAACAGACGCTCAACCACATAACTAATCAACTTTAGTGTCACTAGCACCCACAATTTCACTAAATAACAATTACAATTGCAGCTAGAATCCAATTTACAATTGAAGTTCTCATCGAACAAGATGCTGACCTTGAACTGTGAATGGAATGGGTGATGGTACACGTGATTGCTGTACCCAATCTTCGGCTGCACTGCTGCCGGAGCAGCAGTGCCTCCTCCTCCACTTGCATTAGCAGCATCACCCAACTCCTTCCTCTCCCCATCTGCTCCAGGTCCCCCTTCCTCGGCCCCCCACTCTTGCTCCTCCATCATCATTGGCTGGTGGTGGTGATGGTGGCCCACATCACCATTATCTGCAACGATCACCAAGGGCTCTCCTTCCTCATCATCTTCATCATCCATGCCTGGCATCCTTTCCATCCCCATCGGCCCATGGTTGTTATCATTCAACACTATTTGCAAATCGTCATCACTCTCATCACTCTCCCACTCATCCTCAAAATTAGAACCCCCGCGATTCTCCAATTTCCCTGAGAGTCCTGGAATCATCTGCTCTGAACCCATTTCCCCAACTGCACCTGGGCCCATGAAATCGTCCGTATTTTCTTTTCGTTCAGCTGAACTATACATATTTTCTTGTTTGTCTATTAAGTTAACGTCTTTCTCGACCAAGTCATCATCTTTATTTTCTCTCTCTTCCACCACGATACTAAGATCATCGTCCACCTCCATGAAATTCAATCCCCCAGACCCCCTTTCTGGTAATTTCACACCCTTGCCCTTCTCCAAAACCCTAGCTTCAAACTCCAAACCATCACCGCGGACAATCCTCGAAGCCTCCAAATTCGAATCCAAATTCAAATCAAATCCTCTACGTTCGGGCCGGGCCCCCGGTTCGTGTGGGGTTTTTTCTTGAATTGAGGCATTCAATTTTAAACCAAGACCGGAAGTGGAATTGGAAAATGAATTATTCAAATCGGGAGCTCCGTAGAGAATCTCATCATCGTCGCTGTTGACGTCCAGATCAATCGGGCGGCTCTGAAACGACGCAGGGGCATCGGTTTCTCCGGGCTGAGACTGAACCGACGTCGTGAGGGGCCGGAGTACGTCTGTGTAGAGATCTCCGAACTCATCGTCGTCTTCCATATGTGTGCGCGTGAGTTTTAGAGAGAGAACGAGAGGGTTTTGAGCAAGAGTGAGGTTAACGGAGATTTGTGCATGTGTATTTAAACAGACCTAAAGCTTGGTGGAATTTACCATATAGTACTACTATTTTGTGAATTTGTGATATTTACAACGGATTTAGTTAAATGATTCTACTAATTACTATAATTAGGGTTTATGATGACTTACCTTGCAAATTGACGTCTGCTTGGTGAACTGTGATTGGGAATGAACCAACTAGATATATTTGCAATATTTGGTATCCATATGCTCAAAAATAAATCAATACTCGACTCAAAATTTAATCGATAAAAATTTATTTGAACTTAATTCATTAGACATGACAAATCAAATATGAAAATATTTTCATTTGATAAAATTTAAATTTTGGTTTGAATTCAACTCGATTAATAAAAAAAGAAAGATAAAATTTATCTAAAAAAATCAAACTATTCGAACTCTATTTATACCACATTTGATTAAAGCCCATAAGCTTAATTTGATTAATATTAAACTAAATTTAAATATATTTTTTTAACAAGTTTGTCCTCTATTCGAATCGTTTATACCCCTTTAATACTATAAGAGTTCGTTTGTCAGCCTTGATGGTATAAGGCTTGATTCCTTTGGCTAGGATAGTTAATGTACCATCACCTTGTTTGGTTTGCAAGTTGTGTGATATCCTATTTAAAATTCATAACAATAATATTTGGTTGGCCACATTAATAATGTGGATAGAGGAAGTAATATCTAATTTTTAGCATTTTACAATAACAAATTTATTGTTGGTCAATCAATATAATCGAAAAACGTCTAAGCATATGTGTCGTAATATAATGCTACGTTTTATCAAAATAGCGTCTAGATGCTACTTTTTAGTTGTAAAACTTAGAGTTTATTTGAAGTGTATATATATGTGGGGATAAATTAATTCATGTATAACTTAATACAAGCTGGAGCTTTTCTTTGGGTGTGATCCATTATTAAGAATGGATATTCAATACGTATGAGACGGACTGTATTTTTTCAATCAAACAAGAAATTGAGCTTGATTATACATCTATCACTCTAACCAAGCGTACAAAATGAGGCCCCAGGTTGCACAACTTATTTTGATGGATATGATAAAGATGATACGATCGGATCTTCTATTTTTAATTTATTTTTCAAACTTAATACATGTATAACTTAATACAAGCTGGAGCTTTTCTTTGGGTGTGATCCATTATTAAGAATGGATATTCAATACGTATGAGACGGACTGTATTTTTTCAATCAAACAAGAAATTGAGCTTGATTATACATCTATCACTCTAACCAAGCCTACAAAATGAGGCCCCAGGTTGCACAACTTATTTTGATGGATATGATAAAGATGATACGATCGGACCTTCTATTTTTAATTTATTTTTCAAAATATTCCAAATGAATTGGGATTTCTTAAGTCTCGTATGCACTATTATTCCTCCATTCAAAGAGACAACATGGGAGCATCGTTTTAACCGCACCAATTGGACGACCACATAGGCTTGGTAACATTTGTGCAGCTTTTGAATTTCTGTTAAAAAATTGCATACAAAACTTGAATATTATCCGGTTGAATGGTCATGTATCTTGGTAGATAGTGAATACATGAGGGTTTCATGAAGCTTTTTTTTATTTATATAATGTAACAAAATTAGAATTCTTATACATTTTCACCTTTTTTAAAATCTTGACCTCATAAGTGTTTGGATTGGTATTTCTATAAGCCTTTATTTATAACTTTTTTTGTTTTCCTATCACTTGATTTTAGGCTTCATTGTTTTGTACAATTTAGAGTAGAGTGTAATATATTTTATGAAGAAAATATTGTTATGTTACTACCTATCCACAATAGTCACTAGAAATTTTGCACGACTTTGTTACTGGATACTGTGAATATAAATTATATTGATAAAATTGAAATAGAATATGAAACACCATTTAAAATAAAGGACTCTCCTTGAAAAAATATAGAGCCTGTTTGGTTTCATTTTCATGTTTCTAGCATTTTTGGGGTTGAAAATATTTTTAATAGATTTTTGAGTAAAAAAAATCAAATTTGAATTTTATATATTTCTATGTAGATTGTACAAACTTAAAAATGAAAATGTATTTATTTTATAGTATTTTATGCTTGAAAAGACACGATATGTTAGTGAATTTAAAAATGAGTTTAGCAGGCCCATGAAAATGAGTGAAATATTAATAAATTTGAAAATAAATTTTAAAAATAAAAATAAGTTGTATTTCTGATTAAAATTATTAAAACAAATGTATTTTCAAAGTTTTAAATAGTAAAAAAATAAAAAAATACTTTGTGGAAATGGAACCAATCCGGCTCATATAGTTTTGTGTTTAGAAACTTAAGAGCCCGTTTGTTTCATTTTCAAACTCAATTTCATGTTTCCAACATTTTCAGGGTTTAAAATATTTTTACTATATTTTCATGTAAAAATAAGAATATATTTGGATTAGTTATGTTTTCATGTAAACTATGTAGGTTTAAAAATGAAAATGTATTTATTTTATGATATTTTTTATATGAAAAAATGTGATATATGAGTAGGTTTGAAAACAAAATTAGTAAGTGTATGAAAAAACGTGAAATATTATTAGTTTTGAAAATAAATTTTAAAAATAAAAATAAATAATTTTTTGATAAAAATGAATAAAATAAATATATTTTTTCATTTTCAAATAGTAAAAATGGAAAGATTCTTCCTAAAAATAAAACCAAATGGGAAGTCTTTTTTTCTTATGGTATTTTATTGTTCATTATGGTTGGATGCTGGTGTCAAGAGGGCCAATCTCCGTACAAAGAGCAAGTTGATGCAAAACAACCCTTGAAGGTACTTCCATAGGTACCCTTTTCATGCTTGATCACGGTGAAAGTTTCTGGTGATGTGATTAATTCCATCATGAATATAACCCTTCTCACTTGACGCCGCGTTAAGAGATGGCATCGAAGTGGGTTCAAATTCGAATTCATAATAAATTTGTCTCATTTGGAATGGGTCTAAACCCGGCTATGTAAATTTTGGGGCGGATATGAGTTTTAATTTTTAAACTCGATGAGATTCGAGGTGGGTAATGGATTTTAGTGAACCTATCTCATATTATTTTTATTTTTATTATAAAATATATTTTTATAATATTAATTAATTTAAATAACTGATTTCTGAATTGAGTGATTGTTCACAATACAATATTATTATATGAACTCTATAATTATTGCAAAAATATTTATAGACTTCAGTTTCAATTCAAAAATATTATAATTGGTTTATATAGTATCAAATATAAATATGCATTATGAATAATCTAACTATATTAAGATTTAAGCAACCATATATGTAACATTTCAAAATAGTAGACACATAATTTTATTATATCCATCTCCTATAAATCAATGTTATTATCACATTTAGTAATTAAAAAAATATAATCAAAATTAATTAATATTGTATCACTAGTACTTATTTAAAAATGTCAAAAATTAATAGATATACGAAAAGAAAAATGACTATACAAAATAAAAAAAGATTAAAAAAAATATTTTTTAACAGGTTAGTGGGTCCATGTGGGTTGGACCCACTGGGTTTTAGGTCCAGAACGGAAATAGGGAGTCTCATGCCCAATTTTTTTTAATAGATCGGGTCTCAAATTTAATCAAACACATTCCAAAATCACCATATTTTCATTCTTAGACACATTTAGGAAGAAGCACATCCCCATTCTCAGCATATAATGTTGCATATCCCTATGTTCCCAATGGGAATGGTATAAAGTACACAAAGTGCACCATTTCATCTTGAAGCACATAATTCAAGGAACACACCTCCAGCCTCATTCCTGCCCTAGTCAGGCAACCCCTCGTCAACCTCTTCAAATCACGGTATCTGTTGTTTCCCAACCAAGTAGTGTATTTTTAATTTAGTGTTGTATATATTATAAATACACGCTAGTGTTTATGATTTATGATCGATTTAGTATCACTTTTTATTTTTAATTCCAAGTTGGATGATAGTTACGAAATGAGTCACTGCTTGCAATTCTTTAATGTAAGAGTCAGAGAAACAGAGAGAGAATCGGATAATAAAAAACTTGGAAATATTATAAAGCTAAAATTAGTTTCATCCCTTGTGAAAATGGATGAAGGGGTATATATAGTGTCTTTTGGTGGGCTATTATATGTGTTGGGTGGTGTATATTTTATTTGGGCCCATCATGCCTAAATGAATGGTTTACTTAAATCGAGTCATTTTTGATTGGATCTCCTTTTGTTGGTCCAATCTTATCAATAGTAAATATATATTTAAAAAAAAAATCATACAACTAATACATGATGTACAATATGAAATTTAATATCAAATTAAAGTAGTGAGTATAGTAATGATGGTAAGAGTGCAAGTGATGTTAAGTTGAAGTCGAACCCAATTAGGGCTTTCTTGTGCTATTAAAGTCTTATTTGCTGTGATATGTGTGCTACTATTGACACTTATTATGGGCAGAAAAACGTACGATAGATAAATCTGTATTTATAAGTTGTAGGTGGTATTGTAAGTTATGTTGATTATAACTTTTGTTTGTGTTAATGTATATGCAGATGCTTGTATTTTGTATTATAAATTATGACCAACCTTAATTTAATTGTTAGCCTCTCTAATAGTCAAATTAATTTCTCATCTTATATGGTAAGCTTAAAGGAAGTATGCAAAACATTGTCTATTGATAAAATTTATTAAAAAGTGATAAAAAGTGATGAGGAAGAATCAATTTAATATAGCCATGAAGGCATGTAAATGTATGAGATTTGTGGAAAATATTCCGAGTATAATGTCTCCCTATAATACATGTATAAATTATTAAACCACATATCAAGTCAATAAATAAATTAGTCATAACCGAAATTAGTCATAACCAGTCATATTTAATAAATCTCAGCGAAATCCTAATGTCAAACACAAATATCATTAATTGCACTCATAGAAAATATTAGTAATTTAATTTTAGTTTTTTACAAGTATAATTTGATATTATTTAAAATTTTGGATTAATCTAATACTTACCATATGTTAGGTAACAAAAGGCCCAAATTGTCCAATATTTTATAAATATGAGGTATTGGGTTAGATATGTGAATATTTGTCGGTACAAAAATTTTCTTCATTTTCGTATGCACTTTATTATTTGATTTTGATACAATTTATAATTGATCATTTTATTAAAAAAAAGAAAATATTAATAGCGACATCGAGTATAATTCACATCAAATATAATACTGGTATTTGTTATTATGCCAAAATGGGACGGGTCACGAATATACTAGTTTTTCTCTTTTTTTCCCCCTCATTTGGAAAAAAAAAAAAAAGGTTTAAGGAAGTAGATATCTTAAATTATTAAGAATATAATAACTTCTACATATTTACAAAGAAAGTTTTAAAGTTTATTATTCATTAAAATGATAATTTGTATAAAAAAATCACAATAATAAGGGACTTATAGAATTTACATTTAAGAACTGAATAATTGTGAACACTCATAAAATGTGGGTCAAAATATGATTTCAAATATAAAATTACACATCAAACATACATATTTGAGGAATTGGAAAAACTATGGAACTTGCTAAAAATGTCATTTCTATATGAATTATATTTATGTCATCGAAACTTGTACTATTAAATTTTATTACTAAATCTATCTAATTTATTTGAACAAATTTTATAAAATAAAAAGTACAACACTCAACTTATCAAATTATTTATGAATTACTTACACTGAAATGTTTAAATAGCATTTCATTTAGGACAGAGAGAGCCATTTTCTCCAGATTAAATCTTTGAAATGATAGGTAAGAAAAATGATTATATAAAAAACATGCTTATTAAATAATAACCTAAAATTAATTTATAATATCAAATAGCAACTATTTGTTTTTGCTGTACTTTTATAATTTGAAAAATTACTGCTCCTGCAGCCTAATTTTTCAAGGAAAATGCAGGGTGCCATTGGATGGCATTTTATTTTGTGAGAAAGCATTTTTGTGGAAGTTTTTTCACAAAAATAACTTTGTTTGGTGTTTTAAAAAATCAAACACTATCTTTATTCTCTCTCAAATTTTCTTCTATTTTTCCCTACTTTCTCCCCTACTGAATCTAGTTTGGAAAATCTCTCTATTCTCACAAAAATTTCTCAAACAAAAATAAAATTGTGCTATATTTAGATGTATTTTAGGTGTTTTGATAGAATAAATTGAGAATGATATATTAAAAAATATGATGTATTAGGAAATCATATATTAAAAAATGTGATATAAGTTTGGTATATTAAGAGAATGTATTATGGGAGAATGAATTGAAAATAAAATTATTTAAAAAAAACACATTCAAACATAACTTGTTCCCATTAATAACAATGATCCTTCCTAATATTCTTCATCTATCCCTTTTCCCTTTCAATCTCTCACACACACATATGTACTCAAATACATACCCATGAACAACCACTTGGTCAAACATATCTACATGAATTTGCATATGAATATATTTGTTTACATCTATGTATGTAAGTATAATTACATATTTTTATGTAAAATAAAAATGTAATAAAAATAATTGATCCAAACAAATATAACATTATATATATATATACAAATTTTGTACACTAGAATAATGGAGTCAATTCACCCAAATTATCAATGCGCTACAGGTTAAATGACCTTGATAATGACACTAATGAATATAAACTATGGTCGATGATACATATTTTTATATATGCGTATAATGTACATGTATTCATTTCATTAACAAGATAATTACTTATATTTATGCATGTATATTTTAAATACTTATTGATAAGTGTATATTTTGGCATATTTTTGTATAAAGTCCTTTATACTTTCCTTGTTTTATTTTTGTTAATATTATAGTTTTATTAATATTTTGTGTTAGGGAATTAATAAACAAAACAAGATCAAAAAGAGTCAAAATAAAACTGAAAAAGACAACACGTTTCATGAGTAAGTTGGGAGATAATATTTTATTGAATAAAAAAAGCATCACATTTAGAAGAAAATAGTCATTTTTCCCTAAGTCTATCATATATAGATCAAAATATTTGTTGTGCCAAAATATATAGTTAAAAATGAAGCTAACTGATAAATCTACAACTTTTATATTGATCATTTTTTCAAATTTAGCTGATTATATGGAGAAAAATGTATGACAAAATTTGAATCTGAAAAAGGACATGTGAATTTAGAACACATTTAGAGTTAATTTAGAGTGAATTTGAAGATGTCAATTTAGACACTCTTTTACAATAAATAGGGGCTCTTGGATGACATTCAAGATATACAAAAACCCTTATAAGGAGAACTAAAGTTTTATTATTATCTTTCTTTAGACTAAATTTTCTATTAGTAATGTAAGTTTTCTAGTAGTAATAAAAATGTATTATCGAGTTTCTCTTCTATTTTTAGTCTTTTCTACTTTCATTATATTTTTCTAAATTTCATTCAAACTGAAAAAAAAGGGTGAAGCTTTTGATGGAGAAAGATGAACGGTTATAAAGGTGCATACTGTTCAGATGTGTTGTTTTATTGTGTTAAATTTTTTATTGAAACCCTTCTTGTTTAGTGGTGATTCTTGATTTATATATCATCAATAGCACAACAAATATTTGGGTTCATTTAACTTATTGTATGGTTGTTCGTGATATATTTTGCAAATCGCAAGTGCACGGTATCAAGTTTTAATACAACGGTGAGTCGAGTATCGTATTCACAAGGATTGTAACCAAAATTTACAGCAAGTATTGTAGTTCAAATAATCCTAATTTTATCTAGAAAATTAAGTGATGATTGGTAAACAAATTAGAATAAGATAAAAATTGCAAAGATAAAACTAGAGTTCTTAGAAGTAATACAACAAACACTTTATGAACAATAAATTCTAGATGAATGACTCACCTAATTATCACCTATGTTTTTTCTTCCAAAACATATCAATTCAAGTCAACAACACATGTAAGTTAAGAATTCCTAAGCTCATCAATTTCCTCTCTCGAGTGCCGAATTGATTATGAGTTTTAATATGAATTTCAATATCTCTATAAAAAACTCAAGAATAAAACTCTACAAAAGTTCAATGAATTCTTCTTCAAAACTTCAAAGGTTTCATAAACTTTTCAACTCTACGATTCCTAGGTTATGTTATCTTTATGATCATATATAATCTTCCCCATTTCGAGTATCGAATCTCATATATCAAACACTCTCAATTAATGGCCAAATAATCAAGATGCAATACTAAACAAGATAACACAAATAAGATTGAACTAATATTGTTTGAAATTCAAAATATAGGATCAAATAAGATTACATCATCCTCTAAAAAAATGTTTAGTTCATCATTTATGAATATAACTTCAAGAAATACATAACAAAGAGCATGAAAATTGTTCACCATTTTATGAAATGGAAGAAATTGCTGAAGTTCTCCTTGTCTCCAAGACTGACTCACTTTTCTCTCCAAGAATAACTCTCTGTCCAGCAGCAAGCTCTTACTGTCCAGCAGCCTTCTTTTGTCCAGCAACAAGCTCTTACTGTCCAGTAGCCTGTTAGAGTAGGATGCCCAACGCCCTAATTAGATTGGGTGTATTATACTCTTTTGCTTTTGTAAAGACAATCTTATTGGGAATCATATTAATAAAAAGACATTTTCTTTATCTTATGTCTTGCATTTTTTATTTCTGCACATTAGATAAAGTCCTTAGACCAAATTTAGCTACGGGGCATGGTCGCGCATATGATGGCGATCATGGAACATGCCTCTCAGGCTTTGGTCTTAAATAAGTTCCGAGTCGAGAGTTTTTTGAGATGGGACATCAAATAGTTCAGTAAGACTCATACATATAATGCATGCTCGTGAGACGAGGATGTCACATTCCATTGGCATTAGCGTAGAGACGTAAGTGCATATATGTGGGTGCTTGTTAGAGAACAAGTACACCGAATATGGCCCACAAGAAATTCTTAGTTGGAGGCTTTGCCCGTCGAAATAAGAATTTCTGTGTTGCGATAGTACACGATTAGCCTCAGACTGGAGGCACGATGGTAGCCTTGTGTGCATCCTGCAGCACTTTGATATATCTTCTGATTGCTTGACAATCACAAAGGGGGTATGTTGGGTGTTGCACTGGTGTGCATGGAGGTTTGTCAGTGGCCAACATAGAATTCGACACTTGTCTTTTTAAACAAGGGAATCTCCTGTGTTTTCATAGTTTGTGATTCAAAGACATTGACCAAAGCAGAATGAATTGTGATTCATCAAGAATCATTGGAACTTGAAATGGGATCACAACAATTGAATCATTTAGGGTTTCGACTTATAATCCATGTCTTAGATTCAATCAGGAGATTAGCTGTCGAAAGGACCGTACGTGTATGGTACTCGCAACTGAAATAGGTTTACTCGCTATTTCACCTAAGACTAGTTTTCCATGATTACTTGCTAGGTGTTTTCATGGATAGTGAGGTTCTTGGAATTAAGGAGTTGATTCCAAGCAGATTAATTAATTGGAATAATTATTATTCACAAGTTGCAAATGTTGCAAACCCACTACTAGCTTAGTAGTGAACCTAAGAGGGTCACACATCTTTATGGAAAGTAATATTTTTTAATTTTAGATTTTATCCAATGGTTGGAAATTAATTAATTAATACTGATCAATTAATTAATTAAGGGTTCTATTTAATTTAATAGTTAAATTAAATTATTCAATTAAGTAATTGGATTATTTAATTGGACCTAATTTGATTAGGAAGCCCAATTGGAGTAAATTAAATTAATCAATTGGATTGATTAAATTGGGATTGAATCAATTGAATTGATTTGGGGATTTTTGAGTCCAAGCCCAAAATAAATGTGGATCACTTAAGAAGCCCACTAAAGTATGAAGAGAATAAATTAAATAAATATGATTTATTTAATTAACATATTTATAGATAAATAAATATAGTGACCAATTTTATAGGATAAAA
Organism: Paulownia fortunei; assembly: GCA_019321725.1. Lineage (NCBI taxonomy): Eukaryota > Viridiplantae > Streptophyta > Magnoliopsida > Lamiales > Paulowniaceae > Paulownia > Paulownia fortunei. Next base: position 4,104,638 of record CM033107.1, on the reverse strand, counting down.
TAGGCCACTAAGATTTAATTTATGTATAAATATAATTATAGTATATATATGATATATATCTATCTTGATATTATTTGAAGAGTTCAAATTAATATCAACAATGTATGTAGACAATTTTGATGATTAATGTAGTCTCAAATTAGTCCACATACAATAGAAGAGTGAAAAAGAAGAGTTTTTGGAAGATTTGGAATCCTTCCAAGATAAGGTTTTGAAATAGTTCAAAATAGAAAAACTTTCCAAGAGTTGGAAAATGATTAAAATTTTCAGCCCTATATATATGAGGGATGAAAATTACATAATTCAATTCAAAATTTTGAGCAAAAATATTTTGTTTAAAGTCTTCTATTTTTACTCTTCAAGAAAAGAAAAGAAAGAAAAAGAAAATCAGTTTCTTGTTATTTTCTTTATATTAATGTTTCAAGAACTTAAAGAATCAATCTTTATTGTTCTTGAAAATATACTCCGGTTCTAGATTAGTAAATAATTAAAAGGATACTAGCGAATCCTTTTGATTGGTGTTGCTTTCCGTATCGTGGACCTGATAGAGGGGAGACACTTGGATCCCTGCGAGTTCTGATAGTCCAGGATAAGCAATTGATTGCTTTATTTCCTACAACAACCGGAGGTATAATCTAATTTTATATTTATTTATATATTCACTTGAATAAGCGTGATCGTTAAAATCGCTTTCAAATCAAAGGGGTTAAATTTATGTTTGATAAAAAATTTTAATTTTCCACTGCGTATACCCCTGCGATTATAGCAAACCCAACATAGCCTTCTTCTGCTGAAGGCTCTTTGGGGTCCTTAAAATCATATAGGAGAAGCCCTAAAGAGGGCTAAAAACCCATTTGCTCCTTTTATCCGTGTAGCAATGTGCAGGCGCTGACTGGACAGCCTGACACAGCTAGGCATTATCTTCAGTATCTTCAGCTTCTTTAAACCCATTTTGGACTGCATTCTATCCCAAACCATCTTTTTGTGTCTTCATAAGAATTGTAGTTTTATGTCTTGTATTTCCATAGATACTTGAATCAATAAATTATGACATATTTGGAGATAGTTATACATGCAGCTGTTTGTTTGAATTTCTTGTTCCTTGAAATTTGAGAATTTTAAGCTGCCTTTCTGTACATTTTCTCCAAAATTACAGAAAATATGATAAATTTGGCACTTGAATGTTGAAATTGGGTTGTTCTAGAATCATTTTTTTACTTCCAACCACAACAAAGGCATTGTGTTAGTTTAACAAAAAAAACTGAGACCATAAAACTTAAAAAAGTAAAAGAAATCAAATTTGTGCAAGATGAAGAAGTTTGTAGCAATTGTAAACTTGTTGGACACTCCACCAATGAATGCCCAAATATTACAGCACAAGCAAATGTCACAAACACATTCAAAAAACCTCTTTATTCTTCATATTCCGAAACTTACAATCCACAATGGAAAAATCATCTCAATTTTAATTAGAGAGATAAGAACTATGCCCAACCGCTACATTCACAAAAATCACCAAACTTCCTTCCTATCCAACTCCATATACAAAATTCCTTGAGGAAATTTTGCAAGAATTTACTCATGAATAGACAAACATCAATAACCAAACTTCACAAACCATTAATAAAATCAAAAACACACTTTCAACACTGACAACTTCTTTACATACTCATGAAAAGGGTAAATTTTCTACTCAATCTCAACATAATCCTTTCACTCAGTGTTATGTTTTTTCTTCAGATAAAAATTCAATCAATGAGGCTAATTCGGTCACAACTCTTCAAAATAGAAAAGTTGTTGACAATATTATTCATTTCAAGGAAAAAAAAATTAATCCACCTTCAAAAATAAAAAAATAAAAATAGTCTTGACGATAAAGGTAAGTTTAATGAATACGAATTTGAAAATGATGAAAAAGAAAAATACTCACCTCTAACTCTTTTTTCTCAAATATTGCAACCGAATCAAAAGTTGAACTCAAATACTGAAATTTTTGAAGTTTTTAAACAAGTTAAAATTAATATTCCATTATTGGATGCAATCAAGCAAGTTTATGCCAAAATTTTAAAATATTTGTGTACAATTAAAAGAAAACATCTTGTACAAAAAAAATATTTTTTACTGAAAGTGTTAGTTCAATCATTTAACAATTCACACCACCCAAGTACCAAGATCCAGGTTGTCCAACCATTTCATGTACTATAGAAAACACTATAATAGAGTGTGCTTTGCTTGATTTTGGTACTAGTATAAATCTTCTACCTTTCTCAGTTGATTAATAATTAGGTTTGGAAGAACTTAAAACAACTACAGTTGTACTCCAACTAACTGACTGTTCGATTAAAATTCTAAAGAAAGTAGTAGAAGATGTGTTGGTATATATTGATAAGTTTTACTTTCCAATGAATTTCATTTGTTTTGGACACAGAGATTGTTGCACATACACATACACATACACATAATAATATCATTTTAGGTTGTCCTTTTTTTGTAACTTCAAATGTTTTGATTAATTGTAGAAATGGTACTTTGAAGTTATTTTTTGAAAATATAACTTTGGAACTAAATGTCTTTAATATTTGTAAGCAACCTGCACAAGATGTAGAAGAACAAGAAGTGGATTTAATTGAAGAACTTGCTCACGAATATTTTACTTTCACTAATTCCTTTGATCATTCTAGAAACTTATTTTGAAAGTGAAAGTATTTGTAAAAAGACACTCTAATACTCTCTCTGAATGTTTGCAAGTACAAGAAAAATATTTTTGGAAGCCAATGTTTGAAGAAATTTCATAATCAACAATACAATTCGTTCCATCAAATATTAAAACTCCCGTGATTGATTTGAAATCTTTGCCATTTAATTTGAAATACTTTTATTTGGTAGGAATGAAACTTTTTCAGTAATAATTTCTTCCAAACTGTATGCATCATAAGAAAGTAAGTTGATTGAAACTCTGAAAATGCATAAGAATATTTTAGGATGGACCATTGCTAACATTAAAAGTATTAGTCTTTTAATTTGCACACATAACATCTATCTAGAGGAAAATGCTAAACCTTTTAGAAAAATACAACGAAGGCTAAATCCTAATAATATGAAAGAAGTAATGAGAAATGAAATCATTAAACTCTTAGATAATGGAATTATTTATCCTATTTCTGACATCAAATAGGTAAGTCCTACTTAAGTTGTACCAAAGAAATCTAGATTTAATGTAGTCAAGAATGAGAATGATGAATTAATTCCAACTAGGACTGTCACTAATTGATGAATGTGCATTAACTATAGGAAACTCAACTCACTTACTAGAAAAGATCATTTTTCGTTACCTTTCATAGATCAAATCTTAGAAAAAGTTGTGAGATATGAATTTTACTGCTTCTTAGATGGATATTATGGGTATAATCAAATTGTAATTACACTTGAAGATCAAGAAAAAACTACTTTTACATGTCATTTTGGTACTTTTGCATATCGAATGTTGTCTTTTGGATTATATAATGGAGCAGCTACATTCCAACAATACATGCTTAGTATTTTTAGTGACATGGTAGAACATTTTTTTGAAGTATTCATAGATGATTTTTCTATTTTTGGTAATTCATTTGACGATTAGTTGTCTAATTTAAGAAAAAAATTGATCATGTCTGAAGAAAAGAACCTTGTACTCAATTGGGAAAAATGTTATTTCATGATAATAATTGGTATTGTTCTTAGACACATTATTTCATCAAAAAGTATTGAAGTATACAAATCTAAAATTGAGTTAAATTCCAATTTGTCAATACCAAAGTCTGTGAAGAAGGTAATATCATTTTTAAGACATACTGATTTTTATAAAAGATTTATCAAAGATTTTAGCATAATATCTAAACATTTGTGTAATTTTCTAACAAAAGATACTATTTTGAATAGACTAAAAATTATGAAAATGCTTTTGTTAAGCTTAAAAACATGCTTACGTCTGCTTCAATCATGCAACCTCCAGATTAGACTTTACCATTTGAAATAATGTGTGATGCCAGTGACTATGCTATTGGAGATGTCTTAGGACAAAGAAAACATAAGAAACCATATGTCATTTACTATGCAAGTAAAACTTTGAATAATACTTAATTGAATTATTTAATAACTAAAAAAGAATTACTTACTGCAGTTTTTGCATTGGTGAAATTTAGATCTTATGTTGTTGGCTCACCAGTTGTTGTTTTCAGTGATTATACAACTTTAAAATATCTTTTGTCAAAAGAAGATGCCGAACCTTGACTGATTAGCTGGATTTTCTTACTTTAGGAATTCAATATTACGATTCGAGATAAAAAATGAGTAAAAAATATGGTAGCTGATCATTTATTGAGACTTGTTTGTGATGATTCATTTTAAATCATACTCATTAATGGTACTTTTCCTGATGAATAATTATTTAATATTTTTATTTTACCTTGGTTTGCTGATATTATTAATTTTCTTGTGATATAAAAGATGCCACTATATTAGAATTCCCAAGATAAAAAGAAATTTTTGATCGAGGTGAATTTTTTTTATTGAGATGATCCATATCTATTCAAATATTGTCCTGATCAAATCTTTTGGAGATACGGGCCTAACATTGAGAAATGTAATATTCTTAAATTTTGTTATTTAGGAGCATGTGGTGGTCATTTTTCGACAAAAAACTGCTGCATAGATCTTGTAGTGTGGATTTTATTGGCTAACTCTTTTTAAAGACACTTCCACATTTTGAAAAATTTGTAAAAATTATCAAAAGTTAGGATCCATTTCAAACATGAAACATGATGCCCCTACACCCCATTCTAGTGATTGAAATCTTTAACTGTCGAGGTATTGACTTCATGGGACCATTTATATTATTATTTGATTTTATTTATATATTGGTTGCATAGATTATATTTCAAAATGGATTGAGAAAATTCCCTATCGAAACAATGATCATAAAATAGTGATAAATTTTTTGAAAGAAAATATTTTAAGTCAATTTGAAATTTCTTGATCTATTATCAGCGATGGGGAAATATATTTTTGTAACAAAGTTTTTGGAACTTTAATAAGGAAATATGGAATCATACATAAAGTTGCAACCCCTTATCACCCTCAAATAAATGGACAAGTTGAACTTGCTAATAGGGAGATAAAATAAAATTTGGAAAAGACAGTTAACCAAAATCGTAAAGATTGGTCTCTTAGACTTACTGATACACTTTGGGCATATAAAATTACTTTTAAAATATCATTAAACATGTCTTCTTATAGGATAGTTTATAGAAAATATTGTCATTTACCTCTTGAACTTGAACATAAAGTTTATTAGGCAATCAAAATGTTTAATTTCAATCTTGATGAAGTTTCAAAATTGCGCAATTACAAATCATGAACTTCAAGAATTGAGAAATGATGCATATGAAAATTCTAAAATTCATAAAGCAAGAATAAAAAAATTTCATGATAATAAAATTTCAAGAAAAATATTTGAGATTGGTCAAAAGATTTTACTTTATAATTCTCGTTTGTAGTTATTTCCTGGAAAATTGAGATCAAGGTGGATGGTCCTTTTATTATAAAAGAGGTATATTCTTATGGGGCGATTGACATTGAGAATACTATAAATAGTAATGTATTCAAAGTAAACGGATAAAGACTTAAACCATTTTTAGAGAATCAATTTTCACAAGAGGAAATTATTTTTCTTTTTAACCCTTGTTATGATTAGTATGTGTATATATACATATTTTTCCTAACTTTGTTTGTTTTGTAGGTTTCTTTTTTATTTTTTTTTCTTTTCTTTTCTCGATTAAGTGACGGATAATGGTACTCCGTGGCTATTGAAGTCGAATTTATCAGTTTTTCAAATAACTAAAATTTCTGTATAAAGTTTCTCTCTAATTCTCATTCTCTTTTCTTGTTTTTTTCAAAATGGATGATATTCTTATAACTCTCAAGAAGAGATTTCATTTTCTTCCTAAAAATACAATTTTAACAATTTATAAAACCAAGATTGAAAGATTAATGATGCTTATTGTTCATGAAATATTTTGCAAACCACAAGTGTACGGTGTCAAATTTTAATACAACGGTGAGTTGAGTATCGTGTCTACAATGATTGTAATAAAAAATTGTATTAAGTACCATAGCTCAAATAGTCCCAATTTTATCTAGAAAATCAAATAATGATTGGTAAAAAAGGTAAGTAAGATAACAAAATGTAAAGGTAATAGTGGAGTTCTTAGATATAATACAACAAATACTTTATGAATAAGAAATTCTAGAGGAATGACTCACCTAATTATCACCTATGTTCTTCATTCCAAAATATACCAATTCAAGTCAACAACACATGTAAGTTAAGAATTCCTAAGCTCATCAATTTTCTCTCTCGAGTGCCGAATTGACTATGAGTTCTAACCTGAATTTCAATATCTCTATAAAAACTTAAGAATAAAACTCTACAAAAGTTTCTTTTTCAAAACTTCAAAGGTTTCATAAGTTTTTCAACTCTATGATTTCTAGGTTGTATTACCCTTATGATCATATATAATCTTCACTCTCTCGAGTATTGAATTTCATACATCAACAATTTCAATTAATGATCAAATAATCAAGATGCAATACTAAACAAGATAACACAAATAAGATGAATAACTTGAACTAATATTGATTAGAATTCAAAACATAGGATCAAATAAGATTATATTATCCTCTAGAAAGAAAAGTTTAGTTCATAATGGATGAATACAACTTCAAGAAATAAATAAGAAAGAACATGAAAATTATTCACCAATTTGTGAAGTGAGAGGAATGGTTGAAGCTCTCATTGTCTTCAAGAGTGGTTTTCTTCTATCCAAGCCTCCCCTTCTTTTGGTTTTAGAAACATAAATGGCTTTTGTCTCTAAGAACCAATTCCTCCATCCCATTGGTCGATACAATCTTCTCATTTTAACTCATTTCAATTATTCTTTTCCAAAAAAAAAATCATGAAATTCCTCCTTTTTTCATGGCTTTTCCCCTATTTTCTCTCTACCAAATCTATTTTCTTAGCAAGTTGTTCTCTAAGAGGTCCACAAAGTCTTTTTTAGAAGTTGGCTTTAATAGTTTTTGTCTAAAATCCAAGTCAAAATATCACACTTTCAGAATTTTCAAGTCGTTTGGCACCTAGGCGCCATGTATTCTATTTTAGCATTTCAGATGGTGCCTAGGCACCTTGTATTCTGTTTTGCAGCCTCAAATGGCGCCTAAGCACCGTTGCTGCTGTTTTTCCCTCATTCACTACAGTATTTTTACACTATTTAGCCTTTTACAATTAGTTTTTGACCTCTTTTGAGGATGAATTGGCTTTTGATGTCTTCTGATATATTGTATCTATATGTCTTCTCTTTCCATAGGTACTTGAATAAACTAAATATGAAATTTGTGGAGAGAGTTATGTTTGAAATAATAAGATATGTCATCTTAGAAAATTTTATCCCAGTGCTGACTCAAACTCGATTTTTCTCATTGAAATCAATCGAATTGGATTTTATGGTAAATATAAAAGTTATAGAGTTATCTCTTGTTCTAGTGGTTCAAGAATCAAGTCAAAATTATATTTGAGCAGAGAGTTATGATTGAAATACGATAACTACCATCAGTTGCACCACAATTCATATTCTTCAACATTTCAACCAAGTTTTTGGTTTCTGTCCATTTTTTTTGTCTTTTGTCATTACCTACAAGATTTTAAATTAAATGTATAAAAATTAATAAAAATACTTTAAAACAAACTTAATGCTAATCAAAAGGTATATGAATTATTGGTATAAAACCAACTTATCACTTATGCACAAGGGCATCCCATGGGACATGCAATGGATAATTGAAGCAAAAATAAGAGTAGCATATGAGTTTTTACATGAGTTCTCAAACTTGCTTACTATATACATGTATGGTTTTAATAAAAATACATATTCAAAAAAACGAAAGGCGAAAAAAATGCAAGTTTGTTACAAATATGCTCGATGGACTTGCAACACAAAGTGTAGTTCCTTAGAAATGGTTTCTAAAAACCAAGAAGATAAAATTCAATTCATTATGGATGGACTGAGTAAGGAGTCTTTAGATGACATTATATTGATTCTTGAGACGCATTTATGTGGATTAATACAATGTGCAATTCTTGATTTATGAAATTACTTCCGAGATGAATATGAGCGTTATAGTTTTGGGAATCTTACACTAAAAGATCATGTTTGCTAGTTTATAAAAAAATTGGATGGGAAGTATATCCTCAACCTATAAATAGTATTTAAGCAATTACTAGACGTAAAATCAGTGGAATATGTGAGCTACAATCACAACTACATGTACATTCATGAGTCGAAAATGAGCTAAAAATGTCACATATTCAGTACAGAATGCCTAATATGTTAAACAATGCGGATGCATTCATCACTCTACCTAGCAATGAATTATTCCAAGTTGTCTCTTTGGCACAACTCTGCTGGGTTCGCTATAATCGCAGGGATATACGCAGCGGAAAATTATTTTTTTTATCAAACATAAATTTAACACATTTGATTCGAAAGCGATTTTAACGATTGCGCTTATTCAAGTAAATATATAAATAAATATAAAATTGAATTATACTTTTCGTGCACTCCGGTTGTTGTAGGAAATGAAGCAATCAATTGCTTATCCTCGACTATTAGAACTCGCAGGGATCCAAGTGTCTCCCCTCTATCAGGTCCACAATACGGAAGAACAACACCAATCAAAAGGATTCGCTAGTATCCTTTTAATTATTTACTAATCTAGAACCGGAGTAAATTTTTAAATACAATAAAGATTGATTCTTTAAGTTTTTGAAACAATAATATGAAAAGAATAACAAGAAACTGATTTTTTTTTCTTTTCTTGGAGAGTAAAAATAAAAGACTTTAAATAAAATAATTTTTGCTCAATTTTTTTTATTATGTAATTTTCATTCCTCATATATATAGGACTGAAAATTTTAATCCCTTTTCAACTTTTGGAAAGTTTTTCAATTTTGAATTACTTCAAAACCTTATATTGAAAGGATTCCAAATCTTCCAAGAACTCTTTTCTTTTCTCTATCCTATTGTATGTGGATTAATTTGAGACTACATTAATCATCAAAATTATCTACATACATTGTTGATATTAATTTGAACTCTTAGAATAATGTCAAGATAGATATATATCATATATATATATACTATAATTATATTTATACATAAATTAAATCTTAGTGGCCAATTTTATCCCATAAAAGTGACTATATTTATTTATCTATAAATATGTTAATTAAATAAATCATATTTATTTAATTTATTTTCTTCATATTTTAGTGGGCTTCTTAAGTGATCCACATTAATTTTGTACTTGGACTCAAAAATTCTCAAATCAATTCAACTGATTAATTTAATTTACTCCATTTGGGCTTTCTAATCAAATTAGGTCCAATTAAATAATCCAATTACTTAATTGAATAATTTAATTTAACCATTAAATTAAATAGAACCCTTAATTAATTAATTGATCGGTATTAATTAATTAATTATCAACCATTGAATAAAATCTAAAATTAAAAATATTACTTTGCATAAAGATGTGTGACCTTCTTAGGTACACTACTAAGCTAGTAGTGGGTTTGCAACATTTGCAACTTATGAATAACAATTATTCCAATTAATTAATCCGTTTGGAATCAACTCCTTAATTTCAAGAACCTTACTATCCATAAAAACACCTAACAAGTAATCATGACAAACTAGTGTTAGGTGAAATAGCGAGTAAACCTATTTCAGTTACGAGTACCATACACGTACGGTCCTTTCGACAGTTAATCTCCCGATTGAATTTAAGGTATGGATTATAAGTCGAAACTCTAAATGATTCAATAACTATGATCCCATTTCAAGTTTCAATGATTCTAGATGAATCACGATTCATCTTGTCTTGGCCAAGGTATTTGAATCACGAACTATGAAAATATAGGAGATTCCCTTGTTTAAAAAGACAAGTGCCGAATTCTATGTTGGCCACTGACAAACCTCCATGCACACCAATGCAACACCTAACATACCCCTTTTGTGATTGTCAAGCAATCAGAAGATATATCAAAGTACTGTAGGATGCACACAAGGCTACCATCGTGCCTCAAGTTTGAGGACTAGTCGTGTACTATCGCAACACAAAAATTCTTATTTCGACGGGTAAAGCCTCTAACTAAGAATTTCTTGTGGGCCATGTTTGGTGTACTTGTTCCCTAACAAGCACTCACATACATGCACTTACGTCTCTACGCTAATACCAATGAAATGTGACATCCTCGTCTCATGAGCATGCATCATATATACGAGTCTTACTGAGCTATTTGATGTCCTATTTTAAAAAGCTCTCGACTCGAAACTTATTTAAGACCAAAGTCTTAAAAGCATGTTCTATGATTGCCATCATACGCGCGACCATGCCCTATAGTTAAATTTAGTTTAAGGACTTTATCTCATGTGCAGAAATAAAAGATGCAAGACATAAGATAAAGAAAATGTCTTTTTATTAATATGATTCTCAATAAGATTATTTTTACAAAAATAAAAGAATATAATACACCCAATCTAATTGGGGCGTTGGGCATACTACTCTAACAATTTCCCACTTGCCCTAGCTCCAATTGCCCATATATCTAAGGCCCATATTCTCAAGATGTCTGTCGAATATCTTATATGCTAAGAGCTTAGTAAGTGGGTCTGCTACATTTTTTGTTGAGGCAACTCGATCCACAATGACGTCCCCTCTATCAATGATCTCTCTGATCAAGTGATATCATCTCATTATGTGCTTGGATCTTTGATGAGATCTTGACTCTTTTGCTTGTTCAATGGCTCCATTATTATCATAGTAAATCATAACTGGATCAACAATGGATGGAATTATACCCAAACCTTAGATGAAGTTTCTAATCCAAACAACTTCTTTTGCTGCATCTGATGCAACAATATATTCAGCTTCGGTGGTAGAGTCTGCAGTTGTTTCTTACTTGAAACTCTTCCAACTGACTGCACCACCATTCAGGGTGAATATGTATCCGGACGTGGACTTTGAGTCATTTATATCGGACTGAAAACTAAAGTCTGTATATCCCTTCAGTTTTAGTTCTCCATTGTCGTATATCAGAAAGATGTCTTTAGTCCTTCTCAAGTACTTGAGGATCATCTTAACAATTTTCTAGTGTTCTTCCCCTGGATTGGACGGATATCTGCTCGTAACACTCAGAGCATGTGCTATATTAGGCCTTGTACATAACATCGCATACATTATGCTCCATATTACAAAAGCATAAGGTATGCGAGCTATTATTTCTATCTCTTCAGGTGTCTTGGAAGACATAACCTTAGAGAGTGAAACCCTATGACTCATAGGTAGGAATCCTCTTTTGGATTCCTCCATGCTAAACCTTTTTAGCACTTTGTCTATGTACATGGACTGGGATAGTCCGATCATCCTTCTGGATCTATCTCTGTAGATAATCCCTAGCATAAAAGATGCATCTCCCAAATCCTTCATGGAAAACTGATTAGATAACCAAGTCCTCGTTGACTGCAACATCCCTACATCATTTCCAATGAGTAGGATGTCACTAACGTAGAGCACAACAAATGTAATTGCACTCCCACTAACCTTCTTGTAGACACATGATTTATCCGGGTTTTTATGAAAGTCAAACATTTTGATTGTTTCATCAAATCGGATGTTCCAACTCCTCAAAGCTTGTTTGAGTCCATAAATGGATCTCTGGAGCTTGCAAACCTTTTGCTCACTCCCGCTGGATATGAATCCTTCTGGCTGCTTCATATAGATTTTTTCCTTAATGTTTCCATTAAGGAAAGCGATCTTCACATTTATTTGCCATATCTCATAGTCATAATATGCAGATATGACCAACAGTATCCATATGGATTTAAGCATCGCTACTAGTGAAAAAGTTTCCTCATAATCAATTCCTTGCTTCTGAGTATAACATTTTGCTACCAATCGTGCCTTATAGGTCGCTACCTCTCCATCAACTCCAAACTTGCGCTTATAGACCTATTTGCAGCTAATGAGAATAATTCCCTGTGGTGGGTCCACCAAAATCTATACGTTGTTGGAGTACATAGAGTCCATTTCGGACTGCATAGCTTCTTGCCACTTCTTCGAGTCGATGTCAAACATCGCCTCTCCATAACTTCTTAGATCATTATCCAAGGGAAGTTCCTTCTTTGTTCTCTAACAATAAGATGTACCTCTTAGGTACCCTTGAGACCCTTTCAAATCTTCAAAGAGATTGTGCCTTAGAGGGTCTAGCATCAGTTGGTGTACCATTTACTGTGTAGTTGGGGTGTTCTGTGGTTCTTAAACCACTTCAATTTGCTACTTCCATCTGAAAGAATTTCTTCTTCAAGGAAGGTAGCATTCCTCGAAACAAACACTCTTTGTTTTGTGGCATCATAGAAATAGTATCCAATAGACTCCTTTGGATAACCCACAAACTTGCATAAGTTGGATTTCATATCCAATTTATCTCCCACTAGCTGCTTCACATAAGCAGCATACCCCCATACCCTAAGGTATTTATAGGAAGGTGTCTTTCCACACCACATCTCATATGGTGTTTTGGGCACGACTTTAGATGGAACCCTATTTAATAGGTATGCCGCCGTTTCTAAGGTATAGCCCCATAATGAAAGAGGTAATGAAGTGAAGCTATCATAGAATGAACTATTTCCAACAAGGTTCGATTCCTATGTTCTGCAACTCCGTTGAGTTGAGGAGTAGCAGGACGAGTCCACTGTGAGAGAATCTCATTCTTTTTAGATAATCTAAAAATTCTGTGCTTAAGTATTCACCTTATCGATCAGATCAAAGAGTTTTTATACTTAATCCAGTTTGTTTCTCTACTTCAGTTCTGAATTCTTTGAAATTTTCAAATACTTCATACTTGTACCTTAAAAGGTACACATAACCATACCTAGAGAAGTCATCGGTAAAGGTTAAGAAGTAGTTATAGCTTCCACGGGCACTAACATTTAGTAGCCCACATACATCTGTATGGATCAAATCCAATAGATACTTGGCTCGCTCCACTTGTCCAACAAATGAAATTTGGTCATCTTTCCTTTGAGGCAGGATTCACATGTTGGCAGTTCTTGCTCTTTCGTTAGATCAAGTAATTGTGCCAATTTGTTAATCATTTTCTCAAAATATGTCCTAATCTTGTGTGCCACAGGCTCATTGAACTATGATTATCTAGTTTTCTTTTATTTTGTTGAATTGTGAAAATGGGGTTATGGAGAGTAATAATATATAAACAATTCGTCAAAGAACCAGAATATATAAAATCAAAACATTTGAAAATGGAACAATTTCCCTTCTCAATAGTAAATCTAAAACCTTCTCTATCCAAAACTGGAATAGAGATAATGTTCTTAATAATATCCGGAACAAAAAGATAATTATTTAAAACTATTATATAACCTCTAAACCTAGATTAATGGTCGCTATAGCTAATGCAGCAACTCTTGCTCCATTCCCTATCCTAAGGACCATCTCTCCTCCATCCAATTTCCTACTTCTTGCCATCATCTGCAAATCATTGCAAATATGTAAGCCACAACCAATATCTAATACCCAAGAAGTATTGTTGACCGATAAGTTAACTTTAACAAAATATATACCTGAACTTTTCAGGCTTGCAAGATACTCTTTGTAATTCCTCTTCCAGTGTCCTGGTTTGCTGCAGTAATGGCACTTGTCATTGACTTGAGAAGAAACCTTTTTGACACCGCCCTTAGCTTTCAGCTTGTTAGGTTTAGAGGAACCCTTTTCCTTTCTTCTTTCCTTTCTTGGGCTTTTTAGCATTTGATCCGAAAGAAGATCCAATAAGTAGAACCGATTTATCCTTTTTTATGGTGGACTCAGCCATCTTTAACATGTTCACAAGCTCAACGAGACTAGTCTCCATGTTGTGCATGTTAAAGTTGACAACAAAAGTGTCAAATGATAGAGGCAGAGATTGCAGTAGAAGATTCGTATAGAGTTCGTTCTCCATAGCGACTCCAAGGATTGCCAGCCTTTTAATAAGGGCTATCATCTTCAATCCATGATCATGGACTGAAGAGCCCTCAATCATACGATATCTACAAAGCTCTTTTGAGATTTGATATCTCGTCTATCGAGTTCTTTCAACATACAACTCTTGTAGGTGAATGAGAATCCCATAAACAGTATCTTGATCCTCGTTCTGCCTCTGTAGCTCATTTAACATCGATGCCAATATATAGCATCGAGTCTGCAGAATGTCATCAACATAACCTAAGTAATCTGCATAATCCTCTGAAGTAATATCCTCCGGTGGTACCGAAGGAGGTGCAATATTGAGAACATATACCCTTTTCTTCGACTGAAGAACTATCTTTAGGTTTCTTAGCCAATCGACAAAGTTAGGTCCAGTTAATTTGTTTAAGAATTGTTGCAAGTAGATTTTTTGCCATTTTAGTAGAATAATCTACAAAACATGCACGAAATAGAAAATGAGTAAATTATGGGAAAAACATATTCATTTAATATAAGGTTTTTAATACTAAATATTTTTCACTATTTTCTTCGAATTTCATCACCCCTAATGGAGTTTCGGGAAATCAAATTTCCTAGTGAGCTTGAGGTCCAATGGAAATATTTCACACCCAAATTTTATGAGCCCATAAAATATTTCTATCAGTAGTCAACTTTTTGACGATTGTATCACTATACAATCCTCAAGTTTGTTTTTCTTCACCTCTTCTCATATACCTCAATTTTATGAGCCATATGATACTAAGTATCAAACAATGCCCATCAAATATTTGTGTAGATAGATCATCAAGATGTCCTACGACTCATGGCCAACATAATGACGATTCCATCCCACGAGCATCTTAATATTTGGTAGAGATCACAACTTTCCAACACAAGACCACCCCACGACTTATGATCAGTGATCAAGTGCGGTAGCGGTCGTCATGTATCTATTTTTTATGATAGGTATGGAATAATAGGTCCTACCTAACTTGTTCATTTTTGTTTGAAATCGAATTTTCAAAAAATTCTTTTACTTAATTTTAGTAAATTAAGTGGAGTTTAATTTTATCCAAGACCTCAACATAATTTAAATTAGGTTGGTTATTTAATGTATGATATCATAATATTATTTTGCAAGTATAAAAATATTAAATAAAATCTTAAGCATGCATCTAATACATACTTAAATAAATAGATGATCATTAACTAGTCCTATGCAGTCCATTTGAGCCAAAAATGGACCTAAAGTCAGTTTAAAGGTAATAAAATAGAATAGAACCTATTCTATTACATAATTGTATCCCATATAAATATGGGCCTTCTTTGGAACCTCCTTTTTGATTCTCCTTCGTTCTACAAAGAAAAAGAAAAACCTTACCATCTATTCTACTCTCTTTACAGAAAAAAATAACTTATATAAATAAAATAAAAGGCTCGTAAGCCCCATTTTAAAACTAAAAAATATTAAATAAAACCAATCACATTGGTCCAATGACTCATGATCATCTCATACATGCTCATAATTAACATATGTAGTTATCAAAATATGTAAATTTACCAAATTGTTAAACACAATTTTTCTTTTAACTTAATATAATTTTTAATTGCTGGAAAAATAATTTTTCTTTGAAAAACAATTTTTTAGAAATAATTAAAATTAACATTTAATTTTAATATTCCAAAAAAAAAAATAGACCTGGAATGACATGACGAACAATACCACTACTGCTTGTCAGGCGCGCGCAACTGGGCGCTAGGGTGACGGAAGCCCGTGCGTGTGCCGGCACCCGCTATCGAGTGCCTGCGTGCGTAGCCGTCGGTGTCTAACACCCGACCCCCATTTCACCAATTTTTTTTATTTTCATATTTAAACAATTTATATATGAAACTAAAATTATTCCAATTAAAAATTTCTGAAAATATGCAAAATCAAATTTTACATAATTAACATGAATTTAAACAATTTAAAAACATGCATTCATAAATTCGAAATTCACTAAATAAGCGAAATTGTGGCTTTAATACCACTGTTGGGTTCGCTATAATTATAGGAGTATACGAAAGCGATTTTAATGATCGTGCTTATTTAAGTGAATATATAAATAAATATGAAATTTGATTATACATTTTGTGTACTCCGGTTGTTGTAGGGAATGAAACAATCAATTGATTATTCTGAACTATCAGAACTCGTAGGAATCTAAATGTCTTCCCTCTATTAGATCCACAATACAGAAAAACAACACCAATCAAAAGAATTCGCTAGTATCATTTTAATTGTTTACTAATCTAGAAACAGAGTAAATTTTCAAGAATAATAAAGATTGATTCTTTTAGTTCTTAAAACAATAATATGAAGAGAATAAAAAGAAACTGATTTTCTTTTTCTTTCTTTTCTTTTCTTGGAGAGTAAAAATAGAAGACTTTAAACAAAATAATTTTTGCTCAATTTTTTTTATTATGTAATTTTCATCCCGCATATATATAGGGTTGAAAATTTTAATTTCTTTTCAACTTTTGAAAAGTTTTTCAATTTTGAATTAATTCAAAACCTTATCTTTGAAGGATTCCAAATCTTTCAAAAACTCTTCTCTTTTTTCTATCATATTGTATGTGGACTAATTTGAAACTACATTAATCATTAAAATTATCTACATACATTGTTAATATTAATTTGAACTCTTCAAATAATATCAAGATAGATATATATCATATATATATATATATATACTATAATTATATTTATACATAAATTAAATCTTTGTGGCCGACTTTATCCCATAAAATTGGTCACTATATTTATTTATCTATAAATATATTAATTAAATAAATCATATTTATTTAATTTATTCTCTTCATATTTTAGTGGGCTTCTTAAGTGATGCATATTAATTTTAGGTTTGGACTCAAAATTTTTTAAATTAATTCAATTATTTAATTTAATTTACTACATTTGGGCTTCCTAATCCAATTAGGTCCAATTAAATAATCCAATTACTTAATTGAATAATTTAATTTAACCATTAAATTAAATAGAACCTTAATTAATTAATTGATCGGTATTAATTAATTAATTTTCAACCATTGGATAAAATCTAAAATTAAAAATGTTACTTTCTATAAAAATGTGTGACCCTTTTAGCTTCACTACTAAACTAGTAGTAAGTTTGCAATATTTATAACTTATGAATAACAATTATTCTAATTAATTAATCCGCTTGGAATCAGCTCTTTAATTCCAAAAACCTCACTATCCATGAAAACACCTAGCAAGTAATTATGGCAAACTAGTTTTAGATGAAATAGCAAGTAAACCTATTTCAGTTGTGAGAACCATACACGTATGTTCCTTTCGATAGCTAATATCTCGATTGAATCTAAAGCATGTATTATAAATCAAAACCCTAAATGATTCAATAACTGTGATCATATTTCAAGTTCTAATGATTCTAGATAAATCATGATTCATCCTAACTTGGCCAAGGTCTTTGAATCACGAACTATGAAAACATAGGAGATTCATTTGTTTAAAAGACAAGTGTCGAATTTTATGTTGGCCACTGACAAACCTCTATGCATATTAGTGCAACACCTAACATACCCCCTTTGTGATTGTCAAGCAATTAGAAGATATATCAAAGTACTGTAGGATGCACATAAGGCTACCATCGTGCCTTAAGTCTGAGGACTAGTCGTGTGCTATCGCAATACAAAAATTCTTATTTCGACGAGCAAAATCTCCAACTAAGAATTTCTTACGGGCCATGTTCGGTGTACTTGTTCCCTAACAAACACCCACATACATGCACTTACGTCTCCACGCTAATGCCAATAAAATATGACATCCTCGTCTCACGAGCATGCATCATATGTGCGAGTTTTACTGAGCTATTTGATATTACATCTCAAAAAGCTCTCGACTCGAAATTTATTTAAAACCAAAGCCTTAGTGGCATGTTCTATGATTGCCATCATATGCGCGACCATGCCCTGTAGCTAAATTTGGTCTAAGGACTTTATCTAATTTGCAGAAATAAAAATGCAAGATATAAGATAAAGAAAATGCCTTTTTATTAATATAATTCCCAATAAGATTGTCTTTACAAAAGCAAAAGTGTATAATACACCCAATCTAATTGGGGCGTTGGGCATCCTACTCTAACAAACTTAACATTTACCATAATTTTACAGGTATTCTTAATGTTAATGGTTTCTTTGATAGTTTATTATCTTTTGTAAATTATGTTGTAGAAAAAAGTTTTATTTCACCATCTGCGAGATGAATTCTCATTTCTGCTCCAATACTTGATCAACTGATTGATCAACTTTTAGCATATATGTCATAACCTAATCCAACATTGGCTCATGTGGATTGGTCCAACAAGAATAATGGTCGAAAATATAAAATGAATTTGATTCTTAGCCTATGAAATTTATTCTTAATGGTTTCAACTAATAGTGTATATACTGTGTTGTTTCAATTTTATTTTTCAATAAGTCATATTTCAGGTAATATCTTATAAACTCTACTTTCCTATCTATTTTTGACAATGGAAACAATATCTTGATTAGGTTGGGGGAGGAGAGAGTTGATATCATGTCTTATGTATTCAATATGTATTTTTTCAATTTTTTTTTAAAAATTCAAGCGAGTTTTCTTTTAGGTCCGTTGAAACCACGAAAAAAAGTGATATAGTAAAGAAAAATTGTAACACTTTTGAGACGCACCCCTATTTTTTTATTTTTTTTGCATAACATGACAAGTTTGTGAAGTTTTTAACAAAAAAATATGCATTGTCAGTTGTTTTTAGTTGTAAATGTTCTTCCAATTTCAATGATTAAAATTAAGAACGAATAATAATGTTTGATCGATGATGGGTGTTGTTTTAGACTTTGATGTTGTTCTTCAGTTAATATATTTTTGTGATAATTATACTCAAATCTTTTTGTACAAATAGTTATGATATTCAGTGTGGAGACAAATATGTTAAAATAGGTAGTTCTTATGTCATCGTTTTAATCATCACTTGAATTTTCGATATGTAGGGATTGAGTGTTAGAACTTTTTCTTTTGGTCTATCGAGGTGAATGACTGATTGGGCATAACTTGAAAAATGATTAAGGCGTTAGGCTTTCTAGCACCATGGCCAAATCAACTTATTCTCCATGTGACGTTACAAGAGAGCATCCCCCCATAGTGAATTACTTTGAGCCTTTCAATAAATAAATATTTTTTTTATAATCATATCTTCTTACCTATCCTAAATACACTATTATCCTACCCTTATTCTAAAAATAATTTGGAGTTTAAATGATATTCCATTGACAATGTGAGCTTGCAAAAGAAATTTGGGTTAGAATAGAAGATAAGTATGGGGGAGTTTTTCTACTTTCATTAAAAACAAAAACCAAAAAAATAAAAAAAAAGTAAAAAAAATTGTAAAGTGTTAAAAATATTACAAGTTGCAACTAAAAATGAGATATTACAAAATCAATAAGAATGATGAAGAGGGGTCCAATTCAATAACAATAGGCGTCGATGTTGAAATTTATTGAGTATGAGAATTCTTCAATGATAAACTCTATCTCTAATCCCATGAAGTTTTTAGAACCTTTGTTGCATTATATCCTTTTATTTCTTAGCCACATCACTACTCTTTGACCCCATTACAACCTTTGTTGATTTTTTTTATTTCATGTGGTGCCTTCGGTGTAGTGGAAACAGTTGTGTGAACTATTGGATGCTGAACTGATACAACCTTCTAAGGCTCCATATGGATCCCAGTTCTGTTCCAAAAGAAGCAAGATGGTTTGTTGAGGATGTGTGTTGATTACAAGGCTTTGAATAAGGTTACTATAAAAAATAAGTACCCCATTCCAAATGTCCTGGACCTATTTGATAAGTTGTTGAGAGCACGATACTGCACAAAGATTAAATGAGGTCGTGATATTTGCAAGTTCGTATTGCTGCTAGTAATGAAACAAAAATAACTTGTGTTATGAGTATGGCTCTTATGAGTTCTTAGTGATGGCTTTTGGCTTAACCAATGCCCCTACTACATTCTGCAACTTAATGAATGATGTGTTGTATGAGTTTTTAGATCGGTTTGTAGTTGTTTATTTAGATTATATTGTTATTTATTCTGAGTCCTTGGAGGACCATTTGTTATATTTACGAGTTGTTTTTCAGAAGTTGAGAGAAAATAAATTATTTGCAAAGAAAGAGAAATATGGATCCTGTCGGGAAGAAATCACTTTCCTTGATCACATCATTAGCCAAGGAAAAATTATGATGGATGGAAGGAATGTGCAAGTTGTGGTTGATTGGTCTGCCCCATCCAAAGTTGTTGAGCTGAGATCATTTTTGGATTAACAAATTACTACAGGCAATTCATCAAAGGCTACTCCAAAATAGTTAGCCTTTTGACGAATTTGTTTAAGAATGATCAGAAGTGGGAATGGATGTTCGCGTGTCAAAATGTATTTGAGGTCCTAAAGTAATCTATCTCTTCAAAATCGATGTTGAAACTTCCAAACTTTGACATACCGTTTGAGGTGCAGGTTGATGCTTCTGATCAGGCAATTGGAGATGTTTTAGTACAGGACAAACACCCTATTACTTTTGAAAGTCACAAGCTGAAAGATGCTGAGATGCGGTAGAGTACCCATGAGAAAGAGATTAATGTGGTCATCCACTGTTTAGATGCTTGGAAGCATTATTTGTTGGGAACAAAGTTCACTATTATTATGGACAATGTTGCCAACACCTATTTCAGAATTCAAAAAAAGTTGTCTACTAAACGGGCTCGTTGGCAAGAGTTTATGGAGGAATTTGATTTTGAATGGGTGTATATACTGGGTAAACACAACGATGTTGCTGATGCTTTGAGCCAAAAATTGGTAGAAGAGTATGTTGTTGCCTTGACTCTTATTGAATTAGATTTCTTGGAATGGATTCAAGAATCATCCCAAAATGATGTTGTATATAAGAAGCTCATTGAACAGGTGAAAGTTGGTCATCTTAGAAAGTATTGGCTAGATAATGGGTTGTTACATGATAAGGGTGGAAAGGCCTATGTGCCAAATGCCTAGATACGACGATGATTGTTGATGGAAACGCACGACCCTCAGGTCACTCGGGCATTGAGAGGATGCTTGCATTATTGTCTCATCGGTACTACTAGCCAAAGATGTAAGAGGACATTAAGGTGTATGTCAGAACTTATTTAGTATGCCAATTAGACAAGTTAGAGAGAAAGAAAGAGACAGGATTGTTGTAGCCCTTACCCATTTCGGAAAGACCATGGTATTCCGTCTCCATGGACTTTATTTTTGGATTTTCTAAAGTTAATGGTATGGCTTCGATCTTTATTATTTTGATCGATTCTCAAAATATGGTGTGTTTATTGTTGCTCCTAATGCTTGTCTCGCTAAAGTTGTTGCTGAGTTGTTCTTTAAAAATGTTATCAAGTATTTTGATATTTCGGATGACATTATGAGTGATAGGGATACCTATTTTATTGGTCGATTGTGGACAACTTTGTTTAATATAATAGGAACGGAGTTGAAATTTTCCATAACTAATTATCCTCAAATCGATGGTTAGATGGAAAGGATGAATTAGCTATTAGAAGAGTACTTGAGACACTATGTTTCTGCAAGTCAAAAAGATTAGGTTTGTTTGTTAGATATGTCTCAGTTTTGTTACAATTTACATAAGTAATCAACGACAGGTATGAGTCTATTTAAATTGGTATACAGACAACAACCTATGATGCCCTATGAGATTGCAGTGTAGCGAACGAGTGGCAAGTGTCCTGCTGCCTACTGTTTTGTAAGGGCGAAATAGGAGTTGCTTGATAAAGCCAATGATAGTTTAGCTAAGGCCCAACGCAGTACCAAATGAAAAGCCTATGGTGTTTAACTTTTTCATTTTAAATTGGGTGATAGTTTTTGTGAGATTCTATGGGAATTCACTTATTTGAAAGATGCATGGTTTTATCACTGTTGATATTAATTATTCACACATAAATACTTGAGTATACTTATTGTGGAAATGTATTAACTTTTGAATAACTAAGGGTTATATTCAACATTTGTTTGATTTTATTTTCATATTACTTTGTTGCTTTTTGAGAATAATAATTGGATGTTAATTATTATAGATGTTTGTGTGTATCACTGCTGAAAACCCTCACGAGATTATAACTCGTCCTATATGGGCTACCTAAGGGTTTGAAGACTTGTTGCATATATTAAATACAATCGTGATTTTCTACAAAAGTGGATTGATTTAGGTTTGTTTTAGACTTGCACGAGGAGCAAGGGTTAAAGTGTGGGAGAATTTGTTTAATGCATATTTTGATATATTTTTGTATCAAATCTTTTATACTTTTTTTATTTTATTCTTGTTTATATTATAGTTTTATTAATATTTTATGTTAGGCAATCAATGAACAAAAAAATATCAAAAAAAATCAAAATAAAATCGAAGAAGACAACACGTTTTGTGAGCAAGTTGGGAGATAATATTTTATTGGATCAAATAAGCATCACAATTAGAAGAAAATGACCATTTTTTGGTCAAGTTCATCATGTGTAGATCAAAATATATACAGGAAATCACTTGGACTTTACAAGTGATTGTTGGGCTTGCATTAATTCAAAATAAACATATTTTCAAACTTGGGCAGTTTTTGTATTTTGGGCATAATTTCATGCCAAAAGCCCTATGAGCCTGATTCTTGCTTCATTTGAAGCCAAGAACTACAACTTTACTGTTCGAAACTCGGCCCAATTCAATCTTGATTATAGCAGAAAACTCGTCCAAATATGTGCATTGGAGATGATTTATTTATGTTGACACATCTCTTTAAATCAAGCATAACTTTCTCCTTAGATATTGGAATTATGTGATTCAAATTGAAAAATGAAGCTAACAAACAAATATACAACTTTTATGTTGATTACTTTTTTAAAATCAGTTGATTGCATGGAGAAAAATGTGTGACAAAATTTTAATATGAAAAAAATATGTGAATTTGGAGCACATTTGAAGTTAATTTGGAATGCATTTAGAGTGAATTTGAAGATGTCAATTTAGACACTCTTCTACTATAAATATAGGATTTTGGATGACATTCAAGATACAAAAAAAACCTTTATATAAGGAATTTTTTTATTATTATTGTCTTCGTTTAGGACAATTTTTCTAGTTGTAATAGAAATGTATTCTTTAGTTTATCTTCTATTTTTAGTCTTTTCTATTTTCATTATATATTTCTAAATTTCATTCGAGTTGATGAAAAATGGTGAAACTCTTGATGGAGGAAGATGAACGGTTATAAATGTGCATAATATTCAAATATATTATTTTATTATTTTAATTTTTGATTGAAACTCTCATTATTTGGTGAGGATTCTTGATTTATGTATCATCAATGACATAATAAATACTTGAGTTCATTTATCTTATTGTATAGTTCTACCCCGCCGACTGTTAATGTGAAACCTTAATTTGTTGTAGATAAATGTGTACATAAATATTTGATCCCATAAATAAGTATTGGCGTTAAAATATTTTTTGATTTAAGGTGATTCTTGGTTTATATATCTCTAATGACACAACAAATACTTGAATTCATTTAACTTATTGTACGATTGGAACCTTCATTATGTATGGATTCAATTATGACATTTAAAAGAGGTAAAAGAATAAATAATCATTTTTCTATCCAAAACTCAAGAGCGGGTCCCTAATGTTCAGTACTTCTATTATTTTAATTTTTTAGTTATAGCATAAAATTTTCTGTATATTCTAAACTACATTCAATCCATCTTTTAAGAAATATAAACCAAAAAACTTCAAATAACTTCCCTATGGATCGACCTCAAGCTCCTGATTTTTTTTTTATTTGACACAATTTGCAATTGAGTTTGCAACCTTAAATTTTATAATACATACATATTTTACATACATAATATACATGTATACTTTACTATCTTATATATATATATATATATTTATATATATAACTCTGCAAATATGTATGGTGCAATAATGTAATGTCAAGTGTACATGAAAATTCTTTGTTAGTTAAAACTCGTATTATATTCATATAGTACACGCACATAAGAATAATTAAAAAATATTTTTATTTTCCATACACATTCTCAACCGTAACGTAATACTCTGTATTTTTGAAATGAAATGTTTAATACTTGTATTATATTTATTCGTATAATATTTGACGAATAATACTCTATTTTAATACATATTCATAATATTTAAATATAATATAAAAATTATTCAAAAGTTATTTGTAAGTATTAATAGAATATTATATAAATAAAAAAATAATAATTTATGCATATACTATTTATTATTAAATAATTATATTTAAATTATGTCATAATTATACATTAAATAATATAAAAATACTTATAAAATATTTTTTTGCTTAATTTGAAGTTAAGTAAAACAATAATTATATAAAATTAATGTCAAAATAAGTCGTACTTTTGATCTCGAACAATTCTTTTATATTTGTATTTTACCCGTTCGTCTACAAATTCATATATTAACCATTCTCATATTTTTTGCTCATTTTTTCACCTTAACTTTTAATAAAATATCTTAATATATTAGTACGTATTAAATGTCGAATTTTTCTCGTATTTAAATAAATAGATAAAAATATCTAAAATTTACTAATCAAATATATCTCTTAATTTTTTTTTCATAAAACAATAATCTATCCAAATATCATCTTTAAAAAAAATCATATCAACTATCATCATAATATTTTTTTTATTAAGAAAAATTTTCAATTATATATCTTATTTCACTTTTCATTTCTCTTAAATTATTTTTTCTCATTTTTTTAAAAAATGAATGTACCATCCAATCGCACGCATAATGACGGAGTTCAAAAGAAAAGAAAAAAGAAATAGGGAGAAGACCAGCTCAAACACAGTCTAATCTTCAGTGTGTATCAAAACTGTGTACAGATAGAGGAGAAAGAGAGAGAGAAATGATAGGAGTTGGGAAAATCAAGCAACATACAAATGTGCTCGACAGGCCCATCAGCAAAGGAAAACAAGAGGTATTTCTATAATTCAGATTTTCAATCATTTATTTTTAAAATTTTTTAGCCGTCAAGATTCATTTCATATGATTGATTTTTTTAAATTGAGGTAAAGGGTCTTTTCTTGAAGTGTTGTCGGAGAAAAATCAAAGTCCCATTTCCTATTTTCCATCTATTTTTGTTGAGAATGCTGAAACAAAGGGTTTTTATTTCAAAAGTCGATCACTTTATTGTATTGGAAATTAAAATGGGGATAGTTTTAGCATTTGAAGAAACAACACCAGGTTGTGTTACAAGTACTACTTTTGCTGATAAATAGTTCAATTGTTAGATTGAATAGTGTGGATGATATATTGAAATGAGGATTTTATTGCAGGTTAGTTTGGGTGCGTTTGCGTTCTTGTTTTCCGAGCTTGTTCAGTACAATCAGACACAAGTTGACAACATAGGAGAATTGGAACGAAGGTGACTGCTGTTCAATTGGAATTCTGGTTCCGAATTGTATTAGAGAGTACTCGACAAATCTGAGTAAAATATTTTTAATAGGAGAATGCTATTCTGCAGTAAATACAATTTATCTATTGAGGTGATTAAATGCCTAGTTTTAATGTTATGAGTTGCGACTTTGCATTACCTAAAGAATAGGGGAAAGAAATTCTTTAGCTGTAATACCCCTAAATGGAGGTGCATGGAAATAAAAGTGGGGCGTTTTTCATTGACAATTGCAGTTGATGATGGTCAGTAGGTTAGACATGATCAGAGAAATGCAATGAAATCTGTTATCTTTAACTGCAGTATGTGCTGAAACTTTTGCTATAAGTGTTTATTATGAAATTTCTTCCTTGGACATTATATAAAGAATAATTAGTATATGCTTAAGTTAATGTGAAGTTTAGCATAGATGGAAACTTGATGAGTTCCTTGTGGATCAGGTTAGAGGATGCTGGTTATGCTGTGGGAGCCAGGGTTCTGGAACTTCTTTGTCACAGGGAGAAGGTGGGGAACTTCATTGGTAGCATACACCTGTATCATTTGTTGCAATTTATCTCTTGGAATGAAGGGTGACTTTTGTATGTTTATATCATTATATGCAGTATAATGCATCATGACTAATGCTTCTTGTTTGCATTAATTTCTCAACTGTTGGTTTTTTGTGTGTTATTACTTTTCTTCCATATGAGATTATCTGTGGCTGTGTGAAATTTCTCAAGTACAAGTACAAGAAATGTAATGGAAGTACATATTAATGTCTGATTTTTTATTTTATTTTTAAATAAAAAAAACCATATATCTGTGGTTTGTTTTGATTAGTCAAGGTTGGCTACTGACAATTCTTTGATGGATTAGATATACAAGTTTTTAACTTCTCTTTTGTATTTCTTTTTCCTAGTGGATGCTGTTTTGGGAATTCTCCCTGTGAGTAGTCCAATTTTCACATTAAAATAACTTAGGAATTGTAAGTTTTAAGTCAGAATGTGATTTTTCAGTCATATATTGTAATATGGACAAGAGATAGCATGTTGCTTTCTATCTTGAAAGAAGAAGATATTTCCTATTCTATCTGTATTGGAGGAAAAGTATTTTTGCTTTTTTGTTTAGATTTATTTACTATTGCAAATTTAATTAGAGTGAAGAATGAGGCATTAAGCTACCAATTTAAAATTCAAATTGAAATGCTGCAACTTGTTTTTGGACTTCTTCATTGTCACGTATACTGCAATTTAATTACTGTATACTGAATGAATGGTGCTGAGTTGTCTGTTTGGTGTTCCTAAATAGATCAGAATTACTTTTGTGAATGTTTTAATAATTTTTTGATGCTGTAGGGTAACAGAAGAGAGACGCGGCTATTGGGTATTTTATCCTTCATACACAGCACAGTGTGGAAGGTCTTGTTTGGAAAGGTTGGGATACACTTTATTCTTTTTGTACTCCTTTCTCTCATTGTTTTATTTCATTTTGTTCTACAATCACGCTCTTGTTTCTATCAAAGCACGTCTTGTGAGTGGTGAAAATTTCTTCTTTAGCAGCACTGCTTGGATTGTTAAAAATTATTTTGAAAAAAATATATTTTCTTCCACAAGAAGCCTTAACTATGGACATGACAACATCCATAAGAAAAGGTTGTTGGGCTCTTTGGGTACTTCTGAACATAATCTTTTTGACTTCCTGGACTTAGTCTCTGGTTCATATGTGAAAGAATGATCAACTACTGTAGTAATCGTTTTGAGAAGTCCTATATTTGCTTTAATATTAGTTTATTTTTTGTGGAATTGGATAGTTCCTTTTATTACTTGCGACATTTAAATATGGGTAAGAAGGCACTAAATGCTAATTATACTGGTCCAGGTTGGAGTATTAATTATACTGAATTTTATTACCTTTTATATTTATGGTCCAATGAACAACATTGTGAAGAGCAAGCTCATGGCTCAGTTTAGTTTTAACTTATATTACAATCAGGTGGCTGACTCTCTTGAAAAAGGCACTGAGCATGAAGATGAGTACATGATCAGTGAGAAGGAACTTCTGGTCAACAGGTCTCATTCATTTATATTCCAATTTATGTTGTGAATTCTAATTTTGCTAGATTTTATTTCTTGCAATCTCGTGCTGACTTGTGATTTTACATTTTAGATTTATTTCGATACCCAAAGATATGGGCGCCTTTAACTGCGGAGCTTTTGTTGCTGGAATAGTGAGGGTACGTACTACATTGACCAGAGCTTTTAAGTGATATTTCTGTTGGTGAAAGCTCTAATTGCTGGTTTTTCCCATCTCGAAGGGAGTCTTGTATAATGCAGGTTTTCCGGCTGTTGTAACAGCTCATTTTGTACCTGTGGATGGGCAACAGCGAGCTAGGACAACCATTTTGATTAAATTTGCTGAAGAGGTATTTCCTAAGTACACCAAGGCCATGACATAGTGTGCATTGTTATTTGCATTGATATAATGGTAGTCCGAACATCAACGAATTACTGGTTTGGGGGTGATTACTGCTTCTTTGTTGTAAGCTCAAAGGTTAGTTCTGTTCCGTATCTGCCTGTCTTGTTTTGCAGGGTATATAGGGGTCAAAATCAATATCATTCTAGCTTGGTGATTATGATCCTTTATGGTAACTTTTGTACAATGAATTTTATACAACAGATATATATATATATGTGTGTGTGTGTGTGTGTGCATATATATGTATATATGTATATGGTAGACCAACTAATTTTATACAAGAGCAGAATTGAAGAAACAAGGATATGAAAATTGTAGTTCAACTTATTAATTTGACAATGACACATGAAAACTATCAACTTGGGGAAATGCCATCAATGTTAAAGCTTTAATACACTTACCTCACCCTCAGTTTTTAGTGCCTAATCTTGGTATTTTATTTTCTATTGCTTGGTTTGACAGAGAGCATTATATTCTCTATGATACTGGTTTTTGATGAAAGGATATTCTTGGCATTCTCTTCTTTGTAATAATATAGTTGATAGAAAATAAGGAAAACAGTGTTCTGACACAGAAAAACATTTCTTGCGTTACACGTGTTTGCTCAAGTATTTGGTTAATGAAGAATGGATCAATAGCTGCTAGCTGCTAGCTAACCTTGCCCTGATACACTAGAAAAAAAATTTATGCGAACTTTGAAGTCTAAAAAAGAAGTGGTCTTGTGCTGGGGTGCTTGCTGGGCTTTATTCTACTTGGCTAATACAAGAGGTGCTTGCAAGGTCGTCAAAGGTCATTAAATTGTTCTGCACTTACTTTTAGTGTGTTTTTATTTTTTTTTTGGCCTTTTTGTTTTGCCTTTTTCCCCCTGCTCTAAGCCTTCGATAAAATTCGTGGTTTTTTTCTTTTCTGTCCATTGTTTCTGGAAATTAACTTATGAAGGCTGTCGTGCATATCCATTTTGCTACTGTTTTTAGTACGAAAGCCAACATCTTTTACTGTGACTTGTGAGTTGTAATCTAGCTTTTCTAAGATTTCTTTGTGGAAGAAGCTAAGTAAAAGGAATTTCTTGCTTTGCTACATTTTTAGGTAATACAAAGGGAAGCGAGATTAGGTTGATGCCGAGCTGTGATTTCTGAAAACTACACCACACTGGAGAACAAATTATATTGATTGAAGAAACTAGCAGGCACCTACAATTTATTTAACACATTGTTCTTCTTGTATTAATTTTCGGTTGAGTCAGAGATTTGTCAATATTTTGTGCCTCTTATAATGAGAAATAACTCAAACTGTTGACTTGAAGATTTATAAATTTTTGTGCCTCATATAATGACTAACAACTCTAGTGATGGAAATATTTTGCAATATAGTGCATAATGTTGTGGAGGTTGTCCGTAAATTATATAATCTGTTAGTTGCCAGGGTAGTTGCATGGATTTAGAGGTTGTCCGTAAATTATATAAGGTGTTAAATTTGACCTGGAAAATCAAATGTATGATATAGTAGAATTTGTACAAACTAAATTTTGAAATTATATATATATTATATATATATATATATATATATATTTAATTTTTTGGTGCATCAATGTTGCTCCTTAGCCATTTTTTTCCACTTCTTATAATTGATGCAAAATGTTAAGACAATCACTTTCTGTGGGTTATCATCTGAGAAGGTGGGCGTTTAAGCTGGTATCCATCACTAGAAAGGATTAAGCATATGATTTTTACGATTTCCTTTTACTTCACTAGTTGCATTGAGTAAAAATCTTCAGCATGATGTCTGGGCTTTCAGGAAACCATTGTTCTCCTTTTCCGCCACATACCATCTCTACAATATGCCAGTGTCTATTGCAACATATGCAAACTACAGAAAAATGATGGGTTTACTTTACCTTTTGGTAAGCTATACTTAGTCACTAAAGACATTAGAAATTGAGAGAGCATGGATGATGACCAAACCATAACTCCTCAATTCAGGATAAAAAGCAACACAAATTAAATTTGGCTCAAGCAGAGATCACTGCAGTTGGCACCTACGGGAGTTCAATCTTTATGCACACATTGAAATGACAAATATAGACAAACACACTCACATATAACATACATACATACATATATATATATATATATATATATATTATATATATATATATATATATCACAGTGGAACATTGAAATGGAAAATTTAAACAATCGACCGGTGGAACATCATCATATTTTATAGTGTGGTCAGTTTATTCTTATATCGAGGTTCATTCACCAGAGTGAATATAAGAACCTGAGCAACACTTGCGAACGAAAGAAACAGGTAGGATAAGTTAATAATCGAGCACCTGATAGAAGATAAATGTCTAATTTAGGTTGGAATTAACATTCCTCGTGGATATGCAGCCCAAATTGAGTAATTAATGTTTAAATACAGTCTCGTCATGCACCTCTAACTCAATGCCATCAACAAGCTGTAATCTCCACACACATAGGTTACATTTGCATCCAACTCCTTGAGGTAGAAAGACCCCATAATCAGAAATAAATGTTGGAGCGGGATGTAGAAAGACCCTATAATCAGGAACAAATGTCACGCCAGCCACTCTACTGTCCAATGAAACACTTAATAGCTATGAGCAATCACAATCTTCAGATATACAATACAAACAGTCAGAGACACTAAGATTACCTCACAAACACTGCTCATCAGTTCCGACCAAGTGGCAATGATCTGCAAGTAAATGTCTCCTTAAAATCTGACTTCTTTGAGGACATGAAAATCGATGCATACACCCCCTTGGTTGCATTAGCAGGAGCTATATCAGCCTCCTTAAACTTTTTACCAGACCCATTACTATTACTTCTCATACCATTCCCCTCAATTTCTTGTTTTGTACAAGTCAATCGCCCCACATCCCCATTTCTCACCTTCTTCAATTTCTTGCCATTATCTTTAACTTTTTCCTCCATCATCTTTTCCCACAATTCCTTAACCTCCTCTTCATTCCCATTGATCACAATCTTATCACTTTCCACAAACCCCTTATGGCAAACCAAACAAGTCGAAGATTTTACCTCCTTTAAACCCTTTGCACTCAAAGGTGCCCACAACTTTTGATTGCAAAAAATTTATATTTTCCATTAAATTCTAGCCCTGTTATGGGGCACAGGAATTTCACAGCCCCACTTTCCATAACCCCCGGAATCTCTGCCAGCTCAATCGAAATCATATCCTTCAAACCCTTGATATACCCAAACTCCTTTGGTAAATTCTATTTCAACAACCTCTGAACCAAAGGTTCCTTATTAAACAAATTCCCCAATTTATCAATAACTACAGGGTTCAACAGCTCGTTGGATAAACTACAATTAAGTCATTTGGAAAGCCGCAATTCATTCGGGTCCACCTTATCTGGCTTTTTCACGGTGTACATATTCAAATAACAGTTGCGAGACTCGGCGCCCCCATCCCCACCGCCGATGTGAAATCGGAGGTGTAGGGTGAGCGTCGAGAAATGGGGAATTTGGAAATTTTGCAAGAAGGAAGTGGAGTCCGATAAAGGTTTGCCATTAAGAGTAAAGAAAAGGAATCGTGGGGAATTGAAGAATGGGAGAAAAGAGAAGATTTTAGATGATAGAAAATGAGATTAGGGCTACGGTTAGGGTTTTGGAAAATTAGGGCACGGTGGGGATTTGCAAGTCTGGGGATCGAACGAAAATTTGGAAATCATGTGTTTTCGATTCCATAATTTTTGTATAGAAATTCCACAAAATTAAATAAATAAATAAATATGTAATAAATCGACAGAATTGAAGAAGTAAAAATCTCTACAATGTATCTGTTGGAAGGTGAAGAAGAAGATGGTCTAATTTATATGGTTGGACGGAGAATTGGTGCACCAACTTAGGAAGAAGGGGTAATCGGAGTTATATGGAGTAATTGGGGATGGATTTTTGGGTTGCATGTTGGGTTGGGCTGACAAAAACTGCTTCTTCTTGGGCCTTAGTCCTGTTAATCAAAAGTTAAAAATAATTACATTTGTAATCCTTAGATTTGCCATCAATGTATTTACTCCTCCATATTTTTTTTATTTACACAAATAAAAATAAAAAACTCAAAGTTAAATCTTCATTCAAATTTTCACTTGTGAGGGACTGTATTTAAAGATTAAAATGAAGGGATCAAAATTGTAATATTTTTCGTGCTCATACTTGCGTAATTTCAATAGGAATTAAATAATATGAGGGATTAAATTTCAAATCATAAGGAACATTTTTTTCTTAGAAATGATAGGTTACATTTGCATCCAGCTCCTTGAGGTAGAAAGACCCATAGTTACATTTGCATCCAGCTCCTTGAGGTAGAAAGACCCCATAATCACGAACAAATGTCAAGCCAACTACTCTACTGTCCAATGAAATATTTAATGGCTATGAGCAATTACAATCTTCAGATATACAATACAAACAGTCAGAGACACTAAGATTACCTCACAAACACTGCTCATCAGTTCCGACCAAGTGAGGACGTGAAAATTGATGCAAACACCCCTTGGTTGCATTAGCAAGAGCTATATCAGCCTCCTTAAACTTTTTACCAGACCCATTACTATTACTTCTCACACCATTCCCCTCAATTCCATGTTTTGTACAAGTCAATCGCCCCACATCTCCATTCACGTCCCCATTTCTCACCTTCTTCAATTTCTTGCCATTATCTTTAACTTTTTCCTCCATCATCTTTTCCCACAATTCCTTAACCTCCCCTTCATTCCCATTGATCACAATCTTATCACTTTCCACAAACCCCTTATGGCAAACCAAACAAGTCGAAAATTTTACCTCCTTTAAACCCTTTGCTCTCAAAACGTACCCACAACTTTTGATTGCAAAAAACTTATATTCCATTAAATTCTAGCCCTGTTATGGGGCACAAGAATTTCACAGCCCCACTTTCCATAACCCCTGGAATCTCTGCCAGCTCAACCGAAATCATATCCTTCAAACCCTTGATATACCCAAACTCCTTTAGTAAATTCTTTTTCAACAACCTCTCAATCAAAGGTTCCTTATTAAATAGATTCCCCAATTTATCAATAACTACAGGGTGTTTCAATAGCTCGTTGGATAAACTATAATTAAGCCATTTGGAAAGTCGCAATTCATTCGGGTCCACTTTATCTGGCTTTTTCACGGCGTACATATTCAAATAACAGTAGCGAGACTCGGCGCCAGTGGCGCCCGCATCGCCACCGCCACTGTGAAATCGGAGGGTGAGCGTCGAGAGAGGGGGAATTTGGAAATCTTGCAATAGGGAAGTGGAGTCCGATAGAGGTTTGCCATTAAGAGTAAAAAAAAAGGGAATCATGGGGAACTGAAGATTGGGAGAAAAAAGAAGATTTCAGACGGTGGATAATGAGGTTAGGGCTAGGGTTAGGGTTTTGGAAAATTAGGGCACGGGTGGGGATTTGCAAGTCTGGGGATCGAACGAAAATTTGGAAATCATGTGTTTTCGATTCCATAATTTTTGTATAGAAATTCCACAAAATTAAATAAATATGTAAAAAATCGACAGAATTGAAGAAGTAAAAATCTCTGCAATGTATCTGTTGGAAGGTGAAGAAGAAGATTGTCCAATTTATATAGTTGGACGGAGAATTGGTGCACCAATTTAGGAAGAAGGGGCAATCGAGTTATATGGAGTAATTGGGGATGGATTTTTGGGCTGCTTGTTGGGTTGGGCTGACAAAAACTGTTTTTCTTGGGCCTTAGTCCTATTAATCAAAAGTTAAAAATAATTACATTTTTAATCCTTAGGTTTGCCATCAATGTATTTACTCCTCCATATTTTGTTTATTCACACACACAAAAAAAAAAAAAAAAATCAAAGTTAAATTTTCATTCAAATTTTCACTTGTGAGGGACTGTATTCAAAGATTAAAATGAAGGGATCAAAATTATAATATTTTTCATACTCATACTTGCGTAATTTCAATAAGAATTATATAATACGAGGGATTATATTTCAAACCATAAGGATCATTTTTTTTCTTAGAAATGAGATAATATGAGGTTTTAAATTTGTTGGACCAAAATTACGGGAACAAAATATTTTAGTGGCAAACTTGGGGAACCAAAAATACAATTGTCCTATAAGGAACACCTTTGACTCTCAACTTTGTTCTAGGTAAATCTTTGCCACCTTCACTCTAAAACTAGCCAGTTAAATGTTAAAAAGTAAAAATAACTCTCTGGAAGTAAATGACATAAGTAGTCCTTGATGTTTGGAATGGAAAAAACATTATTTGCACATGTACAAGACGAAAATTCTACCTCTACATCAAGTACAGAGTAAATAGCAAAAATTTATAAAAGAAAAAGTGTGCATTTACATTCATGTGGGCAAGCAAGCGCATATAGCATGTTAAATATGCTTTCTGCCAATCTTCATATCAATCAAATAAACACTGGTTCTGAATTTCCAACCTTACAAATCGATCAATGGAGTTCATTTAGAAGAAGATAGTTATATCAGAAGCATTTTGACTACTACATCAAAAGAAATCATCTCTATTCTCTAAAATTTGTGATTCAGTTCAATGAAATTAATCTAAGAAAAGTCTCTCCATCTTTATCTTAAGGCTCAAGGGGAATGCTCGTTCTGAGTGTGGAAGAGTAGTAATGGGACTCAAGCTCCTTGAGGCTAGCAGCTGCCTCTTCTCCAATTCTAGCCAACGTGCCATTTGTATTTTCTGCCAGTTTATTGAACCCATCTGTTCTCTGGTCAACATGGTCGTTGAGAGACGCAAATCCAGAAAAAATTGCTGTCTGCTTCAGTTCGGACACCAACTTGAGCAGTGAGTCAGCAGCTTGAACCTGATATTTGTGCATTCAAATAGTCAAACATACAGCACACAGAAAAAAGGAAATTTTGGAAACATGTATTTCATATTTGTGGTAGCATGGACTTCAGGCACCCAAACAGCCAAATCTTGATAAAGTTGATTCATGGGAAACATGAAAGATGATTGAATTTAGCAACTAAATGGACCAGATATACAACAGAGACAGCAAATTTGGACAGAGGTGTCTCAAGCTTGATCAGTTATGCTACAAGGTTTTGGCTTTTGGATGCATGTCAATTGGAGGCACATACCGTGCACATTTTCAGTTTACTAAGTATCCTGGGGATTTTTTGCATGTTCTCTTGTTTATGCAACAGGAAAATTAAAATAACATGTAGAATAAATAAATCTCTCACCATTCTAGCAGCACGCATCTCCATCATGAAAGATTCTTGGGAGTTACGCACCGGTGGATCATTAACCTAAAATGTATACAATTTCATCAGATGTATATTCATTGTGAAAGTTGATCCAATGCCAGAGAATATGCTCAAACTTCAACGAAATTTAGGCAAGGAAGAAAATGCAGTCCACAAATAAAGAGAACATAGATATCACAAAAACTCATAAAAGGGGAAAAAGTAAAGTGTGAACGAAGAAACAAATCCCCGTTTTCATTTTCCACTTCCATTATTTAATTCCTATCTTCCACATTCATCTTTCACAAAGTCTAAAAAACAAGTGAAGATTGGCTTGGACATACAACAAACAATGATGTCAAAATCTCAAAGAGAGAGATCAGCCAGATAACCAGCCAGAGATGCTTTCTTTGTAGTTTCTTATGACACTCAGATTTGGAAAAGATGGATATTAAAATGTCCATACACAAAGAGAATGGTGTAAGATACCAAGTACAGAGACAGAAAAAGTTCAAAACCCAAATAATGAGTAATTATACTCACAATACTGGGTCTGACTCAGACGCACTTCATGCACTCAGTTTCTAGGTAGGTGCTTCATGCATTGTTAGAACATTACATTATAAAGACAGAAGTTGCAAGTATACATTGCTTTTATCAGATTCCAAAATTCAATAACAATATTATCAGTTAAGTTTCCAATGAGCTAAGGAACTTGTCTAGACAGATCTGCTTTTTAAGTGTATGTAATTAACTCCATGACAGTTCCAAATCAATATTTTAATTTTCCTAAGAAAGATGAAAGATTCCTAAAATTTTGAAAATTTCTCATTGACATAAGACAGTATTGTCTATTTGCTGCTGGAAGTTCTCATTTCGCCCCCAAAGATACCACTGCAAACCACCATTTCCAATGTCCCAGTTCCCCCTTAATCCATATCCTACATGTCTGAACTAAGTTCTGTCCGCTGTCCAATGTTTGCATGTCATTCATGGTTGTGATGTGATTTTCATGGCTGTTGTTTACTGTATTCTGTATCCCTTTGCTATATATTATGAGTTTTTGTGGCTAATTTACATTTCTCAACTTCATCATAATCCAATTATTAATATGGGAGATGTCAATGGAACTTAACCTAAGTAGTTGCTAACTTTTAACCCAATCTGTTGAAACACACTTAAGTCGAACTTGACACCTTCATATTTAGTATGAAGAGCTTGTAATTTTAAATAAACATGCAGTGGTTTGCAGTCATTTTGCTGTAGGCCCTGTACCATGATGCTTAGCATCTTAGTCTACTTTACATTATACCCCCCCCCCCCCCCCCCGAAAAGAAAAACATAAATTAAGTCAAATGCGATTCTGCCACTGAATGTACATTAGATAAGGAACCAGCATCTACTCTATCCTCCTATACATCCTCTGTAGCTTTAAAGGGCTTTATAGACTTCCTTAAAGGACCTTCAGGAGCTTATAATAGTACTTGTTCAATAATTCCTAATCCCCGGACCACATTGAGATGGAGGGAAAGCCCATTTCTATCCACCACAGGGATCCCTTATTTGAGGCGTCTTTTTCCAGATTGAGACTGAGTGCATTGACATTGAAGAGGACTCCATCCACATCATGAAAGGCCCGACTCAATTCTATCATACAAAGGGGTCCCTCCCCAAAGGAAAAAGAAGTGGAAGTGGACCTCTCACAAACATGTGAAGAGTCATCGGCACACAATATGTGTAGGTTTTCAAAGAGAAAGAAAAGTGATTCATCGTATAGTAAATATATATGTCCGCTAGATCTACCAACAACCACATCAATCAATCTACTGCAGTTTCCCATATGAATTCAAACACAATGAATTATAGGTGTTGATACAGGGAATTATTTTGATGATTGCTTGATTCTTTACAAATTTGGCCAATGAATCTATTAGAAGAAACAAACAATATTAAAAAGAACTAATAGGTGTACAGAATCTGAGACCTAACGACATATATTAAATAGTTTTTTAATTTAGTTTAAACTGTTAAAAAAAACGCTCGTCTCTACAGGTGTCCAGGTGCTCGCACTAACAGAAATAACAAAGAATAAAACAAAAATAGAATGGCGCTTCGGAAGGTCAAACGAAGAACTTGTTCCAATATAAGACACTTTTCATCAACCTATAAGAAACCTTTGCTTGATCCCCTGTCTTTTGTAAGTAACCCATGGACTCAGCTCTTAACAACGTTTCCAAGCACTACAAAATAATTAACTCTATCTCAAGATAGGAAGAAAGGACTATCTAAGAATAGTCTGGCTTTAGTAATGCCTTCGGAAAGTGTTGCTGACTTTTTGGGGATCAGATTAATCTACATCTATAACATATTCTGCACAATCTTTTCCTATTTACTTTAGCTTGGACTTCATGAAATTTCAAACACTGAAAATCCATGACATGCTGAGCTACAGAAGCTTGGCAAAAGAAAATATACCAAAAGTACTAATTTCTTAATGCAACCATATCCACTGTTCACAACAACAAAATGACAAAAAATTTGGTGCTTGTTCGTTCAACAAAAGGAAATGCATAATACTATTAGGGTACATAATAAAGCCCTGAATAGAAAGGATTCTGAGCGTACCCGAGCCACATTAACCAGGAATCCGAAATTATCGACTAGATTTCCAATGTCTGTGTCCACCCTCTGCAGAAGGGCTTTCTGTTTTTGCGCCGCCGCAGCTGCAGCAGCAGCAGTCGGGCCGCCGCCGCCGCCAGCTCCACCTCCCAGGCCCACTCCTCCTTTGTTCATTTCGACAAAACCTATTATATCAACTAAGTAATCTGTAGACTTCATCAGGGAAAAATAACAGATCAGAAAATAAGAGAAATCAAGAATTGAAGATTCAGTACAAGTCCCAGGTAAATTATCTAAATCCCAAAAAGCGGAAAACAGAACAATCTTGATTCAGCCCATAGATATTATACCACCCCAGAAGTTGATAAATGCAGTTCCCATAAAAAACTAACCTCAATCAATCTCTGAAACACCTCTCAATCCCTTTGATGAATCTCACGACTGATAAAAAAAGGGTAAGAAATAAAAAAAAAAAAAATTAACAGAAAACAGAACAATCTTGATTCAGCCCATAGATATTATACCACCCCAGAAGTTGATAAATGCAGTTCCCATCAAAAACTAACCTCAATCAATCTCTGAAACACCTCTCAATCCGAATCTCAGGACTGATAAAAAAGGGGAGAAAAAATCAACAAAAAATATGGGGAAAAATTATTGACCCAGAAGATGATAAATGCAGTTCCCATAAAAAACTAACCTCAATCAATCTCTGAGACACCTCTCAATCCGAATCTCAGGACTGATAAAAAAGGGGAGAAAAAATCAACAAACAATTTGGGGAAAAAATTATTGAAAAAAAATTTGGACCATTTCTCGATTTATGCGTGTCATCCTTGCGCAGGGGCCATGCTAATCTTCTCTGTATCGTTCCAATTTTATCGGATGTCCCCGAAGGGACAACATTACGTGTAGACGCAGCAGTATATAAAATGATAAAAACTGCTGAGTTCTCCCGATGTGGGAAACCAGTATAGTTTTTAAGCTGAAATTTTCCTTTCGCTTTAGTTTTCAGGGGCCAATAAAGTTTTGGGGGCTATGCCTGTAGGCCAGCTGTTTACTTTTACCAAACAAAAAGTTTATTTGTGGGCTGGACTTAATTTTGTATGACAAAGATACTCTTTTATGGGTTACCGAATATGGGCCATAAAAGATAGCTTAGACCTTACTTCAATCTGTTGGCGCTGGGTTGGGGTTTTCGGGTTGAGGTTTTTTTGAGTCGGATGTCCAATACGTTGGATAGCATATTTTACTCTTGATTCCAATCATTTGATTCGTTTTTTTAAATATTTTAGTACTTCCTGCTACAACAGAAATCAATTTCCCAAACTGAACAAAAGTGAAATATTGTTTTGAAGCTAAACATAAGTGACAATAATATCTACTTTGTCATCATAATAATTTTTACTAGTGATAACAATTATATATAATAAATAATTAGTGTCACATAAGCAGACTATACTTTTGTTGGTACTGTTCATGTTGAATGCTAATAGTAACAACTTCAAAACAATTCTTGTTAGTATCAAATTTGTTAAAATTATTATTGTGACAAAACAAAAATTATTATCATTTATAACATATCATCAGTGACAATTTTAACATTGTCTTTTGATTTTTTTTCCTTATAGTGTCTCTGAATTTGGGACATAATTAATATCTATCACCATCTCTATATTAGAATAGAAAAATGCATATTATTTATTCAAAAATTCCCAAAAATATCGAGAATTTCTTTTTCAAATATTTTGCCAAAAAGCATATAAGCAAGATCCCAACTATCTACTGATGGGTCGAAATCTAATAGGCCCATGGGCCTCTTTTGGAGTCATTAGGGAAGTGGTCCTAGAATTACCTCTTAACAATTGGTGGGCCATTTTTGGGCTTGAAAATATGTTAAGTGGGCTATTTTGACAGAACCAGTCACGATCAAGATTTTGTGGCTCTCTTTTGAGCAAATTATGGTTTGATTTTGAACACACACACACCAGAAAAAGAAACAGAAAGGCATGCAAATTGAAGCCACAAGTTTATTCAACCACCACATTTCAAATGAAACAAGTCTCTTTTACTTCCCATTCTTTAATAGTCTTCATCTACTCCTTCATATTGCCCTACCCATTTGTCTTGGCATTAATATTTTTTTCCTTTCCTTTTTTTTTTTTTTTTTATTTTTTTTTATCTTGAGCACGTGTTTCGTTGTTCATTATAATATCAATTTAATTTTATCTTTTTATTTATTTCGCCTCAAGCTTGCAATTTTTGTTACCCTAAAAATTCAATGTTATTCATTACATGCAAATGCTAATAAAGTGACAAGACAAAATAGCTTGTTGATAAATATTTTGTACCTACGACTAAATTGATCATAGTTTTGAATCAGTTGGAAGGGGAGTTAGGAACCATCTAATATCCTTCTTTAAAAAAAGATAGAAAAAAAAATAAAAATACTATTAAAGTCACGCTAGAAGTTGTTGTACAAAAATAGTATTTTTTTCCTTATTTTAATTTTATTTCTATGTAGATAAATTCAAAATTTTTCAATATTTTTTTCAGTCATGGAGACTCGTGGGATAGTCTCTTGAGTGTTGACCAAATGTGTGCTTGTTGAAGGGTTTCTTTGGAAGGTTGTGTTCATTGAATTGGACTTACAAGATGTTGAAATACATAAAATTTACATGAATTATAAATGGACTTTGTGCTATCCAATGATTAATTCATGTGCACTCTAATAATTCAATAATTGTAGATAAATCTGTTCCCATGTGGTATGGAGGAGCAAACTACATTCATAACAAAAAGGTTTTTAAATAATTATTCACAAAATGAGCTTCTTCTAGATTCAAGAAGATAATGAAGGCTATTCTTTTATTTTATTTATTCACTTTTGCTTAAAATGTTACAATCCTTTAACAAAGTTCATAAAGGATAAAATTATCACAAGAATATATACATATATATAATACAGAAATAATAGTGTCCATGCTGCTTCATAGACATTCAGTTTTGCAACTTGCAATAGAGATATTTTGATATGTTCCAAATCCCAACTGGGGGAGGATGATTCAAGCTGAACACATATAGAGAATTTATTTTATTATTATTATAGAAAATTGATAACAGTCACAGAAAAGTTCATAATAAAAGGTATGGCTAGTCCCATCCCATTGGGCAGGAAGGATAAGCAGATATTCTTGGATTGTAGGCAGTGTACCAGATCTCCCATACTGTTAAGATTGTGGATCATCATGCAGTTCCAACTTCCTGGGGTTGGCTGTTGACATGATAAAATGTTGCAATCACAATTTTTTATTTATTTTTAATTTCATGGAAGTTCAACTTGTAGGTTGTTAATGTGGTACTTTGGATCATTTTTTGGATAGACTACAATAACTCTGGGAAAAATGTAGTCCGAATTTGATTTGCCTTCAGACAACATTATATGGTAAGTGTAATAATACTAGTCTTATAATTGGTTACTCTCCTGTAAAATGTGAACTAATTACATAATAAATGTAAATCTACTTATCCTATGATGGGTTTAGGCTCAGCCAAACCGAGTACAAACTAAAATTCCACAAGAGGATGTTTCAGGTCTTATTGAAATAAAGATAAATTATATAAATTATTTTTGAAATTTGATCTATTTACAAAAAAAAAAAAAATCCATTATGTTTTAAAATTACAAATAGTCCCTTGAGTTATTACAAATACTCTTGAAGTTTGTTTTTATTTTACAAATATCTACTTAATAAGTATAATTTGCAAAATAGTTTGTCATTCAATATTACTCGGGCATGCGTTCAATAATTATTTCACAGTAGCATGCCTCATTTATAAATTTGTGTATGGTTACAAGAGTGATGATCACCTACCTACAACTGGCCATCTCTTACCTTGCCATCTTAATTTGTTGTGTTATTGTTAAGTAAAGATTCAATTTTTTTTAGTAAACCCTAAATAAAAATGGAACTAAATCTATGTGCATTAAAAGAAATGTAGCTCAATCTTTGCCTACTCAAATAGAAGAGGCCCTAAAGGGATGCACATGAGTAGATTCATGTTTAAACTCGACCATACATAACTGGTCAAAAATTACTCTCCAAAGCTAGTAACAAACTTATGTAGTTTAACCTATGTCACTGTGGTATAGTTTCTTTATTTTATGGGGACCTTGTTTGGATAATATTGAGTCGAGGAGAGATCAAAGCTACTAAGGGTGAATGTAATGGATGGACTCAGAAATGGATCGATAAAGATTTGAAACATTGTTATGTTTGCAATTTAAACTCTCAAATTATTAATTAGTGTTAAAAGATTATTTTCATATTTCATATCTCAAATAAAGACGACAAGATCATACTTTACTAACAAAAACTTTATATTAAGTTTTATAAAAAATCATATTTAATATGTACGATAATGGAATATAATTCACACATTAAATTGAAATAAAAAATTTGAACTGAGTTTTCAAACTTACCTTTCAATCTCAAATAGAGACAACGAAGTGATATTTCACTTCACTAACAAAAAATTCACAATAAAAAAAAAGGGGGGAAGAAAAGAGAGAGAAGATGAAGAAGAATACTCTTTTTATCATTGCTTCTTTCTATGCCTGTTCTATGGTATATAACAAGTTTGGTTTTGACCGTATTCCCTTATCTTAAACCTCAGAATTCTACCAAGTTAAAAGGGTCCTCAAATTTTGACTAAAGAAGTGGATAATTTTCATTTGTGGAGCATTCGTGGTGGTCATTTTAAATTTTGATGAAAACTATGCAAGTCCCTTAAGTGTCCAGCCTATTATGCCCTAGTAGTTTTTCCCCATATAACAAGATAGGTAACCTTATCTTTCCCTCGTGGGCTATGCCAACCAAAAACGTGGGAGACTAAGGAAGCAATTGAGTGGCCATCTTGTAAAATCTCCACAAGAATGCTGTCAAATGTTGTAACAAAAACATATGTCTCAAAATGCTCCATGTACAAATGTGGCTCACCTTCCTCCAGCAAAATTAGTATTTATACACTCCAAACAAGAACAACCAACAACCCACCAGTTCCAAGAAAAGCAAGATCCTCACTCATCTTCACTACTTGGGTTCTGCACCAGCAACACCACCAATACTCCATTTCTCTCTCTAAGAGCATTGAAGAGGGGCTTTTTGGGGGAAATCAGAAGCTTTTGAAGGAGTGGCAATGGCGGGCAGTGGAGTTTTTGCTGAGATAATTGATGGGGATTTGTTCAAGTACTATGCTGATGGAGAGTGGAAGAAGTCTTCCTCTGGCAAGTCTGTTGCCATCGTTAATCCCACTACAAGAAAGACTCAGTACAAGGTTCAAGGTATATATATATATTTACACATATATGATCATCACAACTATGTATTTGCATGTATGCTTATATCTTTTCATGTGTGTGTATAATGTTTCCTTTTCATGTTTTGTGTAGTGCAGCGTGTGTGTGTGTCTGGTTTAAGTGGTGAAAATTAACTGTGAAGTGGTTTCCTTTGATGTCTTCTGGGATTCTGAAGATTGAAAGGGCTTATATATGATAGTATGCTAGTAATATTTCGATACCAACACGGTATCTTCTATGCTTTATGGGAAAACTGAAATGATCCTTACTCTTTTCAGTAACTAGTTGAGACTTGTATGAATTCTAGACTAGTAAAAAGAATGACAACTGAAATCAGAAAATTCTGACATGCTTTGTCATAACATATATATAAAAAAAATAAAAAATTAGCAGAGTACATTTTTTCTTGGTACCATTTATTACATTTTAGTATATGCTAACAAATGTTAATAGTACTCAAAACAAGTTTTCTTTCAAAGAATGAGGAGGAACAAGTGCATTTGAAATTTAGGATTGAATCTAATGAATTTAAGGAAATGTGCAT
The DNA here is from genome assembly GCA_019321725.1 of Paulownia fortunei. Taxonomy (NCBI): domain Eukaryota; kingdom Viridiplantae; phylum Streptophyta; class Magnoliopsida; order Lamiales; family Paulowniaceae; genus Paulownia; species Paulownia fortunei. Next base: position 4,060,717 of record CM033107.1, on the reverse strand, counting down.
AAACTTTAAAAGAACTATTTGCTTGGTTATGATCAGCTTGTACACAAGAAGAGGTCAATAAGGTCATGGAAACGGCAAAAGCTGCGCAAAAGTCATGGGCGAAAACACCACTCTGGAAGCGTGCAGAGCTCCTTCACAAAGCTGCTGCCATCCTCAAAGAGCACAAAGCCCCTATTGCAGAGGCTTTGATAAAGGAAATTGCAAAACCAGCAAAGGATGCTGTCACTGAGGTAGCTATAGATTTTTTAATCATTTATGAAGTAGCAGCAAGTAATTGGCAAGTCTTATAAATTGAATACTTGGTCCAATGTTGTGAGACTAATGCAGGTTGTTAGGTCTGGTGATCTGGTTTCTTATTGTGCTGAAGAAGGAGTTAGAATTTTGGGAGAGGGTACATTCCTGGTATCGGATAGCTTTCCAGGCAACGAAAGAACCAAATACTGTCTCACGTCCAAGGTATGCATATAATTCCTTGCATGTTATTTTATAGTTCTCTTTTGTAGAATTGGTAGCTGTGCCATGGTCTAACTAGATTTTCAATAGAAGAAGATTTTGAGTGAATCATTGTGAATCTAAGACATACAGAACAACATTGTGGGACATAAATTTGCTGGTTCCAATGTGGATTGAAATTGATGACAATTCTACTCGTGTTCTGTAATGAAAATTGGCTAGCCTTGATAGTGATTGCAGTGGAACTATATAATTTCAATGGATGAAAGATACAATGTATTTCAACTAGGTGTTAATTCTACCAATTTTATTGATCATCCAGTAAAAAGGCCTTTGCAATAAATTACAATTCAAAGTTGGGCGGAGGACTTTGCTCGATTAACATGTTGTACGCCAATCTGGGATATAATAAAATCGAGTGAAAGCTGGTTCAAGACTGATAAAGTCTCTTAACATGCTAATCCAACTCCAGATATCTATTTTCGTTTTTGGTACTTTAGCATATAACATCTTTCTACTGATGACTTTGTGGTGTATCTGTTGGCAAACTTTTTGTTCTACAAGTGTAGGAAAGTACAACTTCCTATCTCAATTACTTGACCTAAACGTATTTCAATGCTTGAATTTTTCAACAGTGACCCTATGTCAAAAACTAGAAATTCAAATTAATAATCAGTTTGTTTGAATCAGAGTAACATTCATTTTCTGACTTTTTATTCCTAATTCCCATTGTTGAATCTAATAGTTGAAGCTACTGAGTATTTAAACATGAAAGCATAGGTGCAGAATCTAACTCTCAAATCAAGAAATTTTCGTTCATCGTATTGGCTTAGTTTCAAGGAATCACGTGTTGGCTGTATTTTTATACCTATGGAACTCAACATTAATGAAAATGCTAATCTTACTGTGTTTTATCTGTTTCCAGATATCCTTACTATAGGCAATATAGGAGTCAAAAATTGAACGAACGATCAAAATAATTTATGAAAGCATAATGTTTATGCATCTCTGTTGTACTTATTTTACAGATTCCACTTGGTGTCGTTTTGGCAATCCCTCCTTTTAACTATCCTGTCAACCTTGCTGTCTCCAAAATTGCACCAGCCCTCATTGCTGGAAACTCCCTTGTCCTCAAGCCTCCAACTCAGGTATTCTTGCACAGAGTGAACTTAATTTTGCATCATTTATTGTTACCAGAGCTTCATTTCCACAGAATACAACTATTCTTCAAAATTTTCCTGCACAATTCATTTCACTACTTAAAACATACGGTACTGCTAGTGAATGGTGGCTTTATTTTTGCTCAAACCAATTCATTTCCACACAGGGTGCGGTGGCTTGCCTTCATATGGTACACTGCTTTCACTTAGCTGGTTTCCCCAAGGGGCTTATCAGCTGTATCACAGGGAAAGGCTCTGAGATTGGTGATTTTCTGACAATGCATCCTGGAGTGAACTGCATAAGGTAAACCATGGCTCAGAATCTGTATGCAATTTACGGTCCCTCGTACTCTCGATGAATATCTGTCCTGCTCCAGAGGATTTATTTCTCTTTGAGATTCAGTCGCAACTATATATTTTCGCTTCGTACTTTGATGGCATGCACTCGATTTTTTTTTATCGTCAGCTTCACTGGTGGCGACACTGGAATTGCAATTTCAAAGAAAGCAGGCATGATTCCTCTACAGATGGAACTGGGAGGAAAAGATGCTTGTATTGTTCTTGAGGATGCCGATCTAGATTTGGTAGCGGCAAATATTGTGAAAGGGGGATTTTCTTACAGGTATAACTTTTGGAACTTTTAGTACTTCTTAATTGCCATCTCTATAAGAAATTGAATCCATGATTTGCCCGATTCCATCAAAACTCAAGGTGTTTGAGCTCCACTTGAAGATTAAATTACATAACAGGCTCTCTCATCATCTTTTTCCTCTTGATAGAATAAGTTGCTACTAGGAAAACCAGATCCCTGTGTCCTAATGACTTTAAGAACTGAAATGAGGTCTTCTGTGACTTGCCCTTAGATCTATAACGGCACATAAAAGTATGCCGTGAGACTAATTATGATTGTCCTCTGTTTATATAAGCTTGAAGCTTCTCAATTCCTAGTATATCTGTAATATAACTTGACCAACACCAATCCCATTTATTCATGTCATGCACACAAAAAAAACATCTGATGAAGCAAGTCAGCAGATTTGCTCTTAAGACACTATTATGTTATTTGTAGTATTTACATTGTTCAATGATGATTTTATTAGACGCTACGGTTGTGATGCAAGTTAAGAATTGGGGTGACAGGGACCGTAACATATACGTTTGAAGTTTACTGAGGCAAGAATTTGTTAACTGCTTTAAATCGTTATTGATTGATTAATGTACGTTTACGACAGTGGTCAGAGGTGCACAGCGGTGAAGGTGGTCTTGGTGATGGAATCGGTAGCCGACACTCTTGTTGAGAAAGTAAAGTCGAAAGTGGCAAAACTGATGGTTGGTCCGCCTGAGGATGATTGTGATATCACCCCAGTCGTTTCAGAATCATCGGCAAACTTCATCGAGGGACTGGTCATGGATGCTAAACAGAAGGGAGCAACATTTTGCCAAGAGTACAAGAGAGAGGGCAACCTCATCTGGCCATTGTTGTTGGATCACGTACGACCAGATATGAGAATAGCATGGGAGGAACCATTCGGACCTGTTCTGCAGTCATAAGGATTGGCTCTGTTGAAGAAGGAATTCATCACTGCAATGCCAGCAACTTTGGCCTCCAGGTACAACTTTACTGAGTTACAAATAAAAATGACATTTTCAAGTCCAATCCTTACTTCATTTTAATAAAATTGCAGGGCTGTGTCTTCACTAAAGATATCAATAAGGCGATGCTGATCAGCGATGCCATGGAGACGGGGACCGTTCAGATTAACTCGGCTCCAGCTCGTGGCCCAGATCATTTTCCTTTCCAGGTAAGTCAGGAGCTTAAATAAAACCGGCATTCACTATAAATCCAATCGATGATTACACTATGGTCTTGTAGATACTGCATCGGATACATCTTGTATCAAGTATTCCAAATTTTTGCCGAATGTGACACAAGATCATATACTGGTGCATGTACATTGGGTGCAACATGGATTCAACCGTTATTCAAGCCCGTTTTATCTTTGTGCCTCTTTGGCAATTAAGACATGCATGCTTTTCTGCAGGGGATTAAGGACAGTGGAATCGGGTCGCAAGGTATCACAAACAGCATTAACATGATGACAAAGGTAAAGAGCACTGTGATCAACTTGCCAACTCCTTCCTACACGATGGGCTAGCAGCTAGGAGGATATAATAAGCCAAGGATATATATTCTATTAACTTTAGCATATGAGTTTTGTTTGAAAGCAAAATAAGGTGTTCTTGGTGACAAATTTGTGACAATCTTCTTTGAAGATTTTATTTAGCTTTATATATAGACTAGTAAAAATTAACTTGGTTCTTGTTTTTGCATACATTGAGGATGCAAGAACTTTCTTATTTCACTTTTTAAGATCTCGTGATTGGTATGTTAAATTGTCCTCTCGTTACATTTCGTTCTTCTTGTTGGAAAATATGAAGGTGAGTTAATTATATGTTTAGGCGATAGAAATCCAACAACTCATATTTGTGCTTTCATAACCGAGATGAGCCTTTGCTTCAAATTAATAGTGCAAACGGGTTTAAATCTGGAACTGTAATTAATTTGTCTCATTAGGGGTGGGTCAAATCCAGCTAATCAGGTGTCGAGGTAAGCATGAGTTTTAATTTTATAAATCCAGTCAGTTATGTATTATTATTACTAATAATATTATTATTTTTAATATAAAATATATTTTTTAATTACTAATTAGTCTAAATTAATTATTTTTTGAATTAAAAAACTATGCACATTGCAACATTATTAAATTAATTAAAAATTATTCCAAAATTATTTTAAAATTTCAGCTTCAATTAAAAAACATTATAATTGACTTATACACACGACTTAATACAAAGTGCATAAAGAATAAATTATATTAAAATTAAAAAAATTATATGTAGCAAACTATATTAAATATTTCAAATTAGTGAAACACATAATTTAATTATATCAATCTTCTATAAATTAATAATATTGCCACATTTAGTAATTAAGAAAAATAAAAAATAAAAAATACACTTTGTCACTAGTACTAAATCAAGAACATCAAAATTTAATAGTCATACAAAAAAGAAAAATAACTATATATGGCTAAAAATGTTTAAATTTTATTCTTGGTAGATTAGTGGGTCAATACGGATTGAACCCATTGGGTTTTGGGTTCGGATCGAATCTCATATACAATTTCTTTTTAGTATAATAAGTTTTAGTTTTGAGTAAATTCGTCTCAAACTCGTGTTGCTGTAATCCATAACCTTGAGAGAATCTACCCGACAAATTAACTATCCAATTGGAAGAGGTAAAGATTATATAAATCCCATATTTAAGTTTCATACATATAAAAATTTCACACATCCTAAATCCCTAGTTTTTGTGATGACAGAGAATAACTGTAATAAAATATATACACATGTATATATATATATATACACACATCTGTATATATATACCACACGAGAGTTATCCTACTATACATAGGAATTAGAAGCTCGAATGTATATGGAATTAAATCTCCACTTAAATATGGATACCTAATTCGATCATGGGTCCAAAATCCGACCCATGTACAAACTCTTCTCGAGCTGAAAATGCACTTTGCACTTCAACTATTTTGACATTACATTTAATAAGTGAGTTGTGAAGGGCCCCAACTTTTAAATATATAGATGCATTGAAAACATACTCAAATAGGTGATGAAGTTTTGCCAATTAATATCAATTTGGTATCATAAATATGGGACTGGGCCGCCTGGCCTGCTTAGCAACTGGTTCTTGGAAATTTGGAAATGGGTTTGAAAAGTGTGCCCATTACTGATTTTAAGGCAATTTATTATTTGATTATGATACTCTTATTGATTATTGCCGAATAAGATTGAGCCCATTGATGGGCCACGTTTAGACTCTTTCTGTAACTACTGGATATGAAGCTAGGGCATAGATTTGGCCCAAAATCATTATACAGCCCGGTCCGGCTTTTTGACTTGAGCAAATTTTTTATTCCTGTTAGGGCTGTAAATGAATCAAGCCGCTCGCGAACTATTCGAATCTAGGCTCGCAAAAAAAATCGTTGAAGATCGATCGATAGTTTTAACGAATCAAGCTCGAGCTCTAGTCTAATAATATTTGACTTGTTAGCTCACGATCTGCTTGTTTATATGCTCACGAACCTATTCGCGAACTCGAGCTCGAGCTCGGCTAGTTTATATGATCGCGAGCTCGAGTTCGAGTTCGGCTCGTTTAAATACTCGCTAGCCTATTCGCGAGTTTGACTTGTTTGATAAGTTCACAAACATGTTCGTGAGTGGTTCGTCTAGAAGTACAATAATAGAATCGATAAAATTATAAAAATTTTAAACACAAAGTTTTCTAATGGAATCGAACACAATACCTTTGAAAAAATATGAAAACACAAGTTTTTACTATACTTTTAAGGGGTGATTAGTGTAAAAAAAAATTATATGGGAATGGAAATAAATTTAGGAATGCTGAATAAATTTGCTACATTTAAAATATTTAACAATAAGAATATAAATAGAGAATAATAAATTTAAAGTAATTAAAAAAAACTCAGTTCTAAATTCTAAGATGATAAATTATAATAGTCAAATAAATTTTTTTATATACTACCTACACTTTACATCATTTATAAAAAAAATCAAGTTAATAATAATAAACTTAGTATAATAAGAAAAATTTAATAATATATTATAGAACCATGATTTAGAATAATTAAATAAAAAAAAAAGTCAAATTTAAGATAATAAATAAAAATTAAGATAAAAGAAGAATAAAAATATAAAATAATAAATAAAAACTAATCAAATATCATACTTTAAGATAATATATTTAGATTAAATTAGTTAGAAGATTATATAATTGTTTTGCTTTGAAATTTGAAAAAACAAAAATATAAATATGTAATAATATACTTAGTCTAATCAACTAAAATTCAATTCTAAATCATAGGATAATAAACTATAATAATAAACTAAAATTATATATTAATTATATTTAAAATAATTCATAAATTAAGAATTTTAATTAATAATAACAAACGTAGATTAAAATATAAAAATAAAATGTGTTTTTTCTATTTTTTAAAATGAAATGTGCTTATCGAGCTCAAATTCGAGCTCGATTGTATGCTTAATGAGCTCGAAAACAAGCTTGAACTCAAACTCGATTTTATGCTTAACAAGCCGAGCTTAAATTAAGCTCGTTTAACATACTAAACGAGTCATTTTCAAACTGAGCTCGAGCCGTTCACGAGTTTAATAATTTTCAAACAAATCGAACTCAAATTTAATTATAAAAGTTTGAATTGAGCTCGAGCCTATGAAAAATTCAAATGAGCCGAGCTCAAACTTTTTTCTGTTCGCCTCGATTCGCTTCGATTATAGGCCTAATTCTCGTGAGAGCTATGATACTGATTAATCAATTCTAAAAAACATACTGTTAATTTGATTTGATCATTAAAATAGATATTTTAATTTTAAATGCCTTGTTGTCGTATTAATCAATGGAACACTATTTGAAAATGGCTCTTTTATTCAGAAACGAGATGTACATATATATACATATATATGTGTATATATATATGGCTCTATACTCCCCAATGTAAACTATTTTCATAGGGAAAAAATAAATAATATTGTTATACAACTTGAAGGAACAAATCACAGAGTCAGCAAGACAGCTCTAAGAATAATGCACAAAATAATTGTTGCTAATAAGAATCAGATGTTGCAGAAAATCACTATGATAAAAGGGCTACAAAAATATGCCAAACTTATCCATTTCTGGTCAAGAGTGACAGATCAATTTCCTTAGCTTTTGCCTAATAATTGTTTTAAACTGTAAATCAATATAATAGTATTCAAATAATAACTTTTTTATTCTAATGGTTGCATCCGTTTAGGACCTAAACAAGATCTTGAATTCATATATGTTTCCAAAAAACGGCCCCACTTCATACTTGGATAAATGATCTCCTATCAACCGTATTATGCCATAATATAAAATTATTTTATTTTTTTTAGGGAGGAAATCAATAGCCAAATATATTATTAAGTACATTAAGATTCAAAAACTAATTCAATATAGCTGATAATATAAAAGTATAAATATAAAATCATATGAATATTTATTTTTTTAAGAATTTGAACTCAAGACTTCTAACGTCGTGCAGCTTCTTGCCACTTGGAAATACCTTATTGGATACAAACTCAATCACTTGAGTAGCATTTTTGTACTTTAATCTTGTACTATATAGAGTCACCTGTACTGCTAGTTCAAGACAATAATACCATTATACATAACTAATTTCACTGACATCACTGCACTAATTCCAAATATGATTGGCTAATCAACTAATAATTAATCAAAATTACAGGCATATATATATACCTTTTCCTTTTTATAAGCTATTTATTTAATTTGATAATCAGCAAACCCTTAATTTATTACACTGCATTTACATTTAATAAGGATACAAAATTAATTAGGTTCCTTTTGAAGGATCTGTACCCTGCAGAATATGCTGCATATTTTGCTATAGATGCCCATACAGTGTGTTTCCCTGTTGCATTTCTATGAATTATCTAATCAATATTAGTGAGAAAGTCTAAAAGTTGACTAATATATATATATATATATACATACATACGGGTGTAGTGAATAATAATAGCACAAAGAATTATTTTATTTTTCAATATATATTCTTATTTTATGCTTTCATTCAAACTGAATATCCATCCCCAGATGCATTTGTAATTCAATCAAACAAGTACCAAGACGATTAAACTTTCCTATCAAGGAATGAAACTATAATTATGGGTGTAAATGAATCGAGTAAGTCGAGCATGTTATTGTTCGAGCTTATTGAATTTTTATCGAATTTTAAAAAGTATATTTGAGCTCAGATTGATTATTAGTCGAGTCGAGTTTGAATAAGTTTTAATCGAATCAAACATGAATCGAATTCGAATAGTTTAATCTTTTTACACATTTTTTTTTTCATTAATCGAGCCAAGTTCATGCACAACTTCAATTCTTATCAAACAAAAAAATGTATTAAAGCTCCAAACTCAAATAAACTTTTAGCAATCGATCTTGAATCGAGTATCAAGTGATTTGATTTATTTTTCAGCACTAATTATAACATTCTTGCGACCTGGTATTTTGTAAATAATTACAATTTTTGGAAGTAATTTTATTTGATTAAACTAAAATCAAAGATCCAAATATAATTCATAACATTTCTTAAAAAGATGAAATATCATGCATCTTGTCAAAATAATTATAAAAGGATTACCACTTAATTATTTTTAAGTGTTGGCAAATCTCCCTCTTTGCACATGAGCAAGGAATATGCACTATATACTCCATTTTGGACACAAATCCCATATATGAACTCAAATCATGTCTAATGTCAACAAAATTTCGGTGATAAATTCTTGGAATCAACACCAGTTTTATTCTCATGATTGATTGATGATTCAAACTTTTGCCTATTCACAGATCCATTTTAATCCATAAGCATATGTTCTTCCAAAGTTTATTTTTAGTCCATAAGCATATGCTCTTTGGAAGTTTGTTGCCTAATATGTTGAGCCAAAAAAAAAAAAAAATTAACCAAATTCGATTTTGTCGAACCGAATTAATCACATAACAAATATAACTATACTTAAATTATAATTGATGATTCTCGTGATTGTGTATTAATCATTTTTTTTCGAATAGTTCGACCAAATCCAATCTGAATTATAATTTTCCATTCAATAATATCAATACATAACATGTTAAAGGGAATATAAACTTTCTTATTTACAAAACACATAATAACTTTTCAGTATTTAAGGAGAAGGGTAGCTATATAATTTCTTAAAAAGACAACTGTGATAGAAAAATAGATTTATGTATATACTTTTTGGATTAACACCACTTTCATTAATTTTATTTTTTTCAAATCCATTTTTCTTGCATTCCTATGTTTATTTGAATCTTGGATTTTCATGAGATAAATAAAATAAATAAAACACAAAATTATATATACCCAATTAATCATTTGATTTTTAATAAAATTTTAATTTTGATATTCCCTTCTTCTTAAATAATTTAAATAATTTTGTCCTTCTTAATTTTCCCTACAAAATTTTCTATCGTTCATAAATTTATGGAATTACATTTACAAGAATTTGTAGACTCAAAATTTACAAACTTATAATAACATAAAATGTGTGTGAACCTAGTTTGTGCACATATATATACAAAAATAGTCAACAAAAAACGTAATCAAGAACAAAGATATGCACAATTTTCCTAGATATAATGGAATTTATTCTGGGCATATTTTGTCACCTCATTTTATAAAGAAAAAAACCATTAGAATTTAATTTTTATTTGATAGGATTCCATTTCTTTATATAAATCTCATTTGTTTCAATGAACATGGCCCTAAACAGAGATTTTGAACATACTTCCAAATTGAACTAATACTATTGAATACTAGGATTTTATGGTGAAACTACAAAAATTATATCAATCTCAGAAATTACTTGGTCGGAGTTTATGCTAACACATTTCGATCCCAAAAAGAGTTAGATATTAGTAGATAAAATTAGTATAATATGTTTCTCATTTTAAGGGAAACGATTAATTACATTAAAATATCAGTAAAAAAAATTAATACGATTAATTATTAATCAATTAATTATAATGAATAATGAAATAATATAAATTAATAAGTCTGAGGGGAACCCAACTTATAGAGTTTTGGGGCCTATTTCAAAACTTCATTATCACTGGTGTTTTTAGACATTCCAATTCAGATTTGTGCACAAGTGATATAATAAGAAGGGAAAGAATTGGATAAACAAAAAGTAGAAAGAGGGGAGTGTACATGAGGGAATAGAAGAGTTGATATTATAGTGCTAAAGAAAGAATTAAGAACATCAAAAAGTGTGACAAAAAATCAATTCCACCAATGCATGGGCTCAATTTGCAAATGATCTTTGAGATACTATACATGTTAAAACTCCGGTGTTAAATCAATTCCACCAATGCATGAGCTCAATTTGCAAGTTCTTTCGTTGTGGCAGCGCTTTAATCGGACCGTCAAGCTCGCGGCAGCGCTCGGCCCACGGAGTATCGAATCGGACCGCGACAATACATTAGGTATGCAGATGATGGATCAATGTCCCATTTCTTATAAAATGAGGTATTTGATGATCAATATATATTCAATGAACGATGCACCAAGTTTAGTGTATTATATATATTATCATTGCAAATCACCACTTTGCAAATATATTAAAAAATATTTGCAAGATCCACTCTATACAGACCTTGTACATCCTTCAAAAGATAGAAGGTAATAACCTACCAACACTAGTAGGGATAATCATAGGATAATCATAGAACTAGTAAGATGTTTATATATTTCCATATATCTCACAAACTAAACTCATAACTATCATCAACTTATTGGAATTCTAAAATCATGAGTTCACATAAGTGAAGGAACAAATCTATTAGTTGTGTATACAAAATAATTTAATTTCTTAAAGGAATTTCATGATACTGATTTGGGAAAAATGAGTTTGTGAGCCTTTGAACGTATATATGATAATATAATAAAAATATTAGTATTATTATGTATAATAATAATTTACTATCCCACCTGACATAACAGTTTTCCTAATTATTTTTGTGCATGATGGCAGGCCTAAAAATAAAAAGGGTAATGTTGGGAGGATGCCATCTTTGGGACCATAAAGGTGCAGGACATTATGGCTAGGGTTTTGGTGATTCCAAGGCAATAAATGTGTATGATCAGTATTGTAATTAACTATGATTTCATACTGTTTGTTAGTAGTTTAATGATTAATACATACTAATAATTGGGCTAAAGAAAGCACTTTATGCAGAAATTAAGCACAAATGGACCACTATATTAATGAAGGATATCAAAGATCCAAATGTTGTGCTGATTGTATGAAACTCAATTATTGTATGAAACTTGAAATTGATAAAAATTGGCTATTCCTATCATCTGCAACCCAAAATGAAAAATAAAATAAAATAAAATAAAATAAAATAAAAAATTGATGTGATAGTCAATATCAAAAAAATAAACAATCATATTCTTCACGTGGTATTTATTCGTTTCTCAAACAAAAAAGTTTTCCAAAAAACCAACTTATTCTTGTATTTTTGTTTACTGTGATTTGTTAGCATTTATCAGTCCAAATTTCAACACAATATGACTGCAAAATACATGGGGTAGATTGTTTAGCCCTTCAACATTTTATTTTGTACAACTTTGACCCTCTTATTATGGAATATACTAATTTGGCACCCCACTTTTTATGCACTAGATTGCCATTTTTAGTCGAATTGTTTCACTCATGAAGCTTATGGTCGCATATATGTTTTGAATGAGACTTATAATGAGGGAAAACCCTATTTAAGGTAGAAGAAAAAGACTCTTACGAGGGACAAAAGGGAAATTTATATGATTTATCGTTTGAATATTTTTTTTTCCAGTAAAATGACTCAAATTTTTTCATGCACTATCATCGAGCTTGTATCATAAGAAACACTCGTGAAATCATTTTTCATGAAAATTGGTCTTCTAGCTAGAAAGGAAATAATATTTTAACAAAATTTTAAATTTACAAAATAGTAAATAAATAGAAACTAAACATGCTGGTTTTGGAGGCAGTTCAAATAATAGCATTACAAACCATATGAAGAACATATGGGAAAAGAAAATACATATCAAAGTGTCAACCAAATTTTCAGGTTTAAAAGAAAAAAAATGGTTGTCCATTGATATAAGTAAATGCATCGAGCTATTTAAAAAAAATTAATAGTGCAGTCCATAATAGAACAATATATAAATGTAATAAAGATGATACTGATAAATCATTAAATGTACTTAAAAGTTACAGAAAATGAACAACAAAATATCTGTGTGTAGATGCTTAATTTTGATAAACCCAAATTTTATAAACAAATACGGAACTAACTCAAAATCCTTCTTATTCAATTCATCATCTTAATCAAAGTAATACTAGATTAAACTAATTATTTCATATTTGGAGCATGTATTGCGACTTAATTCAATTTGTTAAATGCAGTATTAACAGAAATTAATAAGATTTTAGTAGGTCTAGAAAAGATTTTATAGAAGTTAGTGGAATTTGTAAATTGTGAAAAGAGCCTGAAGTAGAAATGAAGACTCACACATAAGTTCAGTTGGGCTAAAAATGCAAAATCAAGAATTCCATTGTCGAAACAATAGTACATTTTAGGGGCCAAATGTTACAAATTAATACTATAAAGTTTCAGGGGTCAAAAAAGTTTTTAGCCGGGAGACGAGGGTAGCAGCGACAATTCATATGCGATCCTAACTAAACTGGCCCATGACATAAACTAGGTTTTGTTTTGTTTACACCAAATCGTCCTTTCCCCACCCTCATTCAATCTCGTGGATATGTATATCCTTACATATATCAATCAAATTGGACCCGCATCATATTAGGGATAGCATAGGGGCACATTCATGTCTGAACTCGCTGTGAATTCATCCTATTCAGAGTAATTTTTAAAATTATAGATTGATTTTAGGCGAGTTTTGATTTTTTAAAATTATAGATTGATTTTAGGCGAGTTTTGATTTTTTGTCTCCGCCGCTCATTGTACTTGTTTTGTTTATTTTTTTATTAATTTTTATTTATTATATATATTTAAGTGATATCATTTTTTTTAAAAATATATTTTTGAAAAAAATTTAGTGGTATTATTTTTAAAAATATATCTTAATATTTTTAAAAATATATTACGAATTTAAAAGATCCAACCTGCCGAGTTTAGATTCTGGTCCTTGAACCTTTGGCAGAGCAGGTCTTTGATTTTGATAAACATACCTTGTTACCATTTATATTTATTAAATGCAAATTTACAAAAAAAATAAAATTCTATAATACCTAATGAGCTAATTAGATTGTTTTTAAACTCTTGTGAAAATAATTTTATTCAATTTAATATTAATAATTTGACATTTCTTTATTTTTTTTGCATTATTAAATTTAAATAAAATTCCTAAATCATTCGTAACCACCCGTTAATTGGCTAATATGAGAATTAGTTTGGGAAAGGGCATGAGAAGTGTTTTTGGCACTTGTAAAACCATAACTGTTCATTGATGAATGAAGCTTTATTTCCTATCTCTATAAAGTCTATCCTCTTCTCTCTGATTTTGCATTGTAGTTTTTGTGTCCAGGGTTGGTTCTCTTCTTCCAGTACTTGGGAATAATATTGGCTCGTTATTTAACAAAATTCAAGCTTAATTTATTATACTTAATAATTCGAGCTTGCAGATAAGCCCTAGATCAAGTGGCAAAAAATCCTAGCACATGTATGGGTATTTGATTCCTCAACTCAAAAAATAAATCGAGTTCAAATAAAATTTTATTTATCGAACTCAAATTAAATATCGATTAATTTGTTTAAATAAACATAAATGGGTTGTTTGGTTTCATTTTTATTTTCTCTTTTTATCTTTTCTATTATTTCAAATTTAAAAAATATTTTTTTCTATAATAAAAATATTATTTATTTTTATTTTCATATCTATAACCATTATTTTCAAACTCAATACACATATTTCCTCAACCCACATCATCAATTCTTGATTTGACATTTCACTAAGTTATAAATAATAAAAGTTTATTAATTAATTAAATAATAATTTATCTTTTTATTTTGTAAAAAAAATGAAACTACAGTAAAATATAGAATAATTTTCCATCCCAATATAATTTGATTGGAATGAGAGAAATAAAGTAATGAGATACATAATAAAATAAATAGTAATTTCTTTTAGTAATTAGTAACATCAATCTCATTCTAATATTAAAATCTCATTTTTGATACTAAAAATCAATATTATTTTTACCATTAATTCAAATATATTTTTATTTCTACACAAAAATCAATAAAAAAATAAAAATGCATATGAAAACGTAAAATATTAAATAATGAAACCAAACTTAACCATAATATCCCACAATTATAGAGCCCCACGTTTATATTAAGATAAGGTTGCCCGCCTATACATACATACATACATATATATATATATTTGTAGTGAGAGAGAGAGAGAGAATAGGAGGAGAGAAAAAGCAGTAGCATTGCTATTTATTGCTACTGGGAGGACCGAGGGCAGAGACCTCATTTTTCCATAAACATTCCAAATTTCCCAAACCCCAAACATGATTCTCCTGCTTCCATGTCTTCTCTTTCTCTGACTTGTATTCCTCTCAAACTTTTCAAACCACAACTCCCACTGAGATTTTCTTGCTTCTCATCTTCTGATTATCAATATATATGCAACCCATTATCGGAGAATTGCCGGCCATGAACAATCACAACTCACTGCTGAACCAGCACCAAATCTCATCCCTCCAGGAAATTCACAATCATGGCCAACCCCAGTTATCCTCGTCCCCCCACTTCGATCCCACGTCGTCCCACGACGATTTTCTCGAACAAATGCTGTCCTCCGTCCCTTCCTCCGCCTCCTCTTTCACCTGGGCCGACGACCAGCCGTCAGGCCTGGTTGGCTACTTGGGGGAGCAGTCGGCGACGGTGCTGGCGTCGAAGATGAGGCAGCATCAGATCAGCAACGGCGCTGCCAAGGCCTTGATGCTTCAGCAGCATTTATTGCACTCCAGAAGCCTCGCCGCCGCTAATGGCCTCCGCTCGCCGACCGGAGCCGATGCTGGCCTCCTCCCCATGCCTCAAGGTGATCACAACGACGTCGTTGACGGTCCCTCCTTCAAGTCTGCTAATCCGGTTAGCTTTTCTGTTTTTCTAAATTATTAAAAGTAATTATATAAACGATATAAATCGAATTAACAAATTGTACTCCTATATTGATTAATTATTTGATAATATATAAATGCAGGCAAATGATGCATCAGTTAAAGCTCTATTCAATGGCTTCCCCGGGTCACTTGGTCAAACTCCAAATCAACCCCACCATTTCCACCACCCACAGGTTTAGCACTCTTTTTCTTAACTCTAATGTAAAATATTGAGATGTTATATTATAGTAAAATGATGACGATTGTGGATATGTTTATATCTTAACAATGGGGAACCAGCAGGCTCAGAATTTTGTAGCCACCGCGGCAGCGGCGGCGAGCGGAGGAGGGGTGGCGGGACAGCCTAGGCAGAGGGTGAGGGCGAGGCGAGGGCAGGCCACCGACCCTCACAGCATTGCTGAAAGAGTAAGTCTATATTGTAC
Organism: Paulownia fortunei; assembly: GCA_019321725.1. Classification (NCBI taxonomy): domain Eukaryota; kingdom Viridiplantae; phylum Streptophyta; class Magnoliopsida; order Lamiales; family Paulowniaceae; genus Paulownia; species Paulownia fortunei. The sequence goes on along the minus strand of CM033107.1, from coordinate 4,044,789 downwards.
AACAACTGTTTCTTAATTTTTGATTCTTGAAATTGTTTTTTAGCTTATTTTGCCCATTTTTCTGTTTTGTTTGTTTGTAATTGTTGAGAGAATATTTGGTTTTTATTTTATTTTTGGTGAAAATGAAATGTGGGCAGTTGAGGAGAGAGAGGATTGCGGAGAGAATGAAGGGTTTGCAGGAGCTTGTACCCAATGCTAATAAGGTAATACTTTCACTTTTTCATAGCATAATTACTTACCTACCCTGCTGGCTAACTGCTACAATTCAACTCAATCATATAATTATTTTACTGGTCATGTTATTTTTTTTAAGAGAAGATTCAAATACATATCAAGTATCCAAAATTTAAATTTATTAAATATAAATAAATATATTTTTTATTATTAAATTTAATATTATTATATAAACAGATAAACACACATAGTATAACTTAAACAAAAAGCTTGCTTTTAGTCCCGGAATTCGGCATTACTCGATCACTTGGTGTGTGTGGTTTAATTTTAAGGTATAAAATTAAAAAAATATTAATTATATTGTTATGTAGGTTGATGTAATTTTACTAGTATTAAAGAAAAGAAAAAGGAATTGAGAGACCAAAAATTGTAAGAAATCAAAACTAACATGTAATTTTTGAAAAACTAAAAACTTTTTAGGGGTGGCTAAAAAGACCAGAAATTGCTTAATAAATAGTACAGTTATGGATTTTTGGGTGGCATTTCATTTATGTACATATATATATATATATATATATATATATATATGGAGAGAGATATATATTTATATATTTTCCAAATAAAATTTTACTAGTAACTCTGTTTCAGGAAGATCGAAGAAACTTCCTTGTGGGCTCTTTATGGAATAACAACTTTTAATAAGGGCTTCTTTGTGATTTTTAATCTTTTTATTATTGAGAAAATTTGCAATGTTTGCTAATCAATTCCAGCGTCACCGGCTGTTTTTGTGAATCATTTACATGTGGGAATGTGTTCAAGAACACTTTCAACTCCCCTTTCCCCCACCCTACACATTTGCTGATGTGTTTGGTAGTTGAAGAAAAGCTGGAATAGAGATGATAGAGGAATCATAGTCAGCTGATAATTAACTGATGGAGAGTTGTTAAATTAGTGCTAAACAAATTTATCACTTTAATAATGATGGGATTTAGAATTTAATAATCCTTGGGATGTAGAGAGATAGAGTTATTAATGACATGAGATTATACCATTTTTTATTATTGAATGTCAGACAGACAAAGCCTCAATGCTGGATGAGATCATCGACTATGTCAAATTCCTACAGCTCCAAGTCAAAGTACTCTCTCTCTCTCTCTCTCTCTCTCTCTATATATATATATATATATATATATACATATATACTATGATCTATATTGAACTGATATGAAGTTTTTGATAAAAGGTAACAATGAAAAATTTGTGCACGCGTACATTATTATTGTCTGGTTGTGAGTTAGTGTTTTTACATTTAGAAAATGAAATCTTATATTTGAGAAGTATAAGTAGAAAATAAAGAGTTATAAATTTGGGGGTAGAGTGAGTAGTATAATTTGTTTTTTATATAGGAAATGATACTCTTGTTGACAAATTGTGATGGGCACAAAACAATGTTTCTATTACAACTGGTACTAAAATTCTTCCATTGGTTTCTATGTTGTCCACAGGTTCTAAGCATGAGCAGATTAGGGGGTGCTGCTGCTGTTGCCCCACTAGTGGCTGATACATCCTCTGAGGTAATGACAATAGTTTTTCAACTTGGAAAGATTTATTTCTTATGCTATTTGTTGATACACTGGTTTTTAGTCGGAAGAGTAGGCACCTGTCTCACAAGTTTTCACATTTCTTGATCAATGCACGTGTTTTGGATTCAAAATAATTTTACCATCTAGAGTTACAAAGCCTGGAACATGAGTACTATTCAAGTAAGACTGTAAGTCATTGAACTATACATGTTTCAAATGAGTGGCATCTTACGTCGGGGGCAAAAACCCTGATCATATCTAGAAATGAAGTCTAAGTTCACAAGCCAAACACATGAAACTTTCCAACTAAAGAAACATAAAAGTAAAAAGACAATATCAGGATTCTTACCTCAAGTAAAATGCTTTAGGGTGAGTCTATGAGACTAGAAGTAAGATTAGGAAAAAGGTTTTTGAATAAGAGAACTTGTGAAAATGGCCATTTAAAGTATATGCTAAAACTCAACAAGAATTAGACAAGACAAATGTGTTTCAAATTTTCTAGTCCACTTTTCGTTTTCTATTTTGTATTATAATTTTTGGATTCGTGATAGGCTTCCATAACATAAACATATATATGGGAGAATATTTGGACAGAGTTTATCAAACAAACAAGTGTGTGAATTCAAATAATATAAAACAAGTGTAATAGAAAAAGTGAATTGAATTCAAAATATAAAAAAACAAGGGGAATGAAAATATTTAACCGGGACAAATAAATTACCTCATAACGATAATATAACATATTAAAAGGAAGTTGCGTGACTTAGGCTGAAAGTTGTAGCTTTGTTAAAAATAAAAATAAGTAAAAGGGCTAGAATTTGCAGTCTAAAAAAGAAGAACAATACTTGAAGAAACCAAACATGAGCAACCCCACAAGTCTTGGTTGTCCCTCTCAAAATTTCTCCATCCCCAGAAAACAACAAAACCATAAAGTATCACGCGTGTCCCTTTTCAGATTCCACCTCACCCCTCTAAACTCCTTTTCCTCTCAAGTAATATACCTTTCTCCCCACTCAGCATCCTAACTTGGTCAAATGATGTAGGGAAACGAAAGCAAGGTTTTTTCTTCTTTTGTGTCTTTTGGGTGCAAGTATGACCATGCTTCTACTGATGACTAAGTACTTTATGGTAGCTTCTTATTAGTGAATTATTTGCTTTTAATTAATCCCTGAGTTATATATAATTGTAAAAGAATTAGAGGTTTTGAACTTGGATTGATTACAGCAATCAAACATAAATTTTTTGTACAATTTACAATGAAATTTGCATTCTGATTTGAAATAAGGAAAAAGGGTGGCTGGAATTTGCATTATATTTCTCATATTTGAAATAATATTTTTCTCTATGAAAATGGAAGAGAAATGTGTTATTTTGGCCATTAGTGTTCATAAAATTTAGGATGAAACTATGAGATGACATACAATTCTTTATAAAAAAATTTCACTAAACTCGAATATTATTTGATGGTGTTGACCTGTCAATTTAAGTATTTTTTAAACGTAATAATATACTCTACAATATAGTTGATTGTTAAAATTATCAAATTGAAATAGAATTAAAGAAACAACAAATACATTTGAAGTTGCTAATATTAAATTTGCATCAAACTAATATAACAAAATAGTTAAAAAATAGTGATTTTTTCACTATATACTTTTTTTTTTCTGATGAATAATTTTCAGTATATACATGACCAATAAAACATTTCATTTATGATAAAATAATATGTTGTTTCTTTTTATTTTTTATATATTTTTTGTCCCTCTTTAAGTCGTAGATATAAACGTCTGGAAGTTTATGAATGTGCAGGGTAGGAGCGGTAACGGAGCACAGACGGCGTCATCATCACAAAACAATGAGGGAATGACGGTGGCTGAGCAGCAGGTGGCGAAGCTGATGGAGGAGGACATGGGTTCCGCCATGCAGTATCTTCAGGGCAAGGGCCTCTGCCTCATGCCCATTTCTCTCGCCACCGCCATCTCCACCGCCACCTATCACTCCAGGAACCCCTTACCCCACTCCAACAACCCGCTACTTAACGGCGAGGCTGGGGGACCCACTTCTCCTAGCATGTCTGTTTTGACCGTCCAGTCCGCCACAACTGGTGGTGGTACCGGCGGCGGAGAACACTCCCTGAAAGACCCAACTTCCGTTTCCAAGCCGTGATTGAGCTTCACGGCGTTGACTGTCATCTGGAGAAAATAAAGTGTTAAAGTTGAGCTCTTTATTAAAGTTTCAACGGCCGTCAAGTCTTACCTAAATGGGGGGCCTTTTTATCTTTTTTCAGAGTGTACGACACGGCGCGGTATTTGGGAAGACTTGGCTTTTTATGTGGCGTTTAACTTGACCTAACAACTGTGCAAATCTGAATTAGTTGGTGCTTTATTTCTTCATGATTTTGTATCAACAAAAAATGCTTAAAAATATATTTAGGCCCACTTTATCAATACAAAATAATTACAAGGCCCTAATTAGAGTTAGTGGGTTGGTTTAGATAAATGCTAATTAAGATCAGTCGCATAATGTAATTCTTATCAGGTGTTGATATCCCTCAATTTCAAAATATCATAAGATTAACGTGTTAGACCAAAAAAAAATCTAATATTTGATTAACTTATAAAAATATTTTATAAAATATAGGAGTCGTTTGAAAAACTTTTGCCAAGAATTCTAATATCACATCTAAGGCCACTTACCATGGTTAGAAATTCGATTTTGAGTGGGTGTACGCATAAGTTAAATAAAAATATTAAAATAAAAAACATATAAGGCCACTTAGCACTCAAAGTTAATAGTCCAGTCAACAACTATGAGATGGGTTAATAATCACTTGTTGAATTATGTGTTACCACCTTAGGATTTAGATATGTTATGATCATGAATACATAAAACAGGAATAATAATTCAAATTAATCTTAAAAGATTTCGTGCCGCGGTAAACAAAAGAAAAAGAGGGAATGAATGATTATTACAAGAAAAATTTCAACATCATCCCATAAATATTAAGAAAAATAGTTGTCATGTTTGAAATAACTTTAAAAACATGTCGTTATTGACCACTTAGGATAACGCACATTAACAAAAGTTTATAATAGTATATTAATATTTGGATGGAAAAAGGAAAACTCCAAGAGAAAAGAATACTTCTTTAAATGAATGCTTGGATATATCTTATTGCTTTTTAACCATGTTGATTGTGATATCTAATACATCTATTATATCAATTACATACATACTACCAAAAATCTTTTTAATTTTGATTTTTTCGGGTTATATTTAAAAACATAATACTTTTCAAATATATAATTTTAGTTCAATTTTTTTTTTAGTTTTTGATGTAATGATATAAGTATTGCTTTTATATAAAAAATAAATAAAAAATTTCAATCACAAGATCAAGAGACGTGGCTCTCTGCACCTAACATATGTAATCAAGTATTGATTATTTTTCGCTTTCAATTTGGGATTTTTTTTTCTCAAGGTAAATGTTTTTTAAATTTGTTATAGCACAAAATTAATCTTTTTAATTTTTTAACTAACTAATCACGTTTTTTATATTGTTAATATTATTTGACTCTATTCAATTTGATTGATTTTTTTTTTTACTAAATTTCTTTTTATTGAAATTTAAAAAAGAAAAGAAAATATGTAGTTGACTTCTGGAAAGGGCAGTACATTTTAACCCCCCCCCCCCCCGCTCCCCCCCCCCAACCCCCGCGCCCGGGTTTGGGTCCTAGTGGGCCAAAAAACCATTTAAAATCTAATGTCTATCCCAGAATTATACAATAGTTTAGAATGCAATGGGCCCATCAGACACAACTTGGTACAAACCAACTAACCTCCATAATTCTGTATTATTTTACTATGGCGTAGGATACTGTACTAGCATCCTAAATATTTGTTTTTTCTTATTATTTTAATTATTACGATTTTATTTTTAATTAAAATCTAAAAATAAGTATTCTACTACTTTAACGATTTGATTCTTGAAGAAAACTATAATGAGTACAAAAAAATAAAAAAAAATACTTATTAGATATGGAAATTAGTTTGCTTATTTAAACATAAATTAAGTAATCAATTACTTTATTTAGATAAAAGATGTATAATTAAATTGAAGAAAATTAAAATATCGTTGGCGCTTGTTTTTCCACGCTTACCAAGGCAAAAAAAGAGTTAGTTTTAATTGCTAAAATTACAAAGTAAGTATAAATTATTAAAATTAAATATGAAGTACATAATATATAGGTAAAAAGAATAGTTTATTTAATTTTGAATTTAAGTTCCTAACTTACCTTATCTAACAAAGTTTGTACTCTTTTGGCCTTTTGTAATGAATAATTACATATATGCAAATAATATAATTTCTTATAAAATAATATCATTTTAGCTAAGTATAGCTAATTGAAGAAAAATGGGTTGCTAGAATTCTCATTATAAACACAAAAAAAGTTCCTTTTTACGTTTCACAACAGAGAGAACAATCATCTAATAGTAATAAATTACATGATTAAAAATCAAAGAAATTGCAGCTAAATAATAGTAAAACCAAAATCCAGTAACCGGAAACAAACCCTAAAAATCAATATACAATAATATATGCTCATTAAGCATACAATAATATAATATCAAAATATTTTGCCGAGTACATTGAATATGCCGTGGTCCGTAAATAACTCCTTTTTTTTAATTTAAATATAATATATAATAAGATGCACTAAATTCCTAAGTTGAACATCAAAAAACTTGAATTCTAAATATATATAAATTAAATAAGTATAACAAGAAATAAAAAAATATTTACATACATATAGAAGACTACCTCTAATTTAGAATGGAGAAAAAAGAAAAGAAAAAATAACATGAAGATGAGCTAAGGAATTATCAAAAAGTTATTTGAAGAATAATTTATCTAATAGAATTGTTAAGATAATTACTATTAAGCTTAAAATTAAAAGGAAAAAAAAAAAGGTCATACTACTTCTAACGTTGAGGTAAGAAGTTTTGTAATAAACTAAGAAAAATAAAATAAAATTATAGAACAAAAAATAAAAGATTTATAGATTAAGTATCAACTACTTAATCTAAATGAATTTTGAACGATTTTGAACAAAAATAAATAAGTATATCTCCCTTGATATATATATATATTATATATATATATATTAAATTGAACAAGATACATTTCAATATTTTGGACCCTTTTGAATAAAAATGCAAAAATTATATCAATTTAACTTATACATATATATATATGTATATATATCTAAATTAAGCTTATTCATCTTTAGTCATTTAGAGTAAAACTTTTAATTCTTTATATTGAATCAAATAATCAAAAATATTTTTTTTCTATTTAATATTTTTTGTGTATTTATTGCACTCTTTTATTACATTAGCTTTTTTAATATTTGAATCACTTACTAATTACTTTTTTTTTTCTTTCAAAAAGTTATAATTAAAATATTTTAATAATTAAAAAGAATTTTAAAAATTGAATTTGAAGTGCAAAATATTTAAAATATACTAATAACTATATAAATTTATTGCAGTAAGGACAATCTTATCCAAACATTTAATTTGGGGTGAGGGAGTAAATATTACATTTATGATGCGAGATCTTCTTCTTCATCACCATCATTTACATAGTTGAGTATTTTTTTTGGCCATGAGTCTTGCTTATCTCAATGGCATATGCACAAGTTTCTAAATCTCCAAAAGTCTTTAGCTTGATTCCTTGAAGAATATAGCAAAGTCCGAGGACATGCCTTTGATGCACATCTCTATAGCGGAAGTTTCTCACATAGTTGATATTTGCAGTTGAGGCTTAAGTTCCAACTGTTAGAGTAGGATGCCCAACGCCCCAATTAGATTGGGTATATTATACTCTTTTGCTTTTATAAAGACAATCTTATTGGAAATCATATTAATAAAAATGGCATCTGATGCAGCTTCTTTTTCTAATCCAAACAGCTTCTTTTGCTGCATCTGATGCAGCAATATATTCAGCTTCGGTGGTAGAGTCTGCAGTCGTCTCTTGCTTGGAACTCTTCCAACTGACCGCACCACCATTCAAGGTGAATATGTATCCGGACATGGACTTTGAGTCATCTATATCGGACTGAAAACTAGAGTCTGTATATCCCTCCAGTTTTAATTATCCGCTGCGTATACCCATGCGATTATAGCGAATCCAACAGTGGTATCAGAGCCCTCAATTTCGCTTATTTAGTGAATTTCGAATTTATGATTACATATTTTTAAATTGTTTAAATTCATGTTAATTATGTAAAATTTGATTTTGCATATTTTAAAAATTTTTAATTGGAATAATTTTAATTGCTTATTTAAATTGTTTAAATATGAAAAAAAAAAAAAAAAAAATTCGCCAGCGCGTCGGGTGTCAGACACCCGACGGCTGCGCGGGCAGGCACCGGCAGCGGGTGCCGGCGCGCCACGGGCGCCCGTCACCCGGCGCTGGGCGCCCGTCGCCCGTCACCGGCGCTGGGCGCCGGGCGCCGGGTGGGCGCCCGTCGCCCGTCACCGGCGCCCGGCGCTGGGCGCTGGCACCCGTCACCCGGCGCCCGGCACCCGACAGCGGGCGCTGGGCGCCCGCTGCGCGCCCGACGGGCAGCAGTGGTGCTGCTCGTCGTGTCGTTCCGGGTCCGGTTTTTTTTTTTTTTTTTTTTCTGAAATATTAAAATTAAATGTTAATTTTAATTTTTTCTGAAAAATTGTTTTTCAAAGAAAAATTATTTTTTCAAGCAATTAAAAATTATACCAAGTTAAAAGAAAAATTGCGTTTAACAATTTGGTAAATTTACATATTTTGATAATTACATATGATGTTAATTATGAGCATGTATGGGATGATCATGAGCCATTGGACCAATGTGATTGATTTTATTTAATATTTTTGGGTTTTAAAATGGGGCCTGTGAGCCTCTTATTTCATTTATGTAAGTTATTTTATTTTCTGTAAAGAGAGTAGAATAGAAGGTAAGGTTTTTCTTTTTCTTTGGAAGACGAAGGAGAATAAAAAAAAGGAAGGCCCATGATTGTATGGGATACAATTATGTAATAGAATAGGTTCTATTTCATTTTATTACCCTTAAACTGACCTTAGGTCCATTTTTGGCTCAAATGGACCGCATAGGACTGGTTCATGATCATCCATTTATTTAAGTATGTATTAGATGCATGCTTAGGATTTTATTTAATGCTTTTATGCTTGTGGAATGATATTATGATGTCATGCATTAAATAACCAACATAATTTAAATTATGATGAGGTCTTGGATAAAATTAAACCCCACTTAATTTTTAAAATTAAGTAAAAGAATTTTTTGAAAATTCGATTTCAAACAAAAATGGACAAGTTAGGTAGGACCTATCGTTTCATGCCTACCATCAAAGATAGAGACATGACGACCGCTACCGCACTTGATCACTGACCATGAGTCGTGGGGTGGTCTTGTGTTGGAAAGCTGTGATCTCTACCAAGCATAGAGATGCTCGTGGGATGGAATCGTCATTATGTTGACCATGAGTCGTGGACACATCTTGATGCTCTATCTACACGAAAGTTTGATGGGTATTGTTTGACACTTAGTACCATATGGGCTCATAAAATTGGGGTATATGAGAAGAGGTGAGGCAAAACAAACTTGAGGGTTGTATAGTGATACAATCGTCAAAGAGTTGACTACCGATAAAAATATTTCATGGGCTCATAAAATTGGGGTGTGAAATATTTTCATTGGACCTCAAGCTCACTAGGAAATTTGATTTCCCGAAATTCCATTAGGGGTGATGGAATTCGAAGAAAATAGTGGGAGACATTTAGTATTAAAGACCTTATATTAAATGAATATGTTTTTCCCATAGTTTACTCATTTTCTGCTTCTTGCATATTTTGTAGATTATTCTACTAAAATGGCAAAGAATCCACTTGCAACAATCATTGAACAAAACAAATTAACTGGACCTAATTTTGTCGATTGGTTAAGAAACCTGAAGATAGTTCTTCAGTCAGAGAAGAGGGCATATGTCCTCGACACTGCGCCTCCTTTGGTACGCCGGAGGATATTACTTCAGAGGATTATGCAGGTTATTTACGTCATGTTGATGACAATCTGCAGGCTCGATGCTACATGCTGGCATCGATGTCAAATGAGCTGCAGAGGCAGAATGAGGATCAAGATACTGCCTATGGGATCCTCATTCACCTACAAGAGTTGTATGGTGAAAGAACTCGGCAGACGAGATATCAGATCTCAAAAGAGCTTTTCAGATGTCGTATGACTGAGGGCTCTTCAGTCCATGATCATGGATTGAAGATGATAGCCCTTATTGAAAGGCTGGCGTCCCTTGGAGTCGTTATGGAGAACGAACTCTATACGGACCTTCTGCTGCAGTCTCTCCTCCATCATTTGACACCTTTGTTGTCAACTTTAACATGCACAACATGGAGACTAGTATCGCTGAGCTTGTGAACATGTTAAAGACGGCTGAGTCCACCATGAAAAAGGACAAGCCGGTTCTGCTTGTTGGATCTTCTTCCGGATCAAAGGCTAAAAAGCCCAAGAAAGGAAAGAAGAAGGGAAAGGGTTCCTCTAAACCCAACAAGCTGAAAGCTAAGGGCGGTGTCAAAAAGGTTTCTTCTCAAGCCAATGACAAGTGCCATTACTGCGGCAAACCAGGGCACTGGAAGAGGAATTGCAAGGAGTATCTTGCAAGCCTGAAGAGTTCAGGTATATATTTTGTTGAAGTTAACTTGTCGGTTAACAATACTTCTTGGGTATTAGATACCGGTTGTGGCTCACATATTTGCAATGATTTGCAGATGATGGCAAGAAGTAGGAAGCTGGATGGAGGAGAAACGGTTCTTAGGATGGGAAATGGAGCAAGAGTTGCTGCATTAGCTATAGGGACCGTTAATCTGGCTTTAGAGAATGGTTATGTAATAGTTTTAAATAATTGTCTTTTTGTTCCAAATATTATTAAGAACATTATCTCTATTCCAGTTTTGGATAGAGAAGGTTTTAGATTTACCATTGAGAATGGAAATTGTTCCATTTTCAAACGTTCTGATTTTATATATTCTGGTTCTTTGACGAATTATTTATATACTATTACTCCCCATAACCCCATTTTCACAATTCAACAACATAAAAGAAAATTAGATAATCATAGTTCAATGAGCCTGTGGCACGCAAGATTAGGACATATTTCTGAGAAGAAAATTAACAAATTGGCACAATTGCTTGATCTAACGAGAGAGCAAGAACTACCAACTTGTGAATCCTGCCTCAAAGGAAAGATGACCAAATCTCCATTTGTTGGACAAGTGGAGCGAGCCAAGCATCTATTGGATTTGATCCATACAGATGTATGTGGGCCACTAAATGTTAGTGCCCGTGGGAACTATAACTACTTCTTAACCTTTACCGATGACTTCTCTAGGTATGGTTATGTGTACCTTTTAAGGTACAAGTCTGAAGTATTTGAAAAGTTCAAAGAATTCAGAACTGAAGTAGAGAAACAAACTGGATTAAGTATAAAAACTCTTCGATCTGATCGAGGAGGTGAATACTTAAGCACAGAATTTTTAGATTATCTAAAAGAGAATGGGATTCTCTCACAGTGGACTCCTCCTGCTACTCCCCAACTCAATGGAGTTGCGGAACGCAGGAATCGAACCTTGTTGGACATGGTTAGATCTATGATGAGCTTCACTTCATTACCTCTTTCATTCTGGGGCTATGCCTTAGAAACGGCGGCATACCTATTAAACAGGGTGCCATCTAAAGCCGTCCCTAAAATACCATATGAGATGTGGTATGGAAAGACACCTTCCTATAAATACCTTAGGGTATGGGGGTGTGCTGCTTATGTGAAGCAGCTAGTGGGAGATAAGTTGGATATGAGATCCAGCTTATGCAAGTTTGTGGGGTATCCAAAGGAGTCTATTGGATACTATTTCTATGATGCCACGGAACAAAAGGTGTTTGTTTCGAGGAATGCTACCTTCCTTGAAGAAGAATTTCTTTCAGATGGAAGTGACAATGTCGTAGAACTTGAAGAGGTTCAAGAACCACAGAACACCCCAACTGACGCAGTAAATGGTATACCAGCTGATGCTGGACCCTCTAAGGCACAATCTCTTCGAAGATCCGAAAGGGTCTCAAGGGTACCTAAGAGGTACAACTTGTTGTTAGAGAACAAAGAAGAGGGACTCCCCTTGGATAATGATCCAAGAAGCTATGGAGAGGCGATGTCTGACATCGACTCGAAGAAGTGGCAAGAAGCTATGCAGTCCGAAATGGACTCTATGTACTCCAACAAGGTATGGACTTTGGTGGACCCACCACAGGGAATTGTTCCCATTGGCTGCAAATGGGTCTACAAGCGGAAGCTTGGAGTAGATGGAGAGGTAGCAACCTATAAGGCACGATTGGTAGCAAAAGGTTATACTCAGAAGCAAGGAATTGATTATGAGGAAACTTTTTCACCAGTAGCGATGCTTAAATCCATACGGATACTGTTAGCCATATCTGCATATTATGACTATGAGATATGGCAAATGGATGTGAAGACCGCTTTCCTTAATGGAAACATTAAGGAAGAGATCTACATGAAGCAGCCAGAAGGCTTCATATCCAGCGGGAGCGAGCAAAAGGTTTGCAAGCTCCAGAGATCCATTTATGGACTCAAACAAGCTTCGAGGAGTTGGAACATCCGGTTTGATGAAACGATCAAAATGTTTGACTTTCATAAGAACCCGGATGAACCATGTGTCTATAAGAAGGTTAGTGGGAGTGCAGTTACATTTGTTGTGCTCTACGTTGATGATATCCTACTCATTGGGAATGATGTAGGGATGTTGCAGTCAACGAGGACTTGGTTATCTAATCAGTTTTCCATGAAGGACTTGGGAGATGCATCTTTTATCCTAGGGATAAAGATCTATAGAGATAGATCCAGAAGGATGATCGGACTATCCCAGTCCATGTACATAGACAAAGTGCTAAAAAGGTTTAGCATGGAGGAATCCAAGAGAGGATTTCTGCCTATGAGTCATGGGGTTTCACTCTCTAAAGTTATGTCTCCTAAGACACCTGAAGAGAGAGAAAAGATGGCTCGCATACCTTATGCTTCTGCAATAGGGAGCATAATGTATGCAATGTTATGTACAAGGCCTGATATAGCACATGCTCTGAGTGTCACGAGCAGATATCAGTCCAATCCAGGAGAAGAACACTGGAAAGCCGTTAAGATGATCCTCAAGTACTTGAGAAGGACTAAGGATATCTTTCTGATATACGGCAATGGAGAACTAAAACTGGAGGGATATACAGACTCTAGTTTTCAGTCCGATATAGATGACTCAAAGTCCATGTCCGGATACATATTCACCTTGAATGGTGGTGCGGTCAGTTGGAAGAGTTCCAAGCAAGAGACGACTGCAGACTCTACCACCGAAGCTGAATATATTGCTGCATCAGATGCAGCAAAAGAAGCTGTTTGGATTAGAAATTTCATCCAAGGGTTGGATGTAATTCCATCCATTGTTGATCCAGTTATGATTTACTGTGATAATAATGGAGCTATTGCGCAAGTAAAAGAGCCAAGATCTCATCAAAGATCCAAGCACATAATGAGACGATATCACTTGATCAGAGAGATTATTGGTAGAGGCGACGTCATTGTGGATCGAGTTGCCTCAGCAGAAAATGTAGCAGACCCACTTACTAAGCCCTTAGCACAGAAGATATTCGACGGACATCTTGAGAAGATAGGCCTTAGATACATGGGCAATTGGAGCTAGGGCAAGTGGGAGATTGTTAGAGTAGGATGCCCAACGCCCCAATTAGATTGGGTATATTATACTCTTTTGCTTTTATAAAGACAATCTTATTGGGAATCATATTAATAAAAATGGCATTTTCTTTATCTTATGTCTTGCATTTTTTATTTCTGCACATTAGATAAAGTCCTTAGACCAAATTTAGCTACGGGGCATGGTCGCGCATATGATGGCGATCATGGAACATGCCTCTAAGGCTTTGGTTTTAAATAAGTTCCGAGTCGAGAGTTTTTTGAGATGGGATATCAAATAGCTCAGTAAGACTCGTACATATAATGCATGCTCGTGAGACGAGGATGTCACATTCCATTGGCATTAGCGTAGAGACGTAAGTGCATATATGTGGGTGCTTGTTAGGGAACAAGTACACCGAATATGGCCCGCAAGAAATTCTTAGTTGGAGGCTTTGCCCGTCGAAATAAGAATTTCTGTGTTGCGATAGTACACGACTAGTCCTTAGACTTGAGGCACGATGGTAGCCTTGTGTGCATCCTACAGCACTTTGATATATCTTCTGATTGCTTGACAATCACAAAGGGGGTATGTTGGGTGTTGCACTGGTGTGCATGGAGGTTTGTCAGTGGCCAACATAGAATTCGACACTTGTTTTTTTTTAAACAAGGGAATCTCCTGTGTTTTCATAGTTCGTGATTCAAAGACCTTGGCCAAGGCAGAATGAATTATGATTCATCAAGAATCATTGGAACTTGAAATGGGATCACAGCAATTGAATCATTTAGGGTTTCGACTTATAATTCATGCCTTAGATTCAATCAGGAGATTAGCTGTCGAAAGGACCGTACGTGTATGGTACTCGCAACTGAAATAGGTTTACTCGCTATTTCACCTAAGACTAGTTTGCCATGATTACTTGCTAGGTGTTTTCATGGATAGTGAGGTTCTTGAAATTAAGGAGTTGATTCCAAGCGGATTAATTAATTGGATTAATTAATTGGAATAATTGTTATTCATAAGCTGTAAATGTTGCAAACCCACTACTAGCTTAGTAGTGAACCTAAGAGGGTCACACATCTTTATGAAAAGTAACATTTTTAATTTTAGATTTTATCCAATGGTTGAAAATTAATTAATTAATACTGATCAATTAATTAATTAAGGGTTCTATTTAATTTAATAGTTAAATTAAATTATTCAATTAAGTAATTGGATTATTTAATTGGACCTAATTTGATTAGGAAGCCCAATTGGAGTAAATTAAATTAATCAATTGGATTGATTAAATTGGGATTGAATCAATTGAATTGATTTGGGGATTTTTGAGTCCAAGCCCAAAATAAATGTGGATCACTTAAGAAGCCCACTAAAGTATGAAGAGAATAAATTAAATAAATATGATTTATTTAATTAACATATTTATAGATAAATAAATAAAGTGACCAATTTTATAGGATAAAATAGGCCATTAAGATTTAATTTATGTATAAATATAATTATAGTATATATATGATGATATATATCTATCTTGATATTATTTGAAGAGTTCAAATTAATATCAACAATGTATGTAGACAGTTTTGATGATTAATGTAGTCTCAAATTAGTCCACATACAATAGAAGAGTGAAAAAAAAGAAGAGTTCTTGAAAGATTTGGAATCCTCCCAAGATAAGGTTTTGAAGTAGTTCAAAATAGAAAAACTTTCCAAGAGTTGGAAAAGGATTAAAATTTTCAACCCTATATATATATATGAGGGATGAAAATTACATAATTCAATTCAAAAATTTGAGCAAAAAATATTTTGTTTAAAGTCTTCTATTTTTACTCTTCAAGAAAAAGAAGAAAAAAAAGGAAAATCAGTTTCTTGTTATTTTCTTCATATTATTGTTTCAAGAACATAAAGAATCAATCTTTATTGTTCTTGAAAATATACTCCGGTTCTAGATTAGTAAACAATTAAAAGGATACTAGCGAATCCTTTTGATTGGTGTTGCTTTCCGTATCGTGGACCTGATAGAGGGGAGACACTTGGATCCCTGCGAGTTCTGATAGTCCAGGATAAGCAATTGATTGCTTCATTCCCTACAACAACCGGAGTGCACGAAAGGTATAATCCGATTTTATATTTATATATATATTCACTTGAATAAGCGCGATCGTTAAAATCGCTTTCGAATCAAAGGGGTTAAATTTATGTTTGATAAAAATTTTAATTTTCCGCTGCGTATACCCCTGCGATTATAGCGAACCCAACACAACAATCTTCTTGATGTAATTGATGATGGACTTATCCATCCAAATGCGTGTGTTGGTAGCTCCACGATGCTGACAATTCGTTGTGTGTTGTAAAAGTGGTAATGAGCATACGAACTGCTTTACAAGCAGATCCCTCAATCCTTGCATTGTTGCAAGTTTCTACGAAATGAGCAATATGTGTAGGATTTCCATGATATAATCAAATGTTGAAATTTTGATGGCTGGTAACTTCGTGGCCTTTTCAATTGCTCGACCCTTTTATGAATGCTTTATGTGAAATTTAAAATTTGAGTTCGAGTTTTATATGTTTTAATTATTCGTTCATTGACAATTTTTCAATCATAAGTGGAAATAAGATCACCAGACACTACAAGAAAATGGGAAAATAGTGCCGAACTATTAGCGATGAAAAGCATGTTTCGTCTCGCTAAAGATCTCTTTTAGCAATGAAAACATAAAATTTTGTTGCTAAAAGAAAAAAAAAATTAATTTGATTTTTTTATCTTAACTTAGCGACGGACGAATATGATTTCGTAGCTAAGGTAAATTGATTTTTTTTACTTAACAACAAAAATGATTATGTTCGTCGCTAAAAATAAAAAAAATAATAATAATTTTTTTATGTAAACTTAGCGATGAAAGCAGCGATTCATCGCAAAAATTTATGTAAACTCGCTAAGGTAAATTGATTTCTTTACTTAGCAATGAAAATTACTATGTTCGTGCTAAAAAAAAATTTAATTTTTTTTTTGTGTAAATTTAGCGACGAAATTAACTATTTGTCGCGAAAATTTATGTAAACTTAGCAACGTCATAATATTTTTCGTCGCTAAGGTAAATTGATTTTTTTTACTTAGCAATGAAATTTATTCAGTTTGTCGGTAACACTAATTAAATATTTTTATCTTAAATATTTTTGTCGCTAAAGTAAAATATATTTTTTTATTATTATTTTTCAACAGTTTAGCGATGAAAATTTTAAAAATGTTCGTCGCTAATACAAATTTTAGAGATGAAAAAGTTCATCGTGAAACTTTGCGATGAAAGTGCACTATTTCATCGCTAAGTGTTTTCCTGACGGTCTTATTGCGATAATTTTAACGAAAGTATTTTTTGTCGCTATTTCTATTTAACGACGAATTAATGCCTTTTAGGAACGAAAATTTTCATCGCTAAAAAATAATTTTCTTATAGTGAGAAAATATATTGATTTCAATGCTTGAATTGTATCTAGTTCCATATCTAAGAGTTCTCGATCTACAATTTCATTTGATGGTGGCATGTTTTGCTAGCTCCGTTTGGACATTCCAATTTGTTGAGAAGTTATTGATTTGATCACCATGTGCTCTACATGCTTCATTAGATTGCCAACAAGAGTTGTCATTAATACAACTTGTTTTATAGCAAATTTGTTTGGACCATCATAATTGCTACAATTTTACCATGTGAGCTTGTTGAAGATAAGTCATAGTTGAACTCTTCCTCCATAACTTTGGTCTCTTGCAAGTAAGGTAAATTTTATTATTGAACTAGCCACTCGACTTGAAAATTGCCACTATCCTTTGAAATCATAAAATTGATGGATTATTGATGGGTTAGTGTGTGATTTGACCAGATGAGTTGGGTGAAACAGGTTTATGTTCATTCCAATAGTTAACCAACTAACTAGCCGAAAGCAATAGTTGAAAGGAAAATTTTCGATACCTTGTTATTTCAACTTGGTATTAAAAAAGCGACAATATTTTCAAGAAACTAAATTGTTCATATTCCTCGTACATGCCAACCATATAAGATAATAATAGTTGTACAAATGTTGTATAAGAAAAATGTTAGGGATTGTACAAAGTTGTGAAATTATGTAACTTAAGGGTCGTCCCATCAACTAAGGAAAAGTAAGAACTAAACTCCGTCATTTACCTATTCATAATTTATGTGCTCATTTAACATAATACACATTGAGGAAAGTCAAGTCTAGGAGCTGCTTGTGGACCTAACTTGGGAGCCCAGACCAAGGAGTAGGGATGGCAAAGGTCCCGTAACAAACCCCGCTCCGTTCGTGGCGGGTTCAAATTTGGCTAAATGGTTTGGGATGGGTAATGGATTTTAATTTTTTAAACTCGGTTGGGTCCGGAATGGGTAATGGGTTCTATTGAACCCACCCCGAACCTGCCTCGTATTTTATTTAATATGTGTTGTTAGAGTTTTTAATCACAACCACATCCTCTCTTTTCCTCTCTTGATTTTTTCACTTTAGTGCATGTCAAATAGATGTTGGTAATTTATATTTATCTTCTTCTATTTATAAAGCCTTAAATTTATAGTAATAAACTCAAAATAGTAAAATAATAAATAAATTTAAATTTTAGGATGATATACTTTAAATAATAAAATTTAAAATTTATAAATTTAATTTTAGGATATAACTAATCTTAAGATATAATTTAGAGTAATAAATAAATTTTACAAATTCAATATTAGGATATAAAATATACATTTGAATTTGTTAGGAAAAAAAAGAATAAGCTCATAAATTGAACCTATAGGCCTAGCTCGTGTAGCCCAACACAAGTTTGGGACCGACCACTAGCACCGGGCTAGTGGATTGAGCTAGACTTAACTTTCAGAATTTTTATTTAGATCGGCCCGAACCACTTTAAGACCGAGCCTGAATTTAACCGATCCACCTCCCAAACGGACCTACACCGGTTTGGGCCGGTCCAACCCATACTGGTCGAGTCGACATCTATAATTGGACGGATGTTTACATAAGACATAAAACACATCTTCATAATAAGATGCAATTTACGGAAATGCCCTCCAATTTATGCAAATTACATCTACTTACGGGACCATGTGTTAGTTCTACCAATTTTCAATAATAATTTTGGCAATTAAAAATTTATAATGGGTCCACCACTATCTTAAATAATATTTAAACACTTAAAAATTCTAAAAATTGTACTATAAAATAATCAATAAAATATATATTTATATTCAATTTATATAAAATCAGGTTTATATCAATCATTTAAATATAATTTTACCTCTAAACACGAAAACCATAATTTCTCAATTGAAATGTTAAGAGTCTTAAAAATTCCAAAGAATCACACACAACTAACATTACACAAAACCATAGGCCATGATACCATGTAGGCATCAACGTCAACTTGCTACAAGTCATCTTGCTTACCACGGATGCACACAACTAGCACCCTATACTTGGATTCATAGTTGAAGCATGGGTCTCTCCTTAAGGCCAACACTCACAACAATTGCCATGTACACTAACTTATCACTAAGTTTGGCTCCCGTGGTCATGACCTTAGTGTAATTTTTAGGAGATTATGAAATTAAGGTCTCCAAACTATCTCAATTATTTATATCGTGGAATATTAGATACTATATGTATTCCACCATATAAATAGTTATAATTATTCTATCTTTTTAAAAAAATATATTTTAATTAAATTTAAGATTTACCCTCATACAAAATTATTATTGTTCATACAACTCGCACTAAAGTACTTGTGCATAATACGACATAGGACCCTAAAAGGTACCAATAGTTTTTGAAAAGGAATACCTATATCCTTGTAGGTTTATACTAAAAGTCCACATGCGCACGTACAACCGGCTAATCCGAGGACTTGGACTTGGACTTGGACTTGAATTTTGATTAGATTGGGTTGGCCATAAGATTATATATATATCTTTTTTCTCTAAATAAAAGGAAAACTACAATATGCTATCTTTAATTTGGGTTTGAGTTGGCCCAAACACTATATATATATATATATATATATATATATATATATATATATATATATAATTTTTCTATAAAAATCAAAATTCAATCTATGATTAAACGACCTCACCATGACATAAAGCCATTGATTAGTATCAAATATATAAAAAAGACTAAAGATGTTTGGTTTATTATAATCACAATGACACTATTTCAAAATTTTCATGATTAAAGAATGATGTGCCAACCTAAGATAGCCATGAATTAGCCACAAGAATGACAAGGAACTCTACAAAAAGAAGTACTGCAAGTTTAAATTCAAAAAGCAGAAGATTCGAAAATTTTAGTCCCACCCGAAACTTGGTTGAATTTGATTGAATATAATCAATTATATGGTAAATATAATATTAACTTTTTATAATTGAGTATTTTTTTGGAATATGAAATAAATACTTCAATTTATATATTCTGTGGTTTACATGAATTTTGTCAAATTAAAATATTCCAAAATTGGAAAAATTCTCTTTTCTTGTGTTTGACCTGCTGAAACAAACAGAGAATAATTGTTAAAGTAATCCCAAAAGTTGATGGTCCTTGAATTCCCTTGTCTCCCTGAAGAGACGCAGTGTCACAAGGACTTCTTCCAACAATGACATCGACTCATCAAAGGACACAACTGCCCCCACCACCAAACCCCATAATCCGACGGCCCAAAATCATTCATTAGCAGTCACATCTCACCATCACCAGCCGTACAAGCCAATCCGACAATGTCTGTTGCGCCACGCGGCCCTAAAACACTCCCCACCAATCAGATCATACACCAGCTCTCTCTATCTCTTTGCACTTTGACCTATAAAAATAGAGAGATCAATTATTATGATAAGTGTAATTATAATTATTTTATAATTAATCATTTTTCTTGAAACTTGAGTTTAACACAAAGACTAGTCAATTCTAATTTTCTAATGAAATGGTAGTAGTTTTTTTATATTAAAATTCATTGATTTTTAAATCGATCGATTCCACAATTAAAAATTATTAAAAATTTTCTCACCTACTCTGACCATTATGTTCTTATATATAGACATATAGACATTTATACATAAAATAATACATTAATCAGTGTCTTTATCTTGTGACTCACTCCAATGAATGATCCCTTCCTGTTTTACAATTTTAGGGTGTCCGTCCACTAATGTAAAGATTGAGCGTGGGAAGGGTGAATTTAATGAAAAAATCTTTCCAATCAATCATCTTTTGAGCTAAAATCTACGACCACCCTCCTGTGCTAAAAAATCGTAATCAATTGAGAATCCGTTTTTCCTTAACCCAGCAAAGTACCAACCAGTTTGGACCCCCGGAGTTTATTTAGGAAATAAGTCAAATATTTAAACTCGAGGGCGATTTTTTTTAGGAATTATAGATAATGATTTTAAATTAATTTTATTATTTTTATAAAATAAAATCATATAATTTAATAAATTTATATATGTTTATATAGAATTGAGTGAGGAGGTGAGCAGCTGCCCAGCTCCCCTTGGCTCCTTCCGTGGGTTTATTTGATTAAATATATTCTTTTTCTCTAAATTCTCTTATTAAACATTTTTAATATAAATAAATTTCAGATAATGTATTCTAGTCCTTCCATCATTAAAGAGAGAGAACCCCACCCGTGTGGGTGTTGTCCTTATGGTACCCTCGAAGAGAAATAAATCAAATGAATATAGAACACAAAACCAAACAAGTGGTGGGAATAAAAGGTCCCATGCCATTATGCACCCCCACCTCTCAAGGTATGCTCTCTTTCAACTCGGCAGAAATTGAACCGACACTTTTGGCAATTTGGCTACTGGACATAAATCTTGAACAACTGCTTTGCTGCGCAAAACATGCAAGAGATGGGGATGGAGAAGTACTAATAGCCATAAATATGCAAGATTAGTTTCTTGATTGTGTTAAATTGTGTCCATTGGGGTTGAGAGTACATTGGGTGATTGGGGACTGCACAAGCACACATAAAACCCAGACCCAAGAAAACCCTAATAATGGTCCTCTTCAAGAAGGGCTTGAGTTTTGTGGGGTGAAGGGTTTCTGGTGTTTCAGACATTCTTTCCACAAATGGGTTGTCTTGGGTTTTCAGATCTAACCATTTTTTGCTATGAATTTTTTCAGTAGTGTTAGTCAAGAAAGAAGAATCTGTCAAGAAAATTTATGGGTTCTGTATCTGGTCCAGTTGGGGTGTGGTGTTTAGCGATCAGAAGGACACCAAAGAGAGAGAATCAGACTGACAGAAGAGAGTGAGCACTCGCAGGCAATTGTATAAAGAGTATACCTTTGCATATACGTGTGCTCACTTCTCTTTCTGTCAGCTTACCCTCTCTATCCCTCTCTATCACTTGCCGTTTCTGATTTCTAGGCTTTACCATCATTACTTCACTGCGCCATATACATGAACTTAGTGTGTGTGTGTGTGTGTGTCCCTGTTTTGTTGAAAAAGCTGAAAAGGAGTAAAGGGCTGCAATTCGGCAAAAGATGAAGAAATCAAGATATAAAATGAAATTGCCAAGAGAGAGATATCCACTTGGATATGATACGGCTGTACAATCAAGCTCAACTCTCACTGCACACGCCACTGACCATGCTACTTTCTTTAGCACCCACACACACACTAAGACAAGAGTCTTTCACATTATTCTGTTTCATTTATTGTTTTGAGGTCATTTTTTGGAGGAGGAGGTATTCATCTCAGATCATAAAAAGGGTTGAAACTTGAAACCCTCTGTCCTCTATTCTTGGCATGTTTCTTGGTATGATTTTCTTTGTGAAAATATAATTCTTTCATATATATATATGTGTGTGTGTGTACATAACCTTATCTGTAATAAAGAGATGTCTTGATTGGTATATTTATTGGGATGTTGCCTCTCAGGCGTGACTTTTGATGTTCCTGTTGGAGGGGACGAAGATTTGGGAAGGTACGCCTGGTTACTATTCTGATTTAACGGAAAATACTTGTGGTTTCTTTCCTGAATAAAATATCAGATAAAAACTATCACTCTTTTTGTAATTATCATTTTTTCTCCTATCTGCAACCAAAACAAATACGGTGATTTTCCAATATCTCCTCATTTTCCTGCTAATCATCTTTCTGTTCCTAATGCAAGATCTGGGTTTTCACTTCAAGATGTATGTATTTGATTCTTGCTATCTTGTCTCTGGAAGAAATAAAACTTTCTAATTGCCTTTGTCATATTTTATGTGACTTTTTATTTACCTAAATACATGGGGTTTTTGGTTTGGTTATGGTTATGGTAATTTTTTCTATTCTGTTGAATGCAAGGAATTACCTTTATGGAGAACAATACGGTTGTGGATGCAACCAGAAAAGGGAAGATTTTTGTTTCCTTCATGGGGCTGATACGCATAGAATCATGGGTGTCATCAAGAAAGGAAAATTTCTATGTACAGGTTAGGAAGTTGGATTTTTTTGGTACTATCCTAGTGATTTATTTTATTTCCTTTCTGCAAGAATCCCTCTTTTTTTGGTCAATTATTTTAATTACTTCTTGCGATTAATTTTTTGGACAGCAGTTACAACTTGGTGCTGGGGGCAATACATAGCTTCCTTTGCTGAAACTTGACCCTCTCAGGTATGTATTATTCATGTTCTTTTACTCTTTCTTTTTCATAATTTCCAGATTTTTATTTGGAGGCAAGTGATGTATATAAATATTATCTGGTGCTTGAACAATTGTTTGCTTTTTATAGTTTTGAAAGTAGTTTTGATATTAAATATACTACTTAAGTTGTTGTGCTCTATCCACTACTTTTGGTGTGTTAATTGACTATCTTTTTTGATGTCTAGTGCTGATAATTTTATATTTGTTTATGTTGTGATAGATTTGGAACATAAATTTCCATGTTTATGTTGGAAAAGAAGTGGAGAAAATTTGTTCTATTGTTGACGTACGTCAATTTGTGGGGCGAATAAGAAACTCTTGAAAGATCTTCCATTTGAGGAAAATCTTATTAATCTTTGTTTGAATGATAGACTATGGTTGCATTTGCATATAAGAGAATGCATGGTTTTGAGTTAAGGGTATAGTATATATAATATAAAGCATGACGAAGAGGGAAAAATGTTACCATGAATTCAATTTGTGTAGCACATATTGGGTACCCAATCTGCGGGTAATGTTTCTTGAGGTCGGAATCCTAATTGTCCAATACTTTATCCCTTTAAACCTGTGCTGGATTTTTCTTTTTTTTCGTTTTTTTTTCTCAGAAGACGATATTTTAAATTACCTTAGATGCTCCGCGTATGGTAGAATCTTTCTATATGTAAGATTGTTTACCAATTTTGTTGAATTTCATGTTGTAAATTGTATCCTAAAGTCCAATATTTTAGATGCAAAGCTCAACTTGTTATGATTTTTCTGTTTGTCATTAAATAGGCTAAGATGGTTATGAAGTAGACTACACATTCAATAATTTGACTTTTGGTACCCTCACTTGACCTGTGTAGTTTCTGTATATAGGAAGAAGATGAACTGAACTCCTATTTAACAATACTAGTTTAGCTTTTCCATTTTAATGACATAATCATATCCAGTCATGCCGCGCATGAACACTTGAGTTGTGGGGGAAAATGAGGCAATAAATATGTGACATTCTTGAGTGACATGTTTTCTTGGAGACATTATGGAAAACTTTATTGCTATTTGGGAATACAAGTGATAAAATGGATATCCTAATGAAGTTATCTATAGTTTCTAGAAAAGTTTCCAATTTTTAAAAGATTAGAATGCATTTTTAAAAACTAGAGAAATACAATGTGAGTTTAGATTGCTTTAATAATTATACAAACTGTTGTTTCAAAGCGGGATTTGCTCACGGATATTTGATAGAGGTTTCTCGTTTCCAAATAATATTTGCATAATCATAGATTTGTGAATGTATGAAGGATGCAAAACATCCATTATAATGTAATTATCTTAAATCAAATTGTGAATATGATCAGAACACTTAATTTGTTGTTGGATTTCCTATGATTTTAGGAATACAAAACTGCATTGTTTTGAGCTTAAGTGAATATTTAGGAACTTGATTGCTTTTTATTGGAAGTTATTGACTAATCTAACAAAACTAATTCTTTCCATTTTTAAGGTACTTTTGCCAAATGAAATATAACAGTTAGTTAGTTCTACTGTTATATAGTGCATTATAATTATTCTATGTTTAACCTATCCTGCCTTTTGAATAAATTACCAGAGCATTCAATCATTTCTATGGATTACTAAGCTTTATGACAAATGTTGATTGCTTGAAATTTTTGTCAATTCCTTTGGATGTCACTTGAGTAAATTCTGATGTGTTTTGTCGGTTCTCTATAAGCTAAAGTTTAAAATCAGCTTTCGTTTTATTTCCATTCCTGTTTTGTTATGTTTATTTTATGTGGAGTTATGTAATATAGGATCCTTCTCAACAATATGCAAAGTGCAATTGGGAAAATGTTTATTTGGGCATTTGTGTTGTTTGCCGGTTAATAAGGGCACTGCTTTATTTTGGCGTGAAATGCCAAAATAATGCAGGAAAATTGCGTTAATTTGGCAAAGTCAACGCTATCTTCATCCTTCCTTTTTAAAAAAAAAAAAACACTTTGTAATTTTTATAAGAATTTGTTATATTTAAGAATAGTTTAAAAATTCATATTTTTCCCAATTGTATATTTTTCATCAAAATTACTTCTTTTTATATCTTATATGTGCATAAATATTTTTAATATAATGTAATTATCTTATTTATATTATTATTATTATTTATTTTAAACATATGATCTAAAATTTATTCCTAATCAAGATTAAAAATTGTAATATTTGTTTATGTATATTATTTAATTTAATATCATGCTTTTACTTTTCTGTTTAAGTTTTATCCTTAATTTTTTAGTTTGTTTAGGTATATTATTTAATTTTTTATCATGTTTAATTATATTATATTAATTAAATATATTGTGTTAATTAACTAAATGTAAAAACGCAAATTGAATATGTAATTGTATTAATATGTTAACAAAATTTTAAGTAGATATTTGACAAAATTAAATAATTATTGTAAATGGAATAACATTGAATATACAGGTAATATTCTTGTTAGAGTAAAATTTAAAATAGATAAGTTTTATATGAAATTTAAGTTTGGTGGAAAAGTTGAGCCATTTTGGTGCAAAAGTTGTGGTAATATAGAGTTTGTGGCCTAATAGCCTGCCAATATTCTCAAAAGTAGAAATGGTTTTGCTTGTAACTGTATAAGTATCTCCACATCAAATGATTAAGATAATTTTTGGTGCAAAGTATGTGCAGGTTTTTTTTTAAGTGTGTAGATGTTTAAGTATCATGGTAAAAGATAATACCCCTAAGCATTTAGGTTGCTGCTCGCCAATGTTCAACTCAGCCAAGTTTCAGAACAAGAAGTTCATTTTTGTTTCTTTTTCCTTTTTTCAGAAAAAAAAAAAAAAAAAAAACCATTGTGCCTTGGTGGGAGGGTTTAGGCAAGGACTCCCAACTGATTGATTTTGAACAACCATAAAGTGACTGAGCCACTTGTTCATTTTTGCCAGATGACTTTACTTTTTCTTTTGGCCCTTCCTTCTGAACTCTTTTTAGAGTAATCATAAGATAAGATATATGTTTGGATAGTCTGTGAATAATGTGCATAAGACTTTGCTCTCTATACAATATTGCTTTGGAATTATTTGTTGTTTTTGTGTATGTGGCACTGTGCGCCTAAGTCAAAAGAAATTGGTTATCTTTTAACATGACTTCATTAATGATGGTATACTTTTGGCACAACTTTTCTATTTGTTGTTAACACTTTTCCTTTTGTTTGACGCCTTATTATATGATCAAACTTTGTAACAAATAAGTTGCAAAATTTTATCACTCTTGGTGCTCTTTATAAGCTTAATTAGAATGTGGGTCAAGTAATTAGAAGCTGAAAACCAGTTCTAGATTCAGCATGGCCTACAAAAGGAGTCGAGCCTGCTCATGAGCTAAACTTGAGCCTAATTGGAAAGCTTCCGAATCTGCTATTAATATTTTCTCTTTTTCATTATTTATATATCTTAAATTATGTTATAATTTAATTACTAATAATAGTGGTAATAATAATAGTATTGACTATTATTTATTACCAATGTCCCAAACTATTGACAACAACTTTGCCTCTAGCTCCAACTAGACCTTAACTACCAAAAAATATTCTTCCTCAATTCATGTCAAAGCTTCACCTTATTGGATATATGTACTTGTGTGTGTAGACATTTTTGTTATTTGGTTCGGCTTGTTTTTTTGGATTACTCCCTTCCCGATGAAAGATTATGGTGTTATTTGCTGATTAAATGATTCTATAATTAGTTGATTGATTTGTTTAATTTAGGGGATTTGATTAGATTGCCATTAGGTGATTTTTCTTCGTTAGTTAGTTTTCTAATTTCAGAAAATATTGTCCTTTTATGGAGGATTCAATAATCTCCATATATGCTAATGTAATTGTTCAATTTCTTTAAGAAAAAATAATAACAAACTTGATGGTATTAGAGTCGGACCAAGTAAGAGGTCCTAAGTTCAAATCTCATCACCACCCATGAAAAATATTCTATATGCTAGGCTTAATAAAATCAGCCAGCATGTGAGGGGTCGTGTTAGGGTTATTAAAATGTGAAATGCCTTATCTCTCTAATAGCTTAAGTTTTTTGGATAAGACGGTTATTCAACATGATAACAAAGCCCCTATCCTAAGGATTTCTTTTCTACTTTCTGGCCTTAATCGCCACTGTTATGCCTTCATTGGAGTACCTTTTATTACTTTCTTCTTGAAAATATGTATTCTTCTTCTACCAATACCACTTGGCTTGCTCTTTGTGAATCTTTGACTACATT
This sequence comes from Paulownia fortunei, assembly GCA_019321725.1. NCBI lineage: Eukaryota > Viridiplantae > Streptophyta > Magnoliopsida > Lamiales > Paulowniaceae > Paulownia > Paulownia fortunei. The sequence continues at coordinate 4,017,259 of CM033107.1, read as the reverse complement.
AACAACATTCACCACGACAATAACTGGGAATGATTTCCAAAATATGAATCCACTATATTGCTTTGATGGAACAAACTATCTACAATGTAGTTAGGTGGTTCGCACATTTCTTAAAGGACGTGGCAAGATGAGTCATCTCATTGATGAAGACCTGAATGAGGAAGATCCAGGATTCAGAGCATGGGAGGAAAAAAATTCAATGATCATGTGGAATTTCATGAAACCAGAGATTAGTAAGAATCTAATGTTCCTTACCACCGCAAGAGGTATATGGGAGAATATGCAACAAACCTATTCTAAGAAGAAAAATGCAACTTTGATTTATGATCTGAAGATTCAAGTTGGCTCTACTAAGCAAAATAGCATGTCTGTTATAGATTATTACAATTGGATGACAGGACTATGGTTGGAAATTGATCACAATCGAGTTCTGCAGTTGAAGTGCAGCCATGATGTTCGTGTTGCGTAGGAACTTCTCAAGAATGATCGAGTATTTGAATTTCTCGCAAGATTAAATACAGAATATGACTAGATCAAAGTTTAGATCCTTGGTAAGGATCCCACACCAACTCTCCGTGGGATTCTTTCAATTGTTCGTGCTGAAAAAAACCTACTAAATGTCATGCTGGAATCTCATGCACAAGAAGCTTCTACAATGGTCTCTCGTAAACTATAAGGATGGAATACAGGGAATGATAATTAATGACCTGTTGAGTTAAAGACACCATCCAATAAAGATGAATTATGGTGTACCCACTCCTACAAACCACATCACACATGTGAGAACTATTTTAAATTGCATGGCAAGACGCAAGTTTTGGCACGAACTGGAGGATTCAAAAGACAAGCCTAATGTCTGGCTAATATGGCAAATAAAGAGGAAACACCAATTGAAGCTACAAAAATGGATAAGGAAGACTACTGAATTCAACGTCGGAGATATTGAAAGATTGAAGAGACTTCTTAACTCTCATGAGAAATCATCAGGTTCTTATTCTCTTGCCAAAATTAGTATTTGTCTCATGGTTGACTCTTTTAAAGCATCAAATATTGAACAATTAGGTAAATGAATTGTAGATTCTAGGGCAACAGACCATATGACTCACAATGACACTTTCTTTGATTCATATAAACCCTCTTTAGGAAATCAAAAAATCACTGTAGCAAATGGTTCTTCCATTGACATTGCTGGATAATGAAGCTTTTATCTTACCCTTTCAATATCCTTGAAAAATGTCCTTTATATCCCAAAACTTTGAACCAAACTTATTTTTGTTAACAAAATCAATAATGAGCTTAATTGCAGAATAACCTTTTTTATTCTCATTGTGTTTTTCAAGATCAAACCTTGGGAAGACGATTGGATTTTCTAGAGAACATGATGGGTTGTACCATCTTTAGGATCTGGGAGGTAGTCAAATAAAGGAAAACCAATCAACCCTCTCTCAAACCTTTTTAACCTCATCTAATAAGGTTGTCAGATGAGCACACCACCTTCGACTTGGTCATCCACCTTTTCATTTGTTAAAACACATGTTTTTTTATTTGTTTAAGGATGTAGTTGTTTATGATTTTCAAAGTGACATTTGTCAGTTTGCAAAACATTGTCGTACTTTATTTCCAATAAAATCAATAAAATGCACCAAACATTTTTCTTTGATGCATTCTGATGCATGGGGACCTTAAAAAATTCCCGACATTCATGGGGCAAGATGGTTTGTATCTTTTATTTATGACAACACTCGTACTTCTTGGTTATTTTTAATAAAAGATAAATCTCAAGTTAGTTCATTGCTTTCCCAATTTCAAAAATTGATTTATACTCAGTTTGGGGAAAATATAAAAAGATTTTGATTTGATAATGCAAAAGATTTTTTCAATCAGAATCTTTCCTCATTCTTCGAAAATGAAGGTATTATTCATGAATCTTCATGTGTTGAAGCACCACACAAAATGGTGTCGCCGAAAGAAAAGAAATAACTGTCATCTTCTAGAAGTAATTTGTGCTTTTTTTATTTCAATCTAGTGCTTCAAAGTTTTAGAAGCATTTCTAACTGCTACCTATTTTATAAATCGTCTTCCATATAGAGTCTTAAAATATCATATGCATATAAACATATTGTCTAAATACTTTCCAGAGGTTGTTTCTATTCATAATATGTCCCCAAAAGTATTTGGATGCACTGTTTTCTTACATGTCCATAAAAATCAAAGATCTAAATTGGATCATCGAGGAAAAAAGTGCATGTTTGTTGGATATTCTGCCATACAGAAAAGTTACAAATGTTATGACCCTTCCAGTAGGCGAACATTTATATATCCCTTGATGTCACATTCAACGAGTCTGAGCCTTTCTACAAGTCTTTTCTCACTCATCTTCAGGGAGGAGCAATCCAAAGAAGAAGATGTGTGCTAAGGTTCAATATTCTTTCCGAAAATAAACACAAACCTCCTTGATGATCCATTATCCTAAAAAAACTCCATCGATGTTATAAACCCAACAATCATTGAAGAGGCAACATATGTCACTGTTGAGATTGAGCCTATGATTGCCAGTGAAGTTTCTACTGAATCTGTTAGTGTTGATATTGCCAATCCCACATTTGAGAACCAAAATCCAGGTAACCCTTTATTGAAGCCACTTAAACAGTATTTAATAAAAGTGCAACTTTCAGAACTACCAAAGCAAATCCAAGAGCCAATTTCGAGCACAAGTAATGAAAGTACCTTAAACTTGAACTTGTCTATTTCTGAAACTAACAGTGTGTATCTTATGGTAACCACCCAAATTATGACTTTGACCTTCTCATTGCCTTGAGAAAATGAACAAGAAAGTGTACCGAACATCCCATCACTAATTTTATCTCCTCACAGACTATCCTCTCAACATAAAAGTTTCCTCTCCACCTTGAACTCAACCAAAATACCTAAAATAATATATGATGCTTTAAAAGATAGGAACTGGCCATATGCGATGAAGGATGAGATGTGAGCTTTGGAGAAAAATGAGACTTGGGATATTGTTGTGCGTCTTGATGAAAAGCAAATAGTTGGTTGTAAATGGGTTTATACTGTGAAATTTGAAGCAGATAGAACTATTAAAAGATATAAGGCTAGATTGACCCTAATATGGTTTGTAATTTGAAGAAGCTTTATATGGGCTAAAATAATTATCGAGAGCTTGGTTTGGGAGGTTTACTAAGGTAATGATGAAGTTCGATTATAACTAGAGTCATGGTGACCAGGCTTTATTTGTAAAACATTCGAGTAATGGAAAAATTACAATTTTCTAGGTATATGTGGATGATATCATCGTTACTAGAAGTGATGAAGAAAAGAAGATAAGGTCGTGAACAGAATTGGCTCAAGAATTTGAAAATAAGAGCTTGGTAAGCTAAGGTTCTTCCTTTGGATTGAAGTGGCATACTCCAAATAAAGGATAGTTATATCCTAAAAAAAGTATATCCTTGATCGATTTGAGGAGACGGGTACTCTTGGGTGCAAATCTTTGAGCACTTCTATTGACCCAAATCACTGAATAAGTCAAGAAAATAAGTGAGCGGTTGTTGATAAAGAACGCTACTAGAGGCTAGTGGGGAAATTGATTTATCTCTCACACATTAGGCCAGACATTGTTTATGTTGTGAGTGTGGATAGTCAATTCATGCACGATCCCAAGGAAAAGCATCTTCATGCAGTTCAAAGAATTCTCTAGTACTTAAAGCCAACTCTAGGAAAATGAATTATGTTCAAAAGGCGAGGTGACCTAACAATAGAAGTGTACACTGATGTTGATTATGCAGGATCCTTTACAGACAGAAGGTCAACTATAGGCTATTGTACTTTTATAGAAGGACTTGGTTACTTGGAGGAGTAAGAAATAGAATATTGTACCCACATTAAGTGCCGAAGCAGAATTTTGTGCTATGGCCCATGAGGTTTGTGAACTTCTTTAGATGAGAATAATCCTAAAAGATTTAATGGTCAAGGGCAGTAGATCAATGAAGCTATACTGCGACAACAAATCATTTACCAGTATAGCTCACAACTTGGTCTAACACAATCGAATGAAGCACATAGAGGTGGATAGACACTTCATTGAAGAAAAGATTGACAGTAGACGTCACCATTCCCTACGTGACACTTCAACTGGCAGATCTTTTCACCAAAGGATTAGCTACTTTAAGGTTTCAAGAAATCACTGACAAGCTGGGATGAAAGACATCCACTCACTAGCTTAAGGTGGAGTGATGAAAGATTTTGGTGTTATTTGCTGATTAAATGTTTCTATAATTAGTTGATTGATTTGCTTAAACTAGGGGAATTGATTAGATTGCTATTATGTGATTTCTCTTTGTTAGTTAGTTTTCTAATTTCAGAAAACATTTTCCTTTTAAGGAGGATTTAATATTCTCCATATATACTGATGTAATTGTTCAGTTTTTTTAAGAAAAAATAATCAAAAACTTGTTCACTTTCTAATTAAAGCAAGCTATCTCTCATATGTCTCTGTCACACCTTGACCCATAAATATAAGATGAACACGATGTAAACAAAAATATTATTAAGTTAAAACGGCACATGCACTTTACACTTTGCAGTTCTTTGATTAAAAAAAGATCTGATATTCCTTTTCACATGCCAAGAAAGATAGGACATTTAGTTGTAACCATTGATTTTTGGTTTCATTTTTTAGAGTTTGTTATCTTCTTGTTTGTCAAATTTGCTTATTAAAAAGCATGAACTTTGGCTTCTATGCACTCCTGAGTGGACAAGCAATTCATCTTTCCAAGGAGTGTTAATAACAGGTGAATTTTGGCAAGGCAAGATATTATCTTGATCAAGTTCAGTGTAGATTTATGGTATTCCTATAGGAAGGATAAACGAAATTTAGAAGTTTAAGGGAATATAAAATATCAAAACTAAACCACGTTCATTAAATGCCCAAATTAGGACACTGAGCATTTCCTAGGCTAGTTGTCAGTAGGCAAACAACACATGTATGTGTGGATATATGTTCATAGTGTTGGATCCAAGAGTGATTTTCATTCTCTCAAGTTGTTAGATAGGAGTATTTGTTTTGCTGATTTCTCTTATCAGTCCTACAACCATGAAAGTTCACCGAGATTTACCTCCTGCCTGAGCCAATACCAATCTTACAATGTAATAAAAATATGCAAGAAATAACGTAATTAAAGAAATAATTATAGTATGGAACATGGACATGGCACAACTTTCTTCTATGAGCTTTGTGTTGGAAACATTGTTAGCGAGCTAGTTTAAAAGATGCTACATGGTCCTAAACTTTTGTTCCTTTTTTTTTCTTTCTAATAAGCAACAAAACTCTATCTACAAATAAGTTTGAAACATGAAAACTTTTACACTTTCCATGAATGTCTTTGACTTTGTCCCAAAAATAAAAGTGAAAGTCAAAATTAAGAAACACATTGGACACTTCTAGAAAATGATCTAGCAGGTAATTTTCTTGATATTTGACTTTAAATATCAAGAAAGTCATATTCCATAGAGTATATTGCATTGGAACAAATACTAAATCTTTAGTTTGATTGTAAAGAGTAATGATAGGTAAGAGATATGCACCTCAAGCTAGTTTTGTTCATACAATGCTTGTAGTCTTGAGGGAATATTTTAAGTTTCTTGAGCGTACAATAACTCACATAGTAGTGCATAGTAGTAAGAAAGGTTAAAATACTAATCTAGATTATGTGTTCTATGTGCATAATATTTGTTTATGTTCATTAGCATATCTTGTTTTGTGGCTACTTGATAAATATCATCCTGTTAAATGTAGATAACTTTTGGACCTCTATTGTGAGCTCATTGTCTTATTTGGAGTTTCATAGGAGATAATTCCCTTGGTTTAGGTTTTACTGTAACTTTTTCCTATATGGAATGCTTATTTTAAAATAGGGAAGGGTTTGTAAAAGCTTAAGACCTCTAATCACTATTGATAATGAATTATGTTTTTCATTCCTCTTGGTCTTGGGTTTTGGCTTGTCCAGTGTTCTTTTACATGTAATTAAACTTTCTGCTAGTATATAGTAAAGAAAGAAATAAGTAGTGATAAATTAATTTAGTCAGAAGACATGCTAAAAGATAAAGCTTTGACAATTGCTGGAAATTTTAATTTTTCATCCCACATAATAGGAGAGTATGTCCATTGGGGGATTTGGATTTGGCCTCAATTTTCAAAAACCTCTACCTTTTTGGTCCCAAAACTTACCTGTTGCCATTAGCTTTTGGAAGAGCTTTGGGAAGGAAAATATCAGGTGACTGTTATGTGGCCATAACTCCCAATATTGGAATTGAAGTTGGATAGACTAAATACAAGCAACTTATTTTGAAAAGTTCCATATCATATTGTGCCAAATACTAAGATGGTGTTTTCAAGAAACAAAAATTTGCTGTAATCTATAATATTCTCAATGTAATATAAAATTGTTTTTCATACATACATAATATTTTGTTTATATATCCATATAAATATATATATTACACGTCTGCTATATATATTCACACGTTTGCATAAACTTAATATCATTGCAATTTATATCTACTACGTGCATTAATATATTACTAAACAATGTTATTAAATAAAATATATATAATATATAAAGACTTATAATATTGACGTACACTATACTTAATATATATCATATAATTGAAATATATAAGATTTAGTGTATATATGTGTATTTTGAATATATGCCATATATGTAAGGTAATGATCATATTATGCTCATACATTATATCAATAAAATAGTCTATTTATATAAGCACTATGTGTGTGCGTGTGTGTATATATGTATACTTATACATATATAAACAAGAGATTTTATACATATATTTCATTAACATCTTATACTATATATATTTATAAGGAAAAAGGTAAAATTCGTTCTTCAAATTGGCTTAAATAGATATTTGGTCGTTTAAGTTGACACGATTTGATTTTAATACACTAACTTTTCAAAATGTACACATTTAGTCCCATTTTTGCAGAAAATATAATTTTGGCATGAAATTGCAGATATAACACAATAAATAAATTATCGAAATCTACTGATATGGACTATATTTGGGAATTTCTACTATTTGGAGGGAAAATAGTTGATATGGTGCTTATGTGTATTATTTTGTGAAAAAAAAAAAGTCTGTGCCACCTAAACAAAAAATGTGAGGGAAAAATTAAATAATAATTTGTTTTATATTTATTTTTTTATTTTGTAAAATTTCAAAGAAATCAATTTTTCATTTATTTTTCTACTTTATCTTCCTTAACCACACCCACCACCACCACCCGTCTTCGTCCCCCCCCACCAACCTTCTTTTTTCTCCTTCTCCTCCTCATCCTCATCCTCTTCCTCAACCTCTTTCTCTTCTTTTTCTTTTTCTACCACCCAACCCACCAACCCATCTCTTCTTCCACTTAAATTCACACCACAAACTATCATCCACCTCTTATCCCACTCAATTCCACACTCCAAACTACCAATCCATCTCTTAGTCCAATCAAGCCCAAACCCCAAACCACCATCCACCTTTTTCTCCACCCAAATTCACTCCCAAAGTTATACCTTGAACCACTACACCCAAATGCACACTTCAAACCCCTCGCTTCTTCTTGTTCTTATCTTTGTCTTCTTCTATTGTTAAAATATTTAAAACTATTTTTTAAATTAAAAAAGAGAAATAAAAGAAAAAATATATTATGAAAACTATTTTATGTAATTTTTTTTTTATTTTATATTTTTGGTATTTAATAAATTGTTTGATATATTATATAAACTATTTTTTATTTTGTTTATAATTGAAATTCAAATACTTTCTGAATTTTTAATATAAAGATTTACTAACATTTTATTTATTTACTTTCTAATTTATATTTTTTAAATTAAGAAATTATTTAAAAATATTATGTAAACTATTTTGACTTCTTAAAGATGGAGGAGAAAAAAATTGAAAAATTGACTTTTTTGAAATTTTACAAGTGAAAAAAGAATAAATATAAACAAATTATTATTTAATTTTTCTTAGTCCATTTGGAAATTCCACATATTTTGTTTATGTTCATCCATTTTTCCACACAATTGCCACATATTGTGTCAAATACTATAGTATTATCTTTGTTCTTTACATCCATAATTTCTTGATAGTCACATGGCTTTTTCTCTCCAAAAGTGCTCATTTTTTTGTGTTTTTTAAATTGGGATAAGTTTAAAATCTTGTAAATCGAAGAACTAAAAATGCAAACTCCATATACTATGCGATAAAAAATTCAATTTTGTTGATAATTGCTGATGATTTATGTGATACTTCAAATTGTACAATTTGTTGCATAACAAAGTAAGTGCTTATAGCAATTGTATTGCATAAAGTCATGATAGAGGGTTGTGATGGTAGATTTTGCATTACGCTCTGTAGGTCTTTACAATGTATTTGCCACTTGATGTTTACTTGTATCTATAGCAGTGATGGTGTTGTCAAGTGATGAAGTTTTGGGGCAACTGCATTTTGTTCTATCTTTGTTCTTTACATCAACCAAATTTTATATCTCTTGGTGTTATTATGTAGACATTTCAACAATGATTTGCAATTTTGTCCTGATTAAAACATAATAGTGGAGGTCTTAAGTTACCAATTTTTTCAGTTTAATACTGCTTACACATAGCAGTGTTGGTTAGTGCTCGGACAAAAAAAAAAGTTCTAGAAATACAAATTGACGAGATATGATAAAAATATTATGGTTGAATACTTGAATTAGTAGTCAGATGTTGAATCTTATCGTTGCACAATCTAACTAAAAATTCTTGTAAAAAAGCATTGGCTTTTATGGTGTTAAGGCTTTATGTATAAAGTACTTATATACATTATAGGTGACAAATTAATTTTTCCCTTTGTTTTCTTTTTTGTAATAAGGGGGATGGATGGTTATGAGAGGCTTCTTTTTTTGTTTTTTTTGGGAATGATAATTCTTGAGAAATCTTTTGCTTGGGGAAAAATACAACATTCAAGTATTGCATATTGTTTTCAGGTAATTGTGTGTTGCTTTGAATACGAACTTTGTTGTATCTTTCCTTTTACCTTTTTCCTTTCTAGGCGAAGTTTGAATTCGAATATCTTTCAATGCAAAGTGTTTGATCTTACTCATTTAGCATTTACTATGAGATGTTTAACCTTCTGTTAAAGTGTGGCTCTTTAGTATGTCCCATGTCTTAATTTCCCAGCTCTATAGTTTAAAATGAGACCCGATCTGTATTTATTTCATGTGCAATGAATGATATCTTTCATTTTTGACATGGATTTACCCATGAGTTTACTGAGTCATGATTTGGGTTTATTCTGGAGAAAGTCCAAATCATCTTGTAATAATATGAAGTTTTATTCTTAAGGAGTATTTTGCTATTGGAGATCTAGCCAGTTTATGAGGTATTCAAAGTGATTGGAGTATGTCAAACGGTTTTCAGCTTTGACTATTGTTTTTCTTTACTTTCTGCGCTTGGCACTTGTTTTTATGTGTTATGATCCTGATTTCTTTTGAATTTCTTTTATTAAAAGGAAAAATTAATTGAATTGTGATTTCTTCTATTACAACTATATAGCGTTTTTATTTACTGATTTTCTATTTCTTCTTATCATATATCTGGCAATTTCTAGGCAGTCGTATATAGATTTGGTGTTAGCTCTTTCCTCCAAGCTTATGTTTTCTAGTCCTTTCTTACCATATTTTGTATGTTATTATATCCAAGTTTGTACATGAGACATTTGTTGTTACCTTATTTCTTTTTGTCACAATTCAAAAGTGATTGCTTTTGTGTCTCATGCATATGAACTTTTCTAGTTGGTATGGTAAAAAATTCATTAATTTTTCTTCTTGTAATGTATATCTTCTTTTTCCCTTTGGTAGCGTTATGCTTGAAAAATATAAATGCTAGACATCAAATTGTAGTTGTATACAATATTTTTATAACCGGATTGATGATCAAATCGGTCTTGTTGTTGATCAGCGGTCCAACCGATCGAACCGGTTCAACCACCAGTCCAACCGGCTTAATAAAAATTAACTTTATTTTTTATTATATTATATAAAACACTTACATGTAACCAAATACCAATAAAAAAATTATATCTAATAAAGTTTAAAATCTAATGAACAACGTACATATAACTAAATACAAAGTTTAAACTTCCTTCAAAACAAATAAAAAAATCAAGTTTAAACATATACATAAAACTAATAAATTTCTAAATTTAAAATTTGAAGTTGGAACTTGAAAATAAACATATCTATTCCTCTTGATCTCTTTCATCGACAAGAGTATGCATTTCTTGGACCATTCTTTCATAACCATGATCTTCATCATCACCTTCATCAAAAAGCTCTTCCAAATAATGCAATTCTTGCATTTCACTTGTAAGTTTATCCAAATCTAGAAAAAAAAAGTAAACAAGTGATATTAGAGAAAAATTAATAGGATCAATAGTTTCATAATCAATACTTTCATAATCAATAGGATCATAACAATTCTTTTGAATATCAAGCCTACAAATAAAAAATTAAAACAAAACATATATTAAAAGTTGTAAGAAATTAAATTATAAGAATAAAGTTTATAGTTTTTTCTTAAGAAAAATGTTACCTTTCTTTTAAACGCAAATTGTAATGGACGAACACAGATCATTCAGTCTTTGGTGTTCCAATCTATTCCTCTTCTTTGTATGTATTCTTTCGAAGACGCTCCAATTCCTTTCACATTCGGAAGAAGAAGAAGTTTGACTCAAAATCTTTATGGCCAAATTTTGTATATTTGGAGCACTACATCTAAACACTTTCCACCATTCATCTATAAGAGAATATAAAATAATAATAGTAATAATAATAATAACAGTAATAAGTAAAAAATATGAGCAATTATCAAAGCATTAACTAAAATTTAAAATAATTAAATATATACCGGGTTGCATACTCTTTGATGAATTGAAAGCAAATTGTCGATTAAAACTTCATAATCTATCTTGAAATATGCTGACTTCATTAATGCACTTTCGTTGAACAGATTTGTTTATAATTAAAGTAGTCACCATCTCAACAGAACATCCATTATCTCATTTTTTGTGAACATCTTTTCCTTATCATATGCAAAAGCAGGGTTCAAATGATAAATTGCTGCATGAATGTCTTGTCGGGGTTATTTATCCCACCTTATCTTAATGATACTTGTGAATGGCTTGTATAATCTCTTTTTATTCTTAAAGATATTCTTAATTGCTTTCTTTGCTCTATACATTCCATCATAGACATAACCAATGCAAGGCCTCCTATCGGTATCCATTATACACAATAAACGTATAAGTGGAGCAACAACACCAACTATCATTGCACAATCACTCCAAAATCTTGTATCAAGAACAACTGCAACCACATAATTTGCTTTTTTATCTTTAAAGTATCGAGAATCCTTAAATGTCTTACTAGTAAAAAAGCTTGCAAATCATATTGATGTTCAAGGATATTCTTCAATGCAATGAAAGTAGTAGCAAAACAAGTTAGCCCTGGACTTACAATTTCTGTCCATCCTTCTTTTTTTCTCAATCAAGCTAGCAAAAATGCATGATTGTAAACAAAATTTGTTATCAAAGAAGCTCTTTTTACAAGTTACTAACAAGCTTCATTTTACCAATGTCACCAAGAGTCAAATTCAAACAATGAGCAGCACAAGGTGACCAAGTGATAGAGGGGGATAGTTCTCATGAAGCAAAACACATACAACTTTATAGTTGGCTCCATTATTAGTTACCAAATGAATAACATTACTTGGTCTGACCCAATGAACTAACTCAATAAACAAATTACAAATGGTGCTTGCATTTTTCACAATATCAGAAGCATTAACTAATCTCACAAATGTTATTCATCTCTTGCTATATACTAGAAAGTTTATAAGTTGCCTATTTGACTAATCTTGCTAATCATCAACCACCGTTCTTCCTAAATGCTCTGATAACCATCAACTACTAATTGAACTTCTTTTTTCATGTTGCCTAACAAATTTGTCCGCAATTGATTATATTTTGGAGCTTTATAACCAGGACTAACAACAATAAGAGCATCCAGCAGTTGTTGAAAATAAATAGAATTCACGGCATTTATAGGAATGCAACTATTATAGAAAAATCTAGCAACAACCATGTCAACATTTTATGTAAGGTTTCTTTACCTACAAGGGCACTTTTGATAGAAGGTTGTGCACCAAAAGTGGTTTTAGGAGCAAAATAACTAGATATCTTCTCATCTTGCTTTCTCTTTCCCTTTTGAAAAGTTGCACCTGCACATAATTTCCCCTTTCCCTTTGTTTGAATATGTGGTGTATGCATTTCTTCCTCAAGTTCTATCAAATTAGGACCACAAAGATTATCATCTTCAAATGATCTTGCAGCTTGGTTTCTTTCATCACATTTGTTCAAAGATTGTTCCATTTGATACTGCACGTTGTAAAAAACTTTTTTACATGGAGCAATGGTTTCTTTATTCTATTGATTCCCCCACCTCTCCAAACATTATTGCAATGCAAGCATGTCCAACTTTTCTTTCCATCCGGAACCACATCCTTTCTAAAGTAAGCCCAAGTTGGATCAGTTTTTCCCTCACTGATGATTGAAGTGAATTAGTCGTAGAGCTAATTTGATGATCACTTGATGATGAATCCACTATACAAAATAGAGAAATAAAAATGAGATAAATAGATAAACTTAGTTACTTAGCCAAAATTTATTTGATAGAATTCTACAGAATAACAATAATCTACAAATTAGTGCTTTTATATTAGTATTTTTACATAAGTAACAAACACCAACAAATTTGAGTGGGTAATGAAATTAAGTTATCATAACTCATAACTAAAAAAAAAAAAAAAAAAACATGTTATGGGGGTATAAAATAGGATTCAAATTCACAATTATTTCAATTTTTAACTTATAATATTGAAAGAGGATTAAGTCTATCGGATCCTTTTCAAGTTGAAGCAATTAACAAACACTTTAAAAAAATCATTTAAAGCAACCAATTTGCTTGGAGTAATTAAGAACCAAAATATGTGATAATTAAAAGTCAATTCTAAAGAAAAGATTAAAAAACTTACTTATCAATCCAAATCCTTGAGGCCTGAGCTTGAACCACGTTCAACAATGAAATTGACAAATTGCAGTGGTTTGTTTTGAAGATTAGGATTTAAAAATGAAAGAAAAGAGAGATTTCAGATTTGGAAATTGGGGAAAGTTAGAGTAGAAAGAGCTTGTGCGGCTGGGGAGCGAGAGAATCCTATTCAGCATTCACGACAATCTGCTAAATTAGGTTTTTCTCCCTTATCTTTTTCTTTTTTTTATATATATAATTTGCAAGAACCGGCCAGTTTTCAGTTTTTTCGATTTTTACCAGTATCAAGCGGTTTGTTGGCCGGTCTGGTTTTGATAACATTTGTTGTATATATTAATTGTGGTTAGTAGAGTCACCTGCATATAATTGATGAACTTTTTCCTTGTGTATCTGTAGCCCTAGGTTTAATTGTTTATTTGTCCTCTTTATTTTCCTTTGCTTTGAATTGGATCATGGAGGCTGGCTTCATATGATTTTGGTATATTTATTACCCTAGGCTGGAATAAATGTGTGATTTATTAGTTTTTCTATTATTTTATTTGCTTTCCTTCTTCTTTTTATGCCTTGTATTTTAGATTTTGTAATCAACTGAACCAGCTTTGTTAAAGTGAAACACCAAAATCAGAAGTGTAACTTTGTTTATGAATTAGAGTTACGTTTGCTCTTTATTACATGGGAACCCTCTCCTTCTATGCCTTGCCGTATGTGTGGAACTCATATAAAGGCATACTGTGGATATCTGGTTATGTATGTTAAGCAATTATGCTAATGCACCTTAGTCTGTCTACCTGCCCTCTACAGATGGTAACTTACCTGTCCACTAACTTATGTCTGATCTTTTAGTATTATCAGTGGCGATTGTATTAGACTCTCATTAATCATGTAAAATTGTCTGCACAATCGATAAGGTGAGTGCTAAAGAGTCCATGGATGAAGTGGTTTGTAAGATTTGATTTCATATTGCTATATCATATTAGGTGGAGCAATGCTTTTGAATGACTAGATTGGTTTTTTTGTACTTCACCAATTGTCTTAACTTTTACATGAATCTTTGTCTTACCATTTCGTTCACTCCTTCCCCTGGCCTTCTCAAACTAAATAGAGGAAATTGTATAATTTGAGAGCATAACTTGTGTAAATTGTATTATTGGATAGCATAACTTGTGACGAGCGTAAATTACACTATTGAAAGTTTTGAAATTGAGACCAAAGTTGCAAAATATGAGGCAAGGCATATTAATTTAAGCACATACGCTCTTAATTATTACCTATTCTCCTTACATAATACTGAATCTTTTTAGATGGTATCATTATTTAGTCTATATCTCATTGTCTTATTTTAATTAGTATATTGTGCAATTCTTTTTGAAGACATCGGTTACTAATTAATTTGCTTATTATATCCTTCCAATAATTGTTTTAATCTTTGTGAGTCCTGTGATACCAAAGTATTAGGGTCCAATTGAAATGGATACTCATGTGACAAAAACAAGTGTTTTAAGAGAAATTTGCTGAAAAATGCGTTTGGTTTGGGCCATTTATGAGAAATTCCCCAAAAGCAGTCTCCTCTGACAGTAAAACCTAGGGCTTTTTTAGGGATTTCCCAAGAAATCCCAATTTCGGGGATGGATCTTTGAAAAAATCTAGAAAATAGAGAGCCATCTTATCAATAGACCGATCTTATCATGCATTAAAATGTATACATATATACATATATATGTGAAGCTATGTATATGATTTTTTTCATTAAATCGTAATATATTAAAGGTGTATATTATATTAATCTATGTACTAATTATATACACACACAAATATATATATTCTGCATGTTATGTAGTTATTTGATTAAAAAATTTAAATATGTACACTACATTAATATATTTAGTCAGTTTAATATACATATATATATATATCTTTGCACATAAAGTTTTTACTATAAAATATATGAAATGTGTATATTATATAATATGCTAATTGTGCTATTGGATGAAAAAATATATCAAACAAACATGTTTGAGGAGATTTTCCAGAAAATCAACTATCCAATCAACCATTACTTCCAAAAAAGACATGCCACATCAACTATCATCGATATATTTTTTCTCCAAAAAATTCAATTATTCAAAACACATATTCAAATGAGCATCTCAGAAGTTTTTCTCTGAAAATTAATTCTCTAGAATGGACGCGCCATTCAATCACAACCTTAGTTCCTTCTTTCTATTTTCCTTGACACAATTGACTTGCCTACCTGTTGGTAATTGGAGGTGCTAATACTTTACTTAGGGAAGCACTTGCTAAAAGCTTGCTGGCCCTCTTGGTCTATTTGATTCATTCATGGTACCAATGGTGGAAAATTTGCATTATTCTCTACTGATTTTTTTTTTCCTTCTATTTATTGATTTTATCAGTGTTGTTGGGATGCTAGCGATTGTTTGTTACATGGTGTTCATCTTATCCGGTGAATTTGGACATATCTGTTTTTATGCAAACACTACTACATTTTTATTTCATTCAGATTATTGGACCAACAAAATCAGCTTTTATCTTGAAATGTCTAGGTTTAGGTATTTGTCCTCCAGAAAATGATTTTGAGAAGTATGTTTTTCAAGATTTCAACCATATTCCTTGATTATTCAGTTACAGAGCTGGATATCTTGTTTCTAAAAGCTTTTTAAGGAAGACATTTGTTAGATGAATATGATAATACCATTAGATCTTTTAACCGAACATAAATTATTTTTAATTATACATTTTTCTCATCTGTTTGTCTGTTGTCTGAACTAATGGATACAAAAACAATTCGTTTTGGAGTGACATTAATTTAGAAGTTGGTTTCTTGCTTGGGAGCAGAAAATTTCTGAAGCCAAGAAATATGTGTAAAATGCAATAAGTTCTTGTACTAATCTATAATAGGAAATCAATAATTAACATATCAGAATCACTGCAAAACTGAACCACATATGTATGGAGTGAATTTCATATTGTGCTTCTAAATCTACATGATCAGTTATACATGTCATTAAGATAAATACTATCGGTCAGTTTTCTTAAAAAGATATAATTTATTTCCTTTTTAACATGTCTATTCAGTTGAGGGTATACATTTAAAATTGCATGCTGTGAACAAGTGGAAGTAATGATATACAAGTTACGTATCTATGACTCCATATTTTTCCTTTCTTCACCCTATGCAATCATATTGGAGGGCGGACTTCTCGATGTGAGTTCTTGCATAAGGCGCATTAAATTTGTTCCTTTTACAGAGCAGGGCTGTTAAGACAAGTTAAAAGGTATCAAAATTTAAATTTTCAACTTTGAGACCACTTCCGTTTAACATTTCATAATGGAGTAATTGTATTCTGAGGCATCAAAGATGCATTAAAAATGTGCTGCTGCATTCTTTGCCTGGTTGTATATTTGTTCCCCTACATGTTTTTGTGTTTCATCTGTTTACTAGGTGTTGCACCTACATTTTACTTTATCTAACCTGAAGGGATTTTGTCCATCAAGTATAACACCAGCAGTTCCCTAAATTAGTTTATTGCATTAACATACTTTTTTTGTCAGATTATCATGGAAGAACCAAGCCTTAAATCCGGTGCCACAAGAAATCAGTCGGGGGAAATTTCTGATTCCAACAGTAGTAGCAGTCTCCATTTTCCTACGCACAATGGTGGGGCCTCAGCTTCAAAATTTAAAGGTGCGGTGATTCAACCAAATGGGCATTGGGGTGCGCAGATATACGCCAACCATCAGCGCATTTGGCTTGGGACTTTTAAATCAGAGAAGGAAGCTGCAATAGCATATGATAGTGCAGCTATTAAGCTTCGTAATGGACTATCACATAGAAACTTCCCTTGGACCGACATTACTGTCCATGAACCAAACTTCCAGAATCAGTTCAGTACAGAGACAATCCTCAGCATGATTAAGGATGGCTCATATGCTGCCAAGTTTTCCGATTATCTGAGAGCTCAAGACCGACAAGGCTACTGTTTGGCACCTTCGCATGATACCCCTGGCATTAAATTGAGGCAACTTTTCCAAAAGGAGCTCACACCTAGCGATGTAAGCAAGCTTAATAGGCTTGTCATTCCCAAAAAGTATGCTTTGAAGTACTTCCCCAAAATTTCTGATGTCGAAGAAAAAAATGGAGGTAGTGTAAATGATTTAGAGCTCGTGTTTTTTGATCGATCAATGAGGTCATGGAAGTTGCGCTATTGCTATTGGAAAAGTAGCCAAAGTTTTGTGTTCACTAGGGGCTGGAATAGATTTGCAAAAGAAAAGGGCCTAAGACCGAGGGATAGGGTTATTTTCTCTTCCTATGAGTGTAGTGATCAGAAAGTGTGTATAATAGATGTGGCATATAATGATGATGGTGCAAGGGGAGGTTCAATTATGGAAGGTAACAGTCATGAGGAGGCTTTGCAGATTAAGATGGGGCAACCTGGCTCTGATAGTCATGGAAATGAGATTGAGAGAATGGATTTACAACCTGATTTTGAACAAATTGCGAATGAGAATGAAGAGGAGAACGCATTAGTGGTAATGAAGGAAAATGAGCCTAATTCTTCAGTTAATCCACAGAAGAAGGGTTTCAAACTTTTTGGCGTGCAAATTATTTGAGAAAATCTTTATCGATATCACCTGATCTGAAGAAATTTACTTTCCTTTCCTTTTTTCTAGTATTGGCTGCTGCATAAAATTGTATTGGAATGATTGATTGGCATTTTGAAGGTTTACCCTAAACTTTGGTTCTTCAAGCAACTAGAGTCTGCTAGCTGCAGTTTTTGAAATTTTGACATTTCAATGCTTTTTCCAAAATGCTGCAGCCCATTTCAGCTAATCTGGTGAGAGTATGTGTTCTTGGAGTAATACAGTAGGGTAAGTCTTTCAAGTAATTTCTGAAAAGTAGTAAAACCATTCTTGGTAGGACTAAGTGTAGACCAGATCCCAGATATAGCTGAAACATGTTTAGTGATTGTGTTTTGTACTTTTTTGCTAAATCTATTTTGGCAAAACTACTCACTGAGTCCCATAACCTAATCCACTTCTTGAATTGAGTCCTATATCTTTGAATCATCGAATCAGGAGAATCCATTATCATGAAAAATTCCTGTAAATTATATTCCTCCCAGTTCTTTTTCTAGAAATGAACACCCCGATTCTCCTTCTGACCAATAATTATTACGGTCCAAATACACGTTTCCATTGTCAATGAATACATTGAATCAGAAAAATCATTCCAATTCAATTCCATTTACTCATCAGATAATTTCCTACTTCCGTAAACTTGGTTGTTCGCAAGGTATTTTCTGAAGGGCTCCAACAGAGAGGCAATGGAGGTACAGGACTTTCTAAAGAGTTGGCAGGTAGATCACCACAAAGCTTGAAATGAGAGCTAAATGTTGCTGATATTAAAAGGTACATTTGCAACCAAAAGATTGAAAGAGTCCCATTAAATTGTTTGCCTTCACAGTGGATCAAGTAGTAGCTTGACAGATTGATAAAAAAAAAAAAAAACAAAACAAAAGAATTAGTAGAGTTAGGGCTTCTGTTTTTGTCCTTTTGATTAGGAAAGCAGCACATACCCTTGCCAAGGGGTAACAACTGTTTGTAAAATAATGTATAGATTTTGACACCTGCCCAGTGCTCTCCTTTTTATCCCTTTGCACATGCCCATATGGGTTCTATGCTGGTTCTTGGCCAATGTCACCATACAAGAAGAGCTTTTTTCTTCGGACACGCCCATATGGGTTTCATGCTGGTGGGCTAAAAGTTTCTTGGCCAATGTCACCTTACAACTTCCACCAGAATGCTAGCAGAAAAGCAAATATTAGTAGAAAACACAAGTCATCAGTTGGGTGTAACTAATGACATAAAATTCACAATACTACTCTAGAACTAGCCAAGTACTAGAACTAGAACACGGTGCAACATCAAAATCCAGTAAATTAATAGTAAGTCACTTACTGATAAAAATCGAACTTACACCAATGTTTGGTTCATGAAAAATTTTCAGTAAGTTTCCATTGCGAAGCTTGATATTTGTAGTCAAAACGAATAGCAGCTTCATTTCCATTATGTAAATATCCAAGACAAGTATGCTGATGGTTGGCATTTTATCTGCAGAATGCTGCCCCATCTTTTGCCAATTCACCACTGATTTTAAACCTGAGGCAGGTCTCTGTGAGGCCTTGCATGCTAGTTATAGAACATTACTAATACTGTTGACATCAGAAACTTCTATACCGCATTTGTTGTGCCACCCGATATATTCAATTGTAAATCTGATGAAGAATTGTCAAAATGGCAAACTAATTATCAACAAAATGATATCAGAATACACTAAATATAAGAATCTCCACGTCTGTTTGAAATGTAAAATAGTTTGGAATACATTAACAATGTAGAGAAACAAACATGAAACAGGCAAATAGCAGCAACTACTCTAGTTGATAGCAAAACATTACTCAATAACCAAATGGTGAAAGGGAATTGGCCTAGAAGTTACAACAACGCATTGCCCTATGCAGGAATGATCCTATATATTAGGCTGTAGAATCAGTCTTGGCTTCATAAGAATAGAACATTATGATCCTATACATAAAACTTTCTAGAGCAGATGGCCTAATTAATCAATTCGTTCACACATTATTGTGTTCAACCAGGACGATAACATGAAAAGGGCATCATCTCATCATAATAATAATAATTCAGTATTATGTTTTCTTACTTCAACTCTTCTATCTAGAAGTGCAACACAAGAGTACATCATATTCAGGACATTAATAATAATTATAATAATAACAATAGTAATAAAGAGAGAAAAAACTCATGATTTGTAAAGTGTAAGGCACAAATGTTCTCTCAAGTAAGTATGACAAGGAGGTTCCAAAATAAGAAAGAGAGAAAAAGAACACATACAGAGAGTGGCAACTGAAGACAAGGAAATTCTTGGTAAACGAAATCGTTAGTAATTATCTGGGGAATCAGAAAAATAGGACCAGAAAAGTTTTATGATTACAAAAGACAATCTATGAGAAACACTCCAGCAAGACAAAAGTTCATATTAACAATCCAATATTCAAAAAGCACCTAAACCCTAAACCATGAAAAAAGAACAAATAAAGAAAAATAGGCCAAGTGAAATTTGTTATGATGACAAAAGACAATCCCGTAAGAAACATTCTAGCTACAAATTGTTCTAACAAACAATCCATTATCTGATAAGCATCTTCTTAAATGTTAAAACTTATTATGCTGCATTGCAAAAAGGATTATACTTAAACCTCATATAGTGAAACAACTCATAACTAGTACTATCATATAGTTTGTCGCTTAATCATCTATACAATATGTTTTTATAGTGAATCATGTCAGCAGATGGATATTTTTCTCACTTCGTATAATTTATAGCATACGACATGAAAAATATTTTTCATTAACCTATACGAGGTAGTCATTAGATTCAACATTGATGGCATAATCGGAGACTTCATTGACACTTCATAATTAAGTATCCAATGCATCCCCTCTATTAAATTGGCAAGCTAAAAAGGGAAATATGGGAGATTCATTTAAGGGTTATAGGAAAGGTACTAAATAATAGAATGAAGCTACTGTAATGGCATGTGTAGTAGCACACATATGGTGATTTTTCTACTATTCATCCTATCATAGCTTCAGTTTTTTGAGTGATGTGATTTTTCTATTAAATAACTTATGATGATAGATCGGCCTAAGATTTCATTTTGTGCATAATGTTCCGTTAATATTTCTAGGCTCCTAAGATTTTGGGATATTCAGATTTTTAAAATTACATCCACCTCCCTTGATAGGCTGATACTAACTATATTTAGAAAACATTTACATTTTTACATTTTTTATGAGATGACTCTTTTGCCCTTTATTAAAAATTACTCAAGCCTCCTTAAGATTTGATCAAATTACATGGAGTCCCCTAAGTTTGTTTAATTACAATTCCTACCTTGAAATCTTTCTAGTTTACAATTAGACCCCTATAGTCCAAGAAAAATCATAAAACATCTTGAACATTGTAGACACTTTTAACCACTCACAAAACAAATTCTTATATATAAATCTAAGTCCGTGACACTAAGGTTGAATTTAGACCTATATGTGAACCATTCTCTCTTCCCTGTCCCTATAAAACCAAACATTTATACATTTTCCCTTTGAAACACATTTTCTCTTCCCAAAATATTTTTCAAGGCATCCTAGTCATTACTACACACACACACACACATATATATATATATATATATTTCTAATATGATATATTTATATATAATTATACATATATCTTCCAACCATTACATTATTATAAACATATATCATCTTAATTCACTATTAATATAAAAACAACATATAACAATATAAAATGATGAAGTGATACCACTACCCAACAAAATCCTACTACACTTGTTATATGACATCTATAGTAGAAAATATTTTTCTCATAAATTAAATCAAAACAAAACTTCTTCCACAAATACACCAAATCAAGCATTTCTAAAATAAAACCAAACATACTACATATTCATATTCCCCAATACAGTTTCCCAAAATACTCCAAAACAAAACCAAATATAGCCAAAAATTTCCAAACTAAAAACTAAACTAATCAAATGCACAATACCTTTTTTTGAAGAATTCAAGACAAACATATAATATTATCAAAGTTTATTGCTTTTGATAAAAGTCAAAGTAGATTTATCTAAACAAAAGCTAATTTAATCAACCATTGCAACATTATAATCAAGTTTGAAATTCTAAATAAGTCAAATCCTCCATGTATTAGTAATATGTTTGCATAGTAAAGTAGGTTATTTAAACCAAATCCACACAAAAAGTGAATATTTGGATATGTTTTGGGCATTTTGGGAGAATGAAATGAGAATAAATGTATTGAAAAATGTGATGTATTAGGAAGGAAATATATTGTAGAATGTGATATATGTTTGGATATATTTTGGAAGAATAAATTGAGAATTGATTAGTTTTGGAAAACACAAAAAAAGCAAAAATGTCTCTCCTTTTCCTTTTTATCAGGTTAGGCATTTCTCCAAGCAAAAATAACTAAGTACAAAGCAATACAAGAATCCATCAACATACTTTGTATGGTCACTTGAAACCAAAGGTTAACATAAAATAGTGTGATTTGTGGGCTATGATTCCTCAACTTATGCTCTTTGTTATCCCCCCCTCGTAGTAGTGTGGGTTGAACCAATTGTCCTTGATATTTTCACTCATTTCACTCATGGCATGTTATGCAATTGCGAATCTCAATTGTCCTTCATATTTTCGCTAAAGGTTGCAATCATGTGTATCTTTTTTTCTTCTTACATGTATTTTCTTTTTTTCGGTAATAAAACATGCTCTATCACTGCCTATCACAACCAACTACCGCTAAAACTATCATGGTAGGATTGAATTTGAACCACCACCATCATTACCATCACCACCTCATGCTACTCACTAGTCAAGCCTCCACCACTGCCACGACAAAAATATCACCATTGCATATTTCATTGTTGCAACACTGGCCACACTGCTATTAATCTCAACTACTGTTGCACCGGAGATGGCACCACAGGGACTATTATGAGGGATGAAGGGCCTTTGTCCCCCGTGACTTAGACTAAGCCATATTCCTTATATGCATTTCTAAATTCTTGCCCTCCAAAGTCAATTCCAACTTTGCCATTTATTTTCTTGGTATTTTTTTGGGTACAACTCTCTATACCGTTCATGTCAAAAAAGAGAAGCTCTATGTTCCACTTGGCTACTTCCCATATTGCTCCAAACTTCTATCTCTCATTTGAACACTTCTATTTAGCACAAAATTATCATTTTTCTTCGATTCTTTGATGCTCACTACACTCAAAGGGTGTTTGGTGAGTTTGTAAGCTCCTTATAACATCTTACAAGATATTTAGTAGCTTGTAACATGTCTTAAAGTATTTGGTAGCACCCAAAATAAGATCTTAGGATCATATATACTCCTTTAGGAAAAGAAAAAGAAAAGGAGAGTTCCTATATTTTTAAGATCTTAGCAAACTCCTCTAGTTTTCACCATCTTAAATACAAAATTATATCTTATAAACTCCATAATCTTATTTTATTCATATACTTCATAAGCAATCTAGCATCTTATAAGTTCCAAAAATATATTATACCATATAGAAGCTTATAAGATTTTTTAAATAAGTTTTGCCATCAATCTCAGTTTCTAGCCACACGTTTTGGAATAGACAACCAAAATTAAATGTTTTACAAATTTTACATATGATAATAGTTCTTTCTCTAAAATGCCTAGTCACAAGTTGCAACCTCTCTTTGAAGTGTTTTTCATATTCCAAAAAAGGTGAGTGAACCACGCACATAATATTTCTTCCTCTAGAATGGTTATTATAATAGACCCAAACTCCAAGGTAGAAGCAAAAGTGGCATGGCAAGGCATTTGTTGGCAAGGAAAATTGCAAAGTTCATCCCCTACGTTAGCCTGGAGAGACATTTGGTCCTTTAATTGTCCTATTTCAATTTTATATATAGTAACTTTCAAAAATTAGCACATTTAATGAAACTTGCTAACATAGTGAAAAAATCATAGAAACTTGTTGACATGTACTCGGATGTGGGATTTCTCACTTCTGAAGGGAAAATATGTGGTGCGGTACTTATGTGTATTAATTTGGGGAAAAAATAAAAATAAAAGTTCCTTGCCATATGTACAAAATGGGAGGGAAATAGTCATGTGCAGTGCACATGACTTTGAGAATAACTAAAATTAAAGTCTTCTATTCAGAAATAAAACCCAAATTATTGCCCTAAATCCCTAAATCAAACACTAATACACTCAATAATTTGAATTCCTAGTTCGATTTGCCCTAAAAAACATTGAAGAAACCTAAGAAATTATTGAGGAACCCTAAAGTTAAAGTAGCAGTGAGGATTTCGTTCAATAATGAAGATTAGAGAGCCACAAGCATTCGATTTATACTTAACAAAATACGGTAACTTTTCCTAAAATTATATATATATTTTTTTCATATCTCATTGCGAAGGGCTTTTTTCTTAACATTGTAGTTTTTTTTATTTTTGAATGAAGGCTTCTTAGTTTTTTTTGTTAGGTTTTTGTTATTTCACTTATTACTTGTGGTGGTCCTCTATTTTTAAAAAGAATGTTAGGTAGGGTTTTTGGAATTTTCAAACTTAATTGTGGTCCTTTGAACAAGACACTTGGGTGGGTTTTTTAATGAATGGGGACCGCAATGGTAGTCCTCGCCCAAAAAAAATAAAATTTTTACTATTTTTTATGATTTTATTAATTTTTATTTTATTTTAAATGGTGGGCCTCAATGTTGTCCCTTGTTTATGCCATTAAGATTCTTTGTATTTGTTGATATGCAACAAGATTGTGTAGTCTCTTTTTTTGTGTTTTTTATATATACAATAAGGAGTTAATTTGATGGGCTAGAGCAGAGTGATTGGGAAGAAGTCAGTGAAGGGATGAGGAAGTGAGAGGAATGATGAAAAAGTGAGTGAGAGGATGGGGAAAAAAGGACTAGTGGGGCAAAATTTAAATTAGTACATTAGTGATGGAGAGCCTAAGACTGATGAAAAACTAATGAAAATGAGAATTTTGACAATAGTGATTTGAATCCTATGATGATAAATTATACGATGATGACGTTGAATGGTTTGGAAAAGATGATGAGAATGATGGGCAACATGGGGTAGGGTGGTTTTAATAGTGGTAATCTTGGGATGAGAATCTTATGAAGAGTGATGATAACTTAAATAGTTAAAAAAAGTTCAAATAGTGAGAAACATGGGCATAACTTTCATGTTTTTAAACAAGTTGAGCTATATGTTCCAAACCATTGAATTAGAGATGATCTTAGTATAAAAAATGAGTTAAAGCAAGCAATACACTCACATGTTATTAAAACCAAAAGAAGTATAAACATCACAAAAAATGACAAGATTAGAGTACATGCTAAGTGTGCTAATAAGGAATGTGGGTGGAAGCTTCATTCACTAAAGGTCACAAATGAAAGCACATTTCAAATAAGACCGTAGTCATAGTTGCAGGGTGAGTTTTCTTGTAAAAACCTAAAATCCAACTAATTATCTGATAAATATATCCAAAAATTCAAGTATGACCCAAAGAGAAATGTGAAAAGCTATAGTTTTGATGTCATGGAGGACATTCTCAAATTGTCAACCTTATAAGACCAAAAAATACTATTGAAAAGATAGAGGGAATTCCAAATGAGCAATGTTTCATTGCTCTTGCTTTGGGATTTTGCGGATCAAATAAAAAGAACAAGCCTTGGTAGTATTGTAATCATAGGAATTGATCAACCAAGTGGAGAGAATAGGTTTAACAAGCTTTATCTGTATTTACATGCTTTGAGAATAGTTTTTTTTTTTCGTTGACTCTAGGAGTTGACCTCAATAATAATATCTACCACATTACTTATACGTTGTTGATAAGGAGTCAAGGGACACTTCGGATTGGTTTTTAACCCAATTGAAAATAGATTTGAATATTGAAAATGATTATTCAAGCCTTTCAAAAGGTCTTTCCTAATTTTGATCACAGATTTTGTGTTAGGCACATACACGTTAATTTTAAACATGTTGGTTTTAGAGGTCAAACATTTAAAGGTACTTTGTGAAAGGTAGCTAAGGTCGCAACAATTAATGAGTTTAGTAGAAAGATGAAGAAAATGAGTACTCTAGATGAGAGTGTAGTTGAGTGGTTTAATGACAAGCCACCTCAACACTGGTGTAGGTCACACTTCAATGCATATCCTATGTGTGACATCATGTCGAATAATAGGTGTGAATCTTTCAACAACATTTTGAATGCAAGGGAGAAGTCAATTGTGTCAATGTGTGAGAGGATAATGAAATATTTAATGAAAAGAATGCACACAAATAGGAACAGAGCCCAACAAAAATGGACGAGAACATTATTCCCTAAAATCAAGAAGTTAATTGACAAAAAAGTTGAGAAGCTTGAAGATTGTATTCCCTTCGAAGCAGATGACTATCATTATCAAATTGCTTGCTTACATAGGAACCAAGGAATATGTAGATATATGAAATGAGATTTGAGTGGAATCACATGCAAGCATGCTCTAAATGTCATTTATTACTAATGTTGCAACATAGAAGATTACCTTCACAAATGTTACAGAGTTATAGAGTGGAAACTTACAAAAATATCAAATCATAAAAAGGTGTATGCCCCAGCTATTATACCCATAAATAACGTAAATGAGTATAAACCATCCTGATGGGCTTAGCCCATTTTAATTGGACCCTAAGCCCATCATAATATGACCATATTATGGTGGGTTAGTCTAAGTAATATGGACCAGAAGATATAGGTCGAGAGGTTAAAGACCCAGATGAAAGTTCTCCAATGGGCCAGAGACCCGTCAGATTATAAAGATTTTATTTTTTGCTATAAATACCCTCTAATTTTTATAATTAAACGGTATGTTTTCAATTAAACCTTAAGTATTCTCTAGTTTTTGTTTAAATCCACTTACGCCGCTTATTGACTTGATCGTCGAAGGGTTTTTGTCGGGCAATCCTCGACACCCTTAACGTAAATTCGTGACGCAAGTAGCAACCCACCAAGTTCATGACCAACAAGCGCTACAGTTCGTCCGCTCCATTACAAGGAGGTGATTTCCACATCATTTTTGGCGCCGTATGTGGGAAACCATATCGGCGCCCCCTTGGGCACACCATGGCTCCCCAATAGGGGGCTATGTTATGGTGGAGGGTTGGTTATCCCAAGATATTGTTTGCTTTGCCCCAAGCCTGAGTCACTTAGGACTCAGGGAGGCTCACGGATTTAAAAAGCCTCTTGGAAGGCTCACGGTTTATATGGCACACCATCTCCCCATTCCACACCGATGTGGGATAGCCAACCCCCTACCACAACGTAGCCCCCCAATGGGGAGCCATGGTGTGTTCAAAGGGGTACCGATATGGTTTTCCACAGACGGCGCCACTGATGTGGTCAAGCTCAACAATGCCCCACCAAGATATTGTCCGTTTTGCCCTAGGCCTTGCCCAGGCTCGAGTCACTTGGGGCTCGGGGAGGCTCACGACTTTAAAAAGCATCTTGGAAGGTTAGACTTGGGCTAAGCTTATATGACACACCATCTCCCCATTCCACACCGATGTGGGATAACCAACCCTCCCACCACAACACATCCCCTGCCCCAAAACTTTGGAAGGCTAACAACAGCAAGAAGAAAGAACCAAATAAGCCTCAAAAGAGGTAAAAGAAAAGATCAAGTTTCTAAAAAATGCACACTGGCTGAAAAGGCAACATAAAACACTAATATACGGTCATTCTAATGTTGTGAGACACAACAAAAAGGGTTGCCCTCTGAGAAATGGCCAAGAAAATGTAACACAATATGAGGCATTAAGTTAAGTAACCACTGAGGATTAAGTCAAAAGCCTAAAAAATTATATGTTTTATTTATTTATTGTTTAGTTGCTACATTATATTTTAATATCTTAATTCATAGATAACTTGTGTGTTAGATCAGGAGAAAAGTGTCACAAAATCAACAGGAGCAGGCTCAAGATGTACATGTAACGCCTGGCAATTCATTGGAATGAAAGAGGTGTAAGTTCATATGCTTATTTGTTTTAACCTCAATTTACTTCAATTCATTTATTTGTCTAATTGTTTGTACTATGTGGCTTTTAAAAATTAGTTTACTTGTGGAACAACGCAAGGTGAAATAGAAAAAAAAAATATCATTTTAGCCACACACCCAAAATCCAAAATACAAACCAAAAAGATTTGGAAGGATAAGAAGTTTAAATTCAAAATATGTTTATTTCATTTACTTTCAAGTTCTATTTGATTGGATAGTTGAATACGACATTGATCACTTGAAAGTCGGTGATGATGATGCATTCAATCCAACACCCAAATTCCAGACAACAATACAACACCTCTTCTATTTACTAGCAGCTCTAGCAAAGTTAAGTGCCTACCCCTAAAGTGAATATCAGGGGACCAACTCCATTTAATGGAAGAAAATTCATCCCCAGTATTGAACATCACATCACACGACCATGTATAAGTTCCAAGTTAAACATAACTTCAAGAAGGAAAAAGTATTTGACCATCTCTAACCTTACTTTTGCTCTCTCTCAAATCAATAATGCACCTCGAATATTAAGAACAAAGGAAGAAACCTATGTAATGAAGTGGATGGTTTTGAATGAAGTTAGTGGTTTAAGTGGATGGTTGGTTAGATTTTTCATGTTTAAATGGATGGATTTTTGAAGTGTTTTTGATATCTTATGGAATTATGTAGTTTTATTGATTTGAAGTTATATTTACATCATTTGGAATTATATATTTGCAAGACAATGATGTGGAACATATGTTTTGCAATGTAATTCCACAAGATATTTTTGCAAGTTCATTTTATCTTACACATGTTAAATGAAATTGTTAAGTAGGTTTTGGAATGTTGATTTTGCAATTTCATTTTATTAGTTCTATTTGCAATCAAAGTGTCCAATATCATTTGCAATCTAATACAAAATGCAAGTTAAATTATTTTACAATAAACAACACTACTATGTTTTACAAAATTAAGATTGCATTACTTCCGAGGGAAAAAAACAATACTTAGGGAGGAGAAATTCCCTACCCATCCAAACTTAAAAAACACAACATTGGATATACTACTACGTAAACCTTCCTATACTACACTAAGACATAGCCTACACATACCGTACACTTACAACAAAGGACATACACATACATTTTATACTTTGTCTACTATCTTTTTAAGCCAACCAAACAACTAAAAAAACAACCATGACTCCACAAGAACGAATTTCATCTTTTTTGTACTTCATTGTCATTTTCTGGATTTCATCCTCCAGCCCGACTACCTTGCGCCTTAATTCAGGAATAATGGTCGTAGCCCTCAGCACAAAGGTGGATCCTCCCAAGCAAAATTGGCACAACCACCTCTCAACAAAAATAAAATGAAAAAAGTATTTAAAGAAAGCCCCATATAATTCGACAATTTTAGGCATCAAATTGAAAAAAACAAAATCACCTTCCAATCTTGACAACTATGGAATCTTCTACCTAGGTTATCATTTGTTCAAGAAGTGTGCAATTGAGCTTGTTTCAATCAGTCACAATACATCATTCTAGATCCAAAAAATGACAGACTTCTTCTAAGATTAGTGACCTTTCTATTCTCTTTTTCGTTCAACATTTTTGTTCTTTTCTTTCAAGAGTTTGGAGGGTTTGGGAAACAATAGGAGTTTGGAGGGTTTGGGGCAGACGGGCGTTTGGAGGGATTGGAGGGAATTGAGGCAAATTTCCCTCCATTTTGTCTAGGTGGCAAGGGACTTTCATTTTCCTTATATTTTTTCCCCAAATTATGATATATAAGTGCCACATCACTTATTTTCCCTCCAATAATGAGAAATCCATGATACATGGCCAAAATTGATTTGTCCGAACAAAATGTGCCAATTTTTGAAAGTTAGTGTGTGTAAAATTGAAATAAGACAAATTAAATGACTAAATCTATCTAAGCCAACTAAGAGGACGAACTTTGCAATTTTCACTCTGTTTGGCATGGCAATAATGTGGTTAGCTTAAGGTGCACCAAGGTCAAGCAAAGAAACAATCATTTAAGCCTCTTTGGAATATATGTCAACGAATCAAAGTTGACTTCTTAGAAGACAAGAACTTTTGGCGATTAAACCACTTGCCCCTGGTCCTAGCTTAATATAATTTAAGTGACAAGGAATGTTATTATGTTTCAAAATGTTGGTGGTGGTGGAATCAATACATCCTTTCGGAGTAACCATCAGCAATATGTGGAACCTATATGCTTCACCAATGCACTAACTGGCATGGGCAGAAACATGTACATGTCCTATAAAAGATATTCTTGTTGACATCTTTTCTTCCTCTCAATTAAAGTGGAATGAGATGAACAAGAAACAAATTAAAGTCAGAAGGCTTGCCAATTGTTCTCCACTTCACAACTGACACCATTTACTTGAATAGAAATTGTCTGGAGGTTCCTTGCAAGAGATGGTTTCATCATAGGTAGCCATACTGGACAGACCTAATACACGAGACAAATGGTTCAATTTTCTTGTGTATTCTGCAGATATCATCACAAAGGCCATTTTATCAAGTTCTTCAAATAGCCCTTTACTTTCAACTTTTAACATTCATGCTATGTGAATGTAATATGCAATACCCCAGAGATGATTGGCACAAGCTTCTTAATAGATGCTTGACAATGCCAAAGAGGTGTAGTTCTAAGAAGCACAAAAGGCACACACCTAGGGGCAAGGCTCAGCAAGAATGATTGATGAACATTTGAGGAAATAAAATAATAAGCATAGACTGCAATTATAATGTGTGCAATCCAAATTGTAATATACCCACAATTGTTAAATGCCCAAGGCGCAAAGATATCCTAAGGCCTAGGCACAAGGTGAGACGCACGCCTTATGAAAGTGAGGTGCCAAAGTGCATACTTTTAAATATATTTTAATTGTATCAATAAGTTGGAACAGAATAATCCTATGCATTTCAGCACTTAATTACAGCAAACCCTAACAAGTTTCAGCACTATTCATAAAACATTTCCTTAAGTTCAGCAATTTGCAGCATATTTTAGAAACTTTCAGCATATCATGATTAATTTCATAGAATTCCACTCATTTCAGAACATGGATTTCATCACTCAAATACAGAATATTACATGATTTCATTAGATATATCTTGCATGTTTGAGGAGTATTCAACAAGTTATAATCTATTTCTGCAAAGTAAAAACAAAAAAAGGGAGAGAGGCAGACAGAAAGAAAGAAGAAAAAACAAAAGAAGAGGAGGAAAGAACTGTATTTCTAGTCCTTTTGGCATATGGTGCTGAAAAAGAGGAAAGGAAGAGAGGAGAAGAACAAAGGAAAAAAATAGGAGGAATAGTGAAGAACAGAAAGAAAAGGAAGACAAGAAGAGAAGTATAAACGAAAGAGAAAAGGAATTATGGGAGACAAACCAAAAATAGTACCAGCAGCTTCCTTCTTCTATCAAGTGCACCTGTAGCATGCCTATGAACCTTAAAAAAGTGTAAGGTGCAGCCAAGGCACGCACCTTATTCAAGGCCTGCGACTAGGGCTGGAAAAAAAGGCGCCAAGCTTATCCTTACTACAGCTTGCACAGACCTCAAGCGCCTTTAACAACAATGCATAGACCAGAACAAGGCACATATTGAGGCTTCATATAGTTCACCCGACAATAGCAATTTCTTATTTGTAACCCGCAAAGTGTACGACAAATCCAACATCACAACTCTCTATTGTAACTTCAGACAACTATCACCTATCAGAAAGTGAAGTTTAGAGAAGAATTCACCATGTTATGTCATTTGGTGTCCAATATAAAATATGACATGAAAATGCATCAAACGCTTGACTATTAATTATCACATTTTCTCTTCAAACAAGGTTAAACAAGAATTTGTCAGTTTTTACAAAATTCTAGCGAAAAGTCACAAAGTTAAAATTAGGCATATATATTCACTACATGAGCAGATTTTCCATCAATTTAGAGGCCTTATGGGTTCACTCCCTATATCGGAGTGCCAATAGACACTGGTCTACAACCTACCAAAACATAATATGAAACAGGAAAATAGAAAACACAAGTAATTAAGCAATTCTTTTTGCTAATATAATGGGAAATCTTAGGCTTTTAATTAAAACCACTTCATCTTTCGAATAATTCACATTTAAGGGGAATCCTCCACTATTAAATAGATAAATGAACAGAGATCCAATACTGAAAAACTCAGCAAAACTTGTACGAAGGGAACAAGAACTCAAGCAGCGTGATGGAAGAACAAGTTTTTTTGAAGTTGCTAGTCTGTCACCTCTTCATAAAAGGTCTATAACCTAGTGATGGTTAGACATATAAATGAAGTCTAAAAAGATCTAGCAAGAGTAGCAACTTTCAGAGACTTATTTATACAAAAATACTACCTGAGGTTCCCTCGTCGTTGAAAGCAAACAAGAACTTATCTTGTTTATAACAAAGAACTTTTTGTAGCTTATTGTGAGAATTACATTAAGTATATATATGTAGCGGATATTAGTCCAAACACATCCAATAAAACTAAGCCCTAGGTCATATTGTTTCCTCCTGTGCATTGGACTATCCTACAACCTTGCATCCATATAAGGGTTTGGGACATGGAATAATTCTATTGATCATGAACTGCCAAAAGTATGCAATAGAATCTTGGTTTATTCTTCAAGTGTTTCATATGAAGTTGAAGGTCATTTTGAAAATTATATATTACCTAGTAGGACATCATAAAACGAAAAAAGGTCAATAAACAAGTATAGTTCTATTGCTTACGTATTTTAGGATGAAATACATACTTTGCACTTAGTGCAAATTTCCGTTTTTAAGTAATATCATTAGAAAGGAACTAGGAGTAAAATCATGGTAAAAGTTTTAGTGAGCCTGCTTGAAAAAGTAAATAACTTCGGCTCAAGTTACGAAAAAAATAATTATTTAAATAATTACCATTGAATTTGAGATAATATTGGTCATATACTCGTATGAAAAAGGGGGAGGCTATTTTTAAAAGCTTCCATTTGGAGTTTTGGGACGTCCAAAAGGAAAATAGGAGTTATAAATTTTGGAAAGAGGGAGTATTGTATACTTCGCATCCTTTATCAGCTTTTTGGTATCTAATCCATGTATAATTACCACAACAATTTTATAGATATATACAGCATGATGAATGGAAACTATAGTGTAAATGAATATTTTGACAATTATAGTAGTTTATTTTTGTGTAATGAAAATTATGGAAGTTGTGTTATAATGCAGTCTTCCCATATACATGAGTATTGCATACTCAGTTTATAGAAATAAATAGGAGTGGCATTTTAGTAATTAAATATTAAAGTATAAATGTCAAAAAAAATAAAATCCAACTAGGCCTTGAGAGATAAGGACAAAAATGTCATTCCACCCCTATTTTAACCATTGCAACGTTCAACCTAACAGAATGGATTATTTGTGGTCAAAAAATTAAAATCCAACTAGCCGTTGAAAGATAAGGGCAAAAATGTCATCCCACATCTACTTTAACAATTCACTATGGTCAACTTAAAAGAAGGGGCTATTTGCAATGTCCAAAAATTAAAATCCAACTAGCCCTTGAGATTAAAGGGAAAAAATCATTCCACCTATATTTTAACATTGCTACAGTCAGCTTAACAAAAAAGTTTTGTGCTAATATTTCATACCTAAAAGGATTATTTGCCAAGATCGAATACCTCAAAGGTGGTGGATGTATAAAGCCATAATAAAAAGCGATAAGCAATATTTAGATTCCAAAAAGGGAAAAAAAACTAAACCAGAATAGGTGAGTGCAATTGAACCATGTGTCTCTGTCTCACACAGTCAAGTGACTAAGTGAGGGAACTTAACTAAATGAAAGCAATAGACAATGTGTACAAATATTTTGAAAATATGGAGCTGATTGTATTTTCAAAGTTCCCATTAGTAACAAAACAATCACATATTTTGACATTTAAAGTTGGATGCTAATTGCAAATGCTCTAGGACCTAAAATAGTTCGTTATAGTCTTGTCATTAACATTAACATTAATAAACTATTTAGGAGTTAGCCTAACAACTAGAATTAATCTATACTATTATAAAAATGTGAATGTTTCTTCTAATTTTTTATTAGACTAAAATGACCCTTTAACATATTAATTTTAATGGCCATAAGGTAATTTAAAATTTTTTCTCCTAAAAACTTGTTTTTCTTTAAAGGTAAACTTGACTTTTAGTGGGAAGAAAAAACTAAAAATTCTAAAATGACCCTTTTACATATTAATTTTAATGGCAATAATGTAATTTACAATACTAAAATTTTTATTAGACTAAAATGACTCTTTGACATATTAATTTTAATGGCAACAAGATAATTTACAATTGTTTCAGGTTGAACTAGACTTTTAGTAGGAAACAAATACTAAAAAATAATGAGGAAGAATAATAGTTTGTACGGAGAACTAAGAAAAGGAAGAAAATCAAATTGAACTAGACTTATAGTTGAAACAAACATCAAACGTTAATGAGTAAGAAAGTTGAAAACCAAACAACTAAATTAAAAGACAGAGAAAATAAGGAAGAACGAAAGATAAAATTACTTATAAATGGCAAATTACAGTATAGGGACACCTAACCGACCTAGGTTTATATGGCTAACTCCAATATAGAGATATTTTTATGTTTTACGAATTTGAATTCAAACATGAATTAATTTTGGTTATAAGTATGTGTCCTGTATGTGGAACTTTTAATTGTCGGTTTAGTTGTACAAACCTTGACATAAATCATGGGAATGTTCTGGTCAAATTTAATATAGAAACATGCGTCTCAATTCTTAAATTTATTGAACACTTTTTATAATATAGAACTCTTAAATAGCATGAATAAAATCACGGTATTAATTTTTCTTATACGTTAGACAAGAACAAGGAATATCTTGCAGCACCTCAAACAAAGAATACACAAAAAGAAAGAAAAAAAAAAGAAATAATGAATGGGTTACTTAGCAATGAAAGGTACAAGAATGGTATGTAGGATTATAATGAGTTGTGCCAAATGAGAATACTAGAAACAATGAGGTTGATTACTTACCAATGAAATAAAAATGTGAAAGACGTATGTCTTTCTATTCATATGTTACGTACTGAAACTAAAAATACTTTTAGGAATTATATATAAAGTTAAGAAGCATAAAAAAATGAGGAACTCAATTTCAAATAAGTAAAATTCAAACGTTACATGCCCTTTTAAAATTCAATTTCCATGTGAGTATGAAGGTTAGTACCTTAAAGTTTTTCAATATATACTTTACTATAAAATCTAGAATATTAGAATCTTTTTATTTCCCTTTAGGTTCAATACTTTATGAACCAGTATACTAAAAAATACATGAATTGAAAAAAATATCCAATTGCATTCATTATGATGTTGTAAGATTTGGGTATGAGCCTTTGACTTTTTGTTGTGATAATGGAAAAATTAAACTTACACCTATTGAAATTCTAGAAGAATTATATGAGTAGTTTACTTCTGAGTCAGAAGAGGTTGTCGAAGCGAGGGCTTTGTACTTTTCGAGTAAAGGGAATGGTCTATTATGACCTTCCAATGTTAATTATCAAGGAAGACAGTCTTGGTCATTTTCAATTGTATTTTGTTGAAATCGAAAATGAGGTAGAAACTCGACTTTATCTGAAGTTACTATGAAGAAACTCATAAAGGTTCTAAAGGTAAATCCAAATGCAAAAATTTTAAGAAGATTAAAGGATCCTTCAATGGATGGCATTCAACTTCATCTATAAAAAAATGTGAAATCAAATCAACGAGTGTATAATTCTCCAATAGCTGATCAAGTTGCAGAAATGTTGGTTGAAGAAAATAATGCTAACATACTGTTCAAACGAGATATTATAGTCCATACATATTCAAGCCACGGACATAGAATAAAATATTATTATAGATGTTATGATCCATTGCAAATTGAAAAATTCTTGTATGGTGGAGGAAAGTGCAAATATCATTACCCACGATCATATTGTGAAAGTACAATACAAGGTAAAGATGAATATGCAATCTACAAAAAAAGAAAAAATAGATTAACAGTTCAAGTTCAGAATGCACAACGGAACAATGTGTAGGTAGTACCTTACAATCTATATCTATTATCAAGATATAATTGTCATATCTACAAATGAGATATGTTCAGGAGTGACAATAGTGAAATATCTCTACAAACATATCTATAGGGGACATGACAGAGTGACAATTCGTCTCATCCAAAACGATGATGAACTTTGAATTGATGAAATTAAACATTTTCAAGATGCTCCGTGGGTCTTTGCTCAAGAAGTATTGTGGATAATTTTTGAATTTAATTTAAATGAGATATTTTCAACAGTTATCAACTTGCAATTTTACATCCTAAATCAACATTGTGTGACTTATTTGGTAAATCAAAATTTAAAAAATATTTTGAAATGGGATCATGTCTTCAAAATAATGAGGATAGAGGATTTTTCTATGTGCTCTAAAAGTGAAAATGCAAGAAAATATTTTTATAGAGAATTTCCAGAGCACTATATATGGGGCAAACAAGATAAATGTTGGAAAGAAATAAAGAAAAAAAGATGTAATTGAGCGTATAAATACTCAATATTTTGTTGAATGAGAAAGATATTATCTCTGATTACTTGTCAAAGGGCCAATATCTTCCAAGATTTTTTAACAATAAATGATATAGATAATCCAATTTCAAAGAAGCTGAACAAAAAAGAGGATTGTTAGAATCTAATATAAGTGTTATTGAATATTTAAATGAAGTTGTCTTCAAATGCCATATGAACTACGATGACTATTTATAATCATCTTGGTTTATTATGCACCAACATATATGAGAATTATTTGGGATAGAGGTAATGTCCATATATAGAAAGAGAATCAGAAACATTAATTGAACTACAAGTTGCTAAAATTTTGAAAAGTTAGAATTTTTCCTGGAGAATCCATATGATCTTCCAAACATTTCTACTGATTTAGATTACATTGACAAAGATTTTTTAAGTGAGATACAAGATAAAATATCAATAGAAATACCTTCGATAGATCACAAAAAAGAGCTAAAGTTGAATCTCAAACAACATAATTTTTTTTCAATGATATTAGATTGCATACAAAAGGGCAAGGGTGGTTATTTTAATGATTGATGGGCTAGGTGGAATAGGAAAAATATTCAATTGTACCGTGCATTTGTAATTGGAACATTTGGAGTTGTTGCAACAATAATGTCAGGGGAGAACAACAAATTCACAATTCAAATTACCAATAGATGCAAATGAATCAAGTGAGTGCACTATGCCAAGCAAAGTGGAGCTGCAGAGATATTGCGTAAAACATAAGTATTTTTATGGGAAGAAGCACCAATGACGAAATTATGGGTCATCGAGCATATTGATAAATTATTGAAAGATGTGATGGGAAATAAAGAAGATTTTGGTGGAAAAGTGATAGTTTTGGTGGAGATCATAGACAAGTATTATCAGTCGTTCATAGAGAAACAATCTATCAAATTATTTCCGCAAGTTTGTTGAAATCATAATTATGGCCCAAAGTGGAAAAAAAATTACTCTTTCAAAGAATATGAGGTCAAAAAATGATCCAAACTTTAGTGAGTTCTTACTTAAAATAGGAAACGGTGAGGAACAATTAACAGTAACGATAACATCAAAATTTCATAAGAGATGATTATCAAAATTTCAAAATAGATGATTATTGAATATGACAATAAAGAAGACTCAATACAATGATTTATTAGGACTATTTTCCTAGTTTTACATAAGAATACCCAATTAGCTCATTACATGACAAGTCGAGCAATATTAGCCGCTAAAAATGAGCATGTTGATAGTTTGAATAATAAGTTGATTTTTATGTTTCTTGGAGAAGTACGAATTTTTAATAATTTTGATGAAACTATTGATGACACAAACGACTATTGTGGGGAGGAATTTTTGAACTTTTTAACTCCAAATGGATGCGGGGAATTCAAGAATAACGCAATTCATTCAAAGATTGTATTTGGATAACATATTGGAAAGGTCTTTATATCTAGGATATGATTTTCGCGAGCTGAAAATGAAGGTTATTCATTTCAATTTGATGTAAATAGTTCTATGTTAAACTTTGATTTACCATGACAATCAATAAAGTTCAAGAACAAACAATTTCAAATGTTGGTATCTATTTGTCTCATTCAATATTTTCTCATGACCAATTATACGTTGCTCTCTCCAAAAAACCTTCAATATCAACAACCAAAGTATTGATCAAACTAAGCACCGTAAGTATAAGAGGAAATATATTGACTAAAAATATTATGTACAAATAAGTTTTGAGTGTAAATACAAATATTATTCCATCTAAGTTATATATCAAATACTATCAATAGTAACTACTACTATATTTTTCTTAGGATAACACAACATTGAAGCAGGATTTAAAATGTAGAACAAAATTTTGATACCAAACAATCAAGTAATGTGAAAATCAATTCCAGCATTCAAATACTTAAAGAAAAAAAA
This sequence comes from Paulownia fortunei, assembly GCA_019321725.1. Classification (NCBI taxonomy): domain Eukaryota; kingdom Viridiplantae; phylum Streptophyta; class Magnoliopsida; order Lamiales; family Paulowniaceae; genus Paulownia; species Paulownia fortunei. The sequence goes on along the minus strand of CM033107.1, from coordinate 3,978,798 downwards.
AATTGATTACTTGTGATGGGTATACTCTTTTTAAGTATAGACATAATGTTCCCAGAATGATATATAGAAAATGACAAATGATATTTTACTCTTTAAACATTGTTATAATTTTAATTCTGACTATTTTGAATTTTATTTATTGAATTATAGGAGTTTGTTAGTTATATTATTTATCTTTTGAATTTTCATCGAATTTGATTTATCAAATATTTTATTCAATCATTTATATCATTCAATAGTTAGTTTTTCTTTATTTTATCAATTAATTGTTTTTACTAAGATTTTTGTAGTTATAAAATATTGTCAAAAATTCCAATTTTACTCCATAAATTATTAAATAATATAATTAATTTAAAAAAATCATATGAATAACGTGCAATGCACGTTTATTTTACTAGTTAAGTTAAAAACAGCAATATTTGTTTCTTTTAGATTGTTCCTAAATTATATCAGGTTTCAAGAATGAAATATATTTTTAAGGACCTCATAGTACTTTTCTCAATATTCTACTTCCTTAAACGGTATTGATCAAGTTTTCTTGATGTTATTAGCTTGTGGAATAACTCCATTTCAAGATTTTGCCTTTTATAATTACTTCTAAACAAAGACCTTTATATACAAATAATCCAAGTTATACCCTGTTCTCTAATTGGTGTTTGAATTTACATTAAGAATGCAAACTACTCTTGCACATGTCCTCACATGTGTGCACAAGGTCTCAAGTCTAAATTAAATTTGCACGGAGACATCATCACAGTATGTGTTCTCAAGCTTGTTTTGAGAGCTTGTAGTGAATATGCATCACCTAAAAGTTATAGGACAATCATAAGCGGTTCAGTCCAAGATGAGATAATAGAAGTCTCCTTATCATGCAATCTATAAAATATAATGATTGCATAAGAATGATAAATTACAAAAACACATATAGAGTAGCATATGCTATCATATTACCGAGTTATAAGACCTCTCCAATCCATTCAGACAAGTGGAACTGCCATGTGCAGTTGGAGACTGCCACATTTTTTGCATCAATCAAGAATTACAATTTGGCTTGAGTAGATACTACTAATTAACAACAATCACAAAAGTCAGCCTTACATATTCAGAAGTGATAGCTTAAGTTAGTTTACTTCAGTTTGCCATATGAAAAGAAACAACAATCTCCAACAGAGAATTGTATATAATCTGAAAGGCACTAGAGCCAACCATTTAATGAAGCCATACATCTATACTATGAACTTTGACCCTAAATGGAACCAAAGTCCCAGTAGGTTTTCTTGGAATCCCATAAAATAAAAAGGCCACTGCAGGTAACCAATTCATTTCTATCGATTCATAGCACTAAAAAAAGAACTAACCAAAGCAATGAACACCTTTTCCAACGAATTTCAAAACTCCATCTCTTCTCTCAACTAAAAATTCTATGAGGAAATTGGACATAAAGAAAGTTCCCCATTTCTCCCACCTTTCTGCTTCAACCTCCTTTCAGTTCCCCATTCCTCCCACCGTTCTGCTTCAACCTCCTCTCTTCCTCTTCATCCATTAATACAGTTATCACTACTGCTTATCATCAGCACTGAAGGTTCATCTCTATCTCCACCCTTTCTTCTTCCACCTCAACATCCAAGAGGCTGAGTTTCTCTTCTCATTTTTTTCTGTTTCATACTATTTTGTTATAAGTGGACATTTTTTATTATTATGAGCAGATTTGATAATGGAAGACACTTTACTACTCAAATTTGATGATGATTGTCATTAATGTTCAGTTTTTTCTGAAATTAAGGAGCATTGAAACTGAAAATGAATTTTTATTTAATGTTGCTGATTTCATTTTTTTTAATTAGTTTGTGTATTGCTATTCTTTTTCACTAGTCGAATGGGTTTTGGAACTTGGATGTGCAGTTGGATGTGCAACAATAGTGGTGGAAAGTCAAGTTTTCTTGACATGCAACGAATATTGCATTCCCAGGGTCTTCCCATATTTCTACCAAATAGTGTGTGAAAAAGATGATACCATCTTAATTCAAGATAGAATTGGGTTCCAGTGGAATACTTTTTCTAGTTCAGGCTATTCTTCAGACAACACAAGACTTCAAGTTAGAGAGTTTGGCATGATTTTTCATTGCAGCCATATCACCTCAAGCATCCACTAAAAGTTATATTCTTGAAGACCCCTAGTCAGATTCAACAGCAACTGCCTACAGCTACCTAGTATTGGTGACCATGAGTTTGAGTTATGAAAGTGATTGTGCAGCAAACTTGGTAGAATGGCAGGAAGCTTCAATATGGTATCTAAATAATTTAGTATCATCATAAATCTTGAAAGAACATTGCGATTATTTCAAACGGTTTACCTTAAATAAAAAATTTAACGTACAAAACACCGGAAAGGTATACTCTGCCTGAAAAGTAAGTAGACTCGACACTAGTTTTACAGGGAAAATTGCTGCTTTAATCCCACAACATAGGGGAGTTCACAATTTTTGTACCAAACTTCCCAAAAAATCCAATTTCAGTCCCATATATCAGCATTTCATTGCAACTTTGTACCACCTTCAACTGTTTGACGGAAAATGGCATGTGTCATTCATGTGGTCCAAGGTTTTCAAGAGAATTTTTTCATGTGAGATGCACATGCTTCACTGATACCGTAAGACTTAAGATATTAATCCATTTTCTCAAAGATAAAGATAAATTAAAAATTTTAACCTTATTTCTCCAAATTCTCCCATTTGGAACTTATTTTATCTGCAAATGATCGTGTAAAATTTTTTGATGTAAAAACAAAAATATATTTGGTGGGAATTTGCCCTCCAATTTGCTTTAGATTTTGGAACTACCGTAAGACTTAAGATATTAATCCATTTTCTGAAAGATAAAGATAAATTAAAAATTTTAACCTTATTTCTCCAAATTCTCCCATTTGGAACTTATTTTATCTGCAAATGATCGTGTAAAATTTTTTGATGTAAAAACAAAAATATATTTGGTGGGAATTTGCCCTCCAATTTGCTTTAGATTTTGGAACTTAGGACCAATTCACACACAAACTTATTTTTAAATTCATGAATAAACAGATAAATGCATATGCATGTTGTATAATTTATCTATGAATAACATTTTCTTATTTTTTATATGTATGCAGATTACATAAAACATCAATAATATCTAAATTATGTAAGTTAAATAAATCAATAGTCCTATAAATTATTTATATACATGTGAATATTTGTATATAAAAAATAAAAACTTTACGCATATAATATATTGTTAGATAAACTTTTATACTTTATATGTCTATGCAGTCATATAATTATACTATGTATACAAAATATGTTATACATAATTTTATATATTTTTACACACGCATCCGTAAGTATTGTTTAATTTTATATTTTATTTGAACTTAATAGATAAAAAAAAATTATACCGATTATAAAAATACATATAAATACTACCCAAGTTTTGTATTTTATTGTATAAATTAATATAGATGACTTATTATACAACATTTGTATAATATATAAAATTACAATCTTTATGTGTTTGGAATATGAATGTATAACTATGTATGGTGAATCCATACATATATATATATATATATATGTGTGTGTGTGTGTGTGTGTGTGTGTGTGTGTGTGTGTGTATAATATATCAAATAATAATATTAATAGATAATATCAATCAATTATATGTGTATATATTAATATTGTATTTTTATGATGTATCACGTATATATTACATAAAAAATTCATATACATATTGTATATAATTATATATATTGCATACCTTGTATACATTATGTAATAGGTATTTGTCATATAAAATGAGAGTTGGTAACTATTTTCCCTCTCAATCGTCACCAAATGATGAAAAATTACTGAAAAATGAGTTTGATAGAGTCAAATAGCATATTTTGCCTCTCAAAAAGAAATTGGATGAAATTTCTTGTCAGAACAAGTGAGTTAGTGGCCACATTCGTGGTACATGCCATTTTTCGCCAAAAAGCTAATGGTGGTACCAAAGTTGCAATGAAATGCTAATATATGGGACTAAAATTGGATTTCTTTAAGCATAGTACCAAACTTGCAAACCCCCTATATTATGGGACTAAATAGAACAATTTTATTAGTTTTAGATAAGAGTTAAAAAAGTGAAAATTTTAAGTATTTTTACAATTTGCCTTTAAAGTTGTGGTTGTGAAGGTGGAATCTATAGCAATCAAAGACATCATCTCATCTGATCTTAATAGTGATAGGAATTATGCCAAGAAAGGAGCATGTGCTTAAAAAATAGATGAGGATTAATTTGGGTGTTATTAGATAATATTGTGAATATAATTTGTATTAATATTTAACTAAGACTTTAGACTCCTTTACATATTGGTAAGCCTTTAAAACCCTACACCTTTCCGTAGAGCATTAATTTCTTCAAGAGAAGAGGCCGCTAACACGAACAATGAGAGAAGTGTAATAACAAAAAATCAAAGAGAAGAATGCTAAAAACTCACACTACCTTTAAGGAAGAATTATGAAATCAATCATCACCTAAGGTGAACTTCAATGCTTTTTGGTTGATATCAATTGGATCCATGTTTGTCTTTGCATGAGACCTTGTAGAATCCATTGCACACAATGGGAGCAAATATGAGGTGCACTGGAAAGAAAGGTAAAAAGAAAACAATTGGAAATTTTTGCATGAACTTATAGAGCCATGCGAAGATTCCATGGCCTTAACCATAAGATTTTTATGTTATTTATTATGAGGGAATAAGTGGAGAGGGTAATATTCTGATTATTTGATTCTTTATTCACATCAAATGAGACTCTCAGTTTTGATATGAACAAAGTTTAGGTTTTATGCCTAATGGTTTGGTAGATAGAGGTTAGGAATATAGGAATGAAGTTAATTTCATCATATAGTATTATCTTAATGTCCTTCATGAGTAAAGTTTTGATACGTTTATTGTTTTATATTGTTAGATATGATTGGAGATGTAAAGGAACTTTTAACGAGTCTGTTGTTTTCTTAAAAATGAGAGTTTGAGGTGACCTTTCACTTTTCTAGTTACATAAACTCGAATATGTAGTACTTTTGTGTGCCTATGATTTTTATTTTGTAATTGAAACCAAAGTAATAAATATTTATTATATATGTATTGGCTTGGTGAAATTGAGATTGTGAATGTGTTTGCTACGAAGCTAGTTTAGAAGCCCATAGTTAATATCCTCACATCATTGACTATTCTAGAATAGACGGGCAACCATGACTACTTGGGTTGAGTGTTGGTCACTCACCCAAGGCATATGATTAAGCGTGTCCTAGTGACCCAAGATAGAGGATTAAGCCTATCCCAATTACCTAGGACATGTGGGTTAAGGTTGTCCCAATGGCCTTAAACAGGGAGGTTAAGCCTTTTCCTGACCAAAGTCTCTTAAGTGTTTGGTTTTTTGTTCTGCATGGTGGATTTTACTTGGAGATTAAATGTTTTACTTTAATTTTCTTAATAGAACTCATTTTCTAAATAGGACTCAGGTTTAAAGCATTTATTTTATGACAATAATATCATCTATATACATATATACTCTTGCTTGCTTGATCCTTTTGGTTAAGTATTGGAATATTTAGTAGGCTACCATGCTCATTATTCTATTCACAATTTCCAAATGCCAAGAATTAATTAGCCACTTACAGCAGCTCGTGGAGATTGATGGACTATTCAAGTGGAACTTTTGGAGAAAGTAAAATGTCGATAAATGAATGTTCAATGAATTAATAACATTGTTTAAATAATAAAAACTTTCAATCCCAACTCAGGGGCGAATATACTAAATCAATAATCTCGCTAAATGCATGAGATAATAACTTTTTTTCAAATCCTTCAAAGCCCAACGAAAATATAAATTAATAGTTGACAAAAAAACATATATAATTCATAATATTAAAGAGTTTTTTTTTTGACAACTTTTATTTTCATAATTCATCTCTTTTACAAAATATGCATATAAAGTCTTCTGTTTTCTTTGTACCAAACTCAACCCCATTTTAATTTTTTGCAAAGCATGCTCTACATGTGGTACATTTGTTTTTCATATTGTAGAAAGTAGTTATTTAAAGTTAATGTTGCTTGAAAAACGCCTCTTTTAGGGAAACAATTTGTAAAACACAACTGTCATCTGAATCATGATCAACATGCGTATCCATTATCCCTTATTAATCTCTTCATCAATACATCAGTTTAGGATAGATAATTCAGAATGAGCTCAACGTCCATTAGATTTACCAGAAATAATTTGTGTAATCCACATATGCCTTCATCTTCAGGAACTTGTTGTAGCCACACCTTCATCTAATTGGATTTTGCAATGTTGAAAATAATTTGCAATGATCGTTGTCACAATAATAAAATTAATAGCATTCAATGCTAACAAATTAATATTTTTTATCGATAAATTAATAAATTATACATTTGTCAAATAACCTCTTTAAAATAATATTTTCTCTTGGTTCCAACAATATTTATCTATAGAGGTTTTATTGTAGATTTTATTCTAATTTAATTTGGTAATATTGATTTCCTTGTGGCATAGAAATTTATGTAATCACTTTTGTTCAATTGGATATTTTCATTATTTTAAGGGTTAAATTCATTTAAACCCCCTCTAAAATTACTTTGGTATCAAATACTCCCTTACAATGAAAACCTTCAATTATCCCCCGGTCTTCAAAAACTAAATTGAATGGACAATAATATCCTCTTGTGACTTGAAAATAAAACAGATTCACTTTACCCCCTATTATATTCTATATAGCATTTATTTTTAAATAAACACATTAATTACATTTCATACTAATAAATTATAATAAATATGATACTAACAAATTAAAATAAATATGTTATTTATATTAAACAAACATACACAAAAAGAACACTTGAAAAAAAAAGAAAATTATTTGGAAAAAATTCTTAAAAAAAGACCTATTTATAATCAAATATCTCAAATAGTTTGATCCTAAATTTTCTTAAATATGGAAATACTAATTAAGCAATGTGTCAATCTTTTATCTTTTAGAAAAAAAAATTAAATATGTTTAACAAAATTAACATCCATTTTTATATTTTATTTAAAAAATGGTTTATTAAACTTAAGTAAAGAAAATTGATACCTTATTCAATTATTTCATGTTTAATAAAATTTATGGTCAAGTTAGTTGGTATATTTAATTGTGAAGAGGTCTTTTTTTTAATAATTAAGTTCTTGAAAAAAAAAAATGAAGAGTTCATCATTTAAAGTTTTTATATGTTTATTTAGTATAAATAATATATTCATTTAATTTATTAAAATGATATTTTGCTATATTTTGTGTTTGTTAAAACTTGTATAAAGCAAAAAATGCTATATATAATATAATAGGGATGGGAAGGGCTAGGACTCGATGGTATCACTCTCCTCCCCAACTAGAGAAATATAGATGTTTTATATCAATCTTGATGTGGAATTATGTTGGCAATATTGATATAGCCTTGCAAGCATTCGGGGTGTTCAAGAGAGCTTTGGTTGTTGTCATGGTCCAAGGTTATAGATGTGACAATTAGAGCGGAATGAGAGCTTAGGTAATGACTTCAGGAATTATAGTTATTATGTCGATTAAGATCTCGGCTATGATTTGGGACTGATATTGATTATTGTGAAGGAACTTGGTAAATTAGTCAATGGTACCGTAATTATACAAAACACGAGTTTTGATTTATAATAGGTTACTGATAGATGGTTCGGTTTCAATTGTAAGTCAGAAGAGCAAATTATTGAAGCACAAGGTTTTGATAAACATATAATCTGTTTCCATTAAAGTTGACCTTGGTTAAGAATTGTTTACTGCTGAATGGAGCTTGCTAGAATTTCAGAGGGAAGGTAGTGTCTGCCCAAGCATGCCAGAGAGATAAGGTCAACCATACAAGGACAAGCAGGAAAAATGAACTCGTTTTATATCCCTAGGTAGATATGAGAACATACCATGGGTGGGTATTGGTTTCATAAATATAAATTGGTAGTTATTTTGAACTGATTACGCAAATGTTTTCTTATTATCTACAAGGAAGGTATATTCTTACAGATGTTATGTAAGGCAAATGTTGGGATGATCAAATCCCATGGACTTCTCGCACCATGATGATTGGTAAAGACCCCCAATTTGCAAACTTGTTCCTAAGATAGTTACCTAAGGGTTTAAGGGCTAATTTGTAAGTGGAGAACATCCACCATTGATGTAAAGGTGTCTTTAGAATTTTTATTTTTATTTTTTTCTCATTTGGCTGCATTTTCTAGTAGCAGTAGAAAAGATTCATTTTATTAGAGTGGACATGCCCTACAGATGGTGGACCGAAAGCTAGGATGATGTAAGAGGACAAAGTTAGAGTGAAAAGGGGTATCAAGGCTGCTTTTGGAAAATATATAGCAAGTGTTAGGCCAGGAAATTGGAAGTTAAGTTAATGCTTTTGGATATTCCAGAGAGTTGGCTGAGTTGTCATCATGGTCCCAGGGTTTGATGCACATTTTGCTTATGGTTGAAAGTAACTTATTTAACTCAGCAGAAACTATGTGGAGGACATTCATGAAGAAGTATGTGTAAGAAATGCTTACCCTAACGAGAGATCAAGGCATACAATACACAAAAACGAGGATGGTCAAGGCTTATCAAACATATGGTCCACAGATTCAAGGTTCACCCAAAAAATGGTCCACGGGTTCAAGGCTTTCTCAAAGATGTCGTAAGCCAAGATTTTGAGAAGAGCTTTAAAGAAATTGATAGTTGAGCTTAACTTTTGTCGATGATTGAACCCAAGCCCCGAATGTGTATGTATAACCAACATTATGGTCTCATTAATAATAAAAGAGCTGAATAATAACATTTTTTGCAAGACATTCATCAAAGCAAAGAAGTTGACTACTCACAACAATTGATCAATTCTATAAGAAACTAACAAGCCTTTTCATATTTGCTTCGCAAAACGAAGTTCACAAATATCTTATAGGTTTATTCCCATGATCCATTAGGTTTATCTACCATACCCACCTTCATAAGAAGTATAACCATTTACCTAGTAAAAGCATAAGATTTTACAAAAATTCCTTATATGATTGTCTATGTTTGAGTTTCCCCACCCTTCCAAAGGAAACTTTTCACACTCAAGAGTTTGATAACAATCTTGATGATTGTGCAATATACTTCAAGATAAAGACAAATGGAAGCAAGCTCTTAGGCTGCATAAAAGTCAAGGCAAAGACTCTCCAGAACTCGTCCGTTAATTTGGTCTGATTTAGAGAATTAGACTCCATGCTACGGAGCGGAGCAGACATGATCAATCTTTGGTGTTTTAAAATGACTAAAGGATTCTAAAAGCAATTCTTTGATTTCTTTTGTCCTTGGCATGTTTTCATTTCATATTTGGCAAGATTCCTTTGTGCGAAATCCTAGATTTGACTTGGATTGTCTCTAGGAAACCTACAAAGTCAATCTGTTTTTAATTCTAGATACAAAGTTTAGCAATCCATAAGCTATCGATTTCAAAATATATTATTCACAAATTCATACTTAAGAGAATGTCAACCTATCTGAACTTTCAAGATTTTCACCGTCCTCTTCAAAACCTTTGTAATCATTATTGATCAATAACATAATTATAACATCAAGAACAAGTCGTCATATCAAATGCTTGGAAATTTCTTTAGTTAAAATTCGATGGTCAACTATGAGTTTTGTTCTTGTGGCTAATACTCTATAATTATAATTGGGCATTTATAGAATGAAAACAAAAGCTGAAAATCCTTGAATGTTGATATGTCTTCAGTTCAATTTCCCAAATTAACTAAGGGAGAACCTTTAGCCACTGCATATTTTCAACATTTTGTGACAAGTTTTCGGCATTTAAGATGCATGCTTTTTTTTTTTACTTCCTTTGTGGCAACTAATTTATTTCAAAGAATTAAGCATTGACTAAAAAAAACTTCCGATTCGTCGAATCCATACTTTCATATGTAAATAGAAATATGTGCTGCAAGAAATATGCAGTAGTAATCTTAACATAATTTAGTAAATTGAAATTGAGCTCTTTCTCCTATTTTACTCTTCTACGACTAAATTCGTGATTTATATAAAAAATTTAAGTAGGTCATACTTCTAATCATTTTAAATTCTGCAATCAATCTAAAAATATCCCATGTATTGTCCCTAAATGAAGTGCTATTTGCCACAACAGATGGTGCTAATTGTTGAAATATCCTTGCACTCAAATTTCTAAATATTGGTCAAATTTTCAGAATGATGAAATTTTTTTCTGTACATCATGGATCTTCATCAAGATATCCATTTCATGATTATACAATTAACCCCTATCTCCAACTTATACTACCAAGAAGATATAGATATTCGACCTTTGCCACATCTAAACACTCATGGTACGCTAGACATCAAATCTATCTTGGGGTAGAATCAATGGCACAGCAGATGTGCTAACTAATGAACTATCACTGAACCCCTTTTTCCACCATTGTTTACTCACAAAACATTTCAAAATCTACGACCGATTAAGTCTTTCCATACATCATATATCTCCATCAAGATATCCATTTCATGAACATTTACTTAACCATTATCTGCATGTATGCTATCAAGAAGGTACAAATATTTCTTCCTCCCCTCATCTATTCAACGACCATGATATGAATATACATCAAATTAGTCTTGCAGACAAAAATCAAGAATCCGTATGACCAAATGAATTTGATCCAACTTCTTCAAAGTGGTATAATCAAAGGCCCAATTATTGAATTTTATTGTCTACCATACTACGCCTCCTTCTTGTGAAGCAAATTAAAGGATAAAATTTGATGTCACCAAAATTCAGGTTTTCCAGTTAATGTGTGATAATCACTGATCCATCAGGCTAATTTGCTGAAACATAACTTGTGTACATCTATACCGCATCGCAATTCATACCAATATCCTTCCGTAGAGAATCCTTCTTAAGTTTCTTCTTTTGCCCAAGTATCATTGCACAATACAAATTAAATCAAATACAAGTATTATACTTAAATCCCACATAGTATTTACTGAATCTATCAAAGTCATATGCAAGTCAGTTCAGAAAAGAGAAGATGGATTTATCATAACAACTCCGGATTGGATAAGTAAAATAGCAACTAATTCATTCAATAGGGCAGGCAATATGCTCAGACATTCTTAAAATAAACATAGACATGGTATGTCAGTTCACCGCAAATAAGAGAAGAACACAAAAATAGAAAGGAACCACAATAAATCATAAAATAGATGATAGCAAGAAAATTATACCAGAAGGTCCAGAACTGATCGTACCCGGGGACCAAGATTTTGCAAATCAAGCTATGCATAGGCCTAGACCAAGTAACAACTGCATTCAGTGTAATAATTCAGATTAAGTGCTTTATCATGGAACAAAGATTTGACAAAAATAAGGAGATTCTTTCAGACAGGAATAACAACTTCCATACCTATACTGAAAGCATATCCTCCGCAGTCATATCCATGATTAAGGAATAATCTTCCCCTAGCTAAGTCCGCATCAATAATCCTATAGTTATCTGACATGTTGACACAGCCATCCACTCGGTAATAACTCAGTCTTACCACAGCCAAATTAAAGAAAGAAAACTGCATTGCTTAGGAAAATAAAAAATTAATCACATAAAATATAACCAAGTTAATCAATTTTATTCCAGCCAATAGGATAGCAAGAACCAAATACATCGAAATATCAAACCATTTACAAAATAAAACAGAAACATGATTAGCAAGAAATACTGGAGATTTCAGCAAATCACTGTTCTTCTATTGCCGAAGGAAGGAGAAGAGTGAAATGGAAAACCGATTAAGTGAAGTTTTTACCTGAATATTTAATTCAGCAGATGGCCCTAGATAAAATACAAGTTCTTTTTCAGTTAAATCAGAGCAGTAAACAGGCGTACCTGGCCTCTTCTCGGCTCCATCACAATAAATCATCCAATCACGGTTTCTTGCTAATTATTGGATAAGGTAAATATAGTATAAAAATAATAATTAAAAAAAAAAAAGGAATTCTAGCAATCCATCAAGAAGCATGACAAAAATATAGCAAAGTGGGTCTGAAAACTCTTACATTATCTGAGGATGAATTTCCCCAAAAAAATGACCTCAAGTCAAAAAAAAAAAAAAACAAACAAACAGGATAATGTTAAAGGCAAAGGGTCTTGATTAAGTGTGTTTTATGTGTGTGTTTTTATGTCTCAAGAGTGGTGTGTGCTAAAGACAGTGGCACGGTCAGTGGCGCTTGTGGCAGTCAGTGGCAGGTCACATATGGATAATCTTGACTGAAGGGCCATAACGTATGTGAGTGGCTATATGTCTTCTTGGTGAGATCTTTTCCAATTCCCTTTAATTTCTCTTTTCAGCTTTTTCCACAAAGAGAAAGAACAAGTGTATAGTGAGTATGAAATAGTAACAATAATATGAGAAAAAAGGCCTCAAAAACCAGAAAGGGATAGAGAGAGAAGCTGACAGAAAAGAAGTGAGCACACGCATCCACAAAGGTATACTCTATACAATTGCCTGCGTGTGCTCACTCTCTTCTGTCAAGTCTTGAATTCTCTCTCCCTCTCGTGTCTCTTTCTGATCACTTCAATTCCACCCCTTAACCAAAAACTACCTAACCCATAAAATTTTATTGGCATATTTTTTTTTTCTTCTTTTTTGACCAAGATTAATAATCCAACAGCACAAATGGTCAGATCTGAAAACCAAAGACTAACCCTTTTTCGGAAACAGCATTCTGAAAGACTCCGCCACAAAAAATCTTGCCCTTTTCAAGCAGAATTAAATCTCAACAGACCATTAGGGTTTCTTGGGTATGACTCTCGGTGTGTGCCGTGTGTGTGATCCCCAACTTACCACCCACTTCTCAAGAAAGTATCCTTCAATGTACTACTCCTCTATCTGGTTCATGCAGTCCATCAAACAGTTGTTCAAGATTCATATACCATTGCCAGTTGCCATGTATTTGTTGATACAAGTCTGCAGTTCTGATAGAGAAAACAGCAACACCTTAGCTTTTAGCTTTTTATGTGGTAAATGTATCATGGCCCTGTGGACTTTTTCTCCGCACCACTTGTTTTGGCTTTTTGCAAGTTCTTCTCTACATTAATTCAATAGTAGAGCGAGCGTACCAAAAAGACAACAACAGACTGTGGGATCTTCCAGATGACAACACTAGATTAGACTTGTGTGTGTGTGTGTGTGTGTGTGTGTGTGTGAGAGAGAGAGAGAGAGAGTGTTGTTGTTGTTCGGCGGGGTTTGGGGCAACGTGGAGCTATGTTGAGCGTGGGATTTGGCTTTGAACGGCTCCCATGATGTGGAGAGGTGCGACTGCTGTGGATATCTATTGGCTCTTGGATTAGTGCTTTAGTGGGTCATTTTTGTCCTTGATGAAAGGGTCTTTGGAAGTTGTTCCACTGATTAAGACTGATTAAAGGACCATAAACTTTTGGGATTAATCTAACAATTCTTCTTCATGCGTTTCTCGAGACCAAAATTTTTTTGAGAAATCCTTTGCTTCAGCCATTTATTTCCTTCTTGGAGTGGTCGACTTCCTGTACATGAGTAAAGTTAGGATTAATTACACTTACTGGCAAAGATGCAAAGTTAGTATGTAATTAACGCTGGTAAAAATGGTTCTTTTCGAATTTGCACTTATAATTAGATCTTGTAATTTTAATTTTTTTGTGATCTGAGAATAAATTTCATCGGATTTTTCAAAATTGATAGAAATATTGCTCATGTAACGAAGAAAATTTTGGAATCTTTTTATTTTTTGGACCACTTAATCCTACTTGACTTGAATGTAATCTCGCTTACGTGGATGGAAGAGGAAACTAACTCCAACTGAGTTGCTGACATGGACACAATCTTTTTGTATTTATTTTTATTTTTTCATTCTTTCTCTCTTTTTTTTATTTTTTATTTTTTCCCTTCATCTTTTTCCTAAAACCTTCTTCACCCCATCATTCCAAACCCCAACACCACCGTCCCGCCACCACCTCTGCCAGAGGGAAGGAGTTAGGAGAAGGATGGATTACTATCATCACCATTCTTAGGGAGGAAAACTCACAAAATCTCATTATCAACTGCACTTTTATTCATTTATAAAAGAATTGTTGCTTTTTTTTTTAGATTTATAATCAAAATATTCGGAGAAAATCGATCAAAGAAAGAATGCTAAGGTTCCTATGAGGAAATTGAAGAGAAGGATTTTGTATGTAACCCAAGTTGGGAAGTTTTATTGTAATGGAATTTTGGTGATAGGGATAAAATAGGGTGGGTTCAAACATAAACACATAATGAATTTGCCTCACTCAGGATGAATCCAAAATCGATCAAATGGGTCTTATAACGAGTAATAGGTTGGGTTTTATAAACCTAAATGAGTTGGGAGTAGGCAATGGTCCTATAGGGACCTATCCCGTTATGTATAACATTTATTTTTTAAAATATAATTAAGCTATTGGCTTCTCTCTTACTCTTGTCTCTCCTTTATTTTTTTCTCCTTCTTCTTTTCCATAATTTTTGCTCTCTGGCGATCCTCTTCTGTTATTCTTCTGACAACTCCCTTCTTCTCTCCCTTCAACAAGCTAAGTAAGTCTTCTAACTTTTGCTATTCATTTATTCCTCTATTTATCCTTCTACATACTTGGTTCATTTCTTTGATGTCCACCTCTACTGCATCTCCAGACCCTCTGTCATTTATTCCCCCTTTTCTTCCTCCCAGAGTGTCTGTTGCTGAACTAGCACTTGAATTATCTGCCCATTACCCTATTGAAATTAGGATGGCTGATTTGGCTAATCACCTGGCTTATATGACTCACGCCACCACCCTATCTGAGATAAGTCTAGCAAACCTTATCAATGTGGTCCTGTCAGGTCCTCGTGATAGACCTCATGCCCTACCTCCCGGCTATATGACCTTCTTTGTAGATCAACTAGAGGCCAGCCTTAGGTTTCCCATTCCTGACCTATGTTTATTAAAGTAGTCTAATAATTTTTTTAATATTCACTAGCATCTCTTTTTTATTACCGCTACTGGGCACTAGCTGGCTTCAACTTGATTATCATTACTCCTCCATTTTTTTCCTTTGATTATCATTACTCCTCCATTTTTTTCCTTTGTTTATATACTTCCACTACTCAAATTGCTTAATTGCATTTTTTTTTCTCTCTTGGCCAAGTGAGAGTTTTCTCTCTACATTCCATTAATTCCTCCATCCTCGTGTAGATTAAAAGTTGTTTCTTCTTTCAAACATGTTATTAGTTTCCTTCTTAATTAGTTTGAGTTAATACATATATATGAGTGGTGTGGTGGAATCATTCTTCTTAGTTTGATGAGTTAATTTATCCAAATTTCATCTTTTTGTATTTTGCATAGACAACAATACAAATAAAATAAAAAATTCAAGTTTGTTGGATTTGTTAGGTTTTAGGTCCAGGACATGTTTTTATGTAATACAAAATTTCATTGTTTGCAAAATTTACAAACAAAAAAAATAATACAAATGAAATTTTATTAAATATGAAGGATTAATGTGGATACAATATCTACTTCACTCTTATGATTCTTCTCTTCAACAATATTGTTTTTGTGGATTTGATAACTTTTTTTATGAAGACGACCATCCAATCTCCTTCAAGGTTGATTTAATTTTCAATAACGGTATTTCGAGGTTTAATAAATTAATTTTGAATTAAACGTTATAATTTTGATGGCTTCCATGATAAATGTTTTTATTTTTGCCTTAAATATCATGGATCTCCTTGAATTTGATAAAATTAGGTTGAGATAACTTCCCCAACACTTTTTTTTCTAAGAATTTTTCTTCTCCTCAACTTGTATTTAACTTTTTGAAAATAACTTCTATTTATACTTGTAGTATATAAGTTTTTGCCATAATTATTTGATGAAGTAATACAATTTGATTGACCCTTCATGATTTGATTGGTATTTATTTTTTTAATCATAAGATGTGATTTGGATTAACGAGTACCGTAAAAGTGATTGAGAAACTCTTGTTCCAACTGCTTCCAACTAATAATTGAGTTTGCCTCCAAGTCGGTGTACCAATCAAATGTATTTTCTATCAATGAGCGGACAAATTGCTTAACCAAGCATTCCCAATATGTTCTTGATAAAATAAGCCACATGTTGTTTTAGGTTGCCTTTGCCATCAAATTGCTGAAATTTTGGTGGTAGATAGCCAATCAGCATCTTTAAATTATTAATTTTTGGAGTGTATGGCTTAGCACAAGTTAAAGTTGACTTGAAGCTTTCATCAAACTTATCTTTGATAGTATCTATGATATTTTTCTTCAATTGGTCAATAGGAACCAATTCATTAGATGAAATTTTCAGCTCTTTAGTTGATGATTTCTTTGTTGTGGGCATCTCAAATTCATCATGTGTTTCAAGTTATTTCCCATTACATGATTAGCATCACTATTATCCACTTTATTCATCTACTTCTTGATTTGAGAGTCTTGCTCTTGAATATGCTTTATGAATCTCTTAATAACCTTCATTAGATTTGCAACTTGCACTTCCAATGAAAAAGTTAATACCATAATGACTATTACAGTTTTAAAATTTGAGTTTGTAGAAGATTCATGCTTCATAGTTGGATTCAACAACTCTTTCTCCATAACTTCTATTTATTGATTTGCCTCCAACTTTAGTGAATATTTAATTGGCAATGTCAAAATACCATATTCCCTTGCCCACTCATGCTTATATTTTGGAGTGACGACTTTATGGTTCGGTAATACATCATCTTGTCTTTCCTCCTTATACTTTTATTTTAGAATGGTGATTTTATGGCTTGAAAAAATACCATTTTCTTTTGTTCCCTCATATTTGTGTTTTAGAGTAGTGGCTTCATGGCTCGACAAAATACTTATTTTTTTTTGCCCCCTTCATGCTTGTGTTTGGAAATGGTGGTTTCATGCCCCGACATAAAAAATTGAACATTTGTAAAGTTGGAGTAATTATTTTTTATCTCCATGTGAACTTTAAACTTGATTTGTAAAGAGATGAGATTAGAGGTAAAGATCATCCCAGTAGGCATACCAGAAATTTGTAACACAAACTTTTGTTGTCTACAAAAATTACAATGAAAAAATAGTACAAATAAAATTTTATTGAATTTGAAGTATGAATGTGGATACAATCTATATTTTACTCTTCTAATTCTTTTCTTCAAGAATGTTGATTTTGTGCATTTGATAACTTGTTGATGGAACCGACCCTCTAATCTCCTTCAAGGTTAATTTAATTTTTAATAATATTAATTTGAGGGTTTAACAACTTAATCTCAAATTAAATATTATAATTTTAATGACCTCCACAATGAACACATTAATTTTTGCCTTAAACATCGTGAATCTACTTGAATTTGATAAATTTAGGTTGAGAGAACTTTCTCCAACACATTTTTTGCTAAGACGACTTCTTTTTCTTTTTCTCAACTTGTGTTTAACTTCTTGGAAAACCTCTATTTATACTTGTAGTATAAGAGTTCTTGCCATAATTATTTGATAAAATAACACGATTTGATTGGTCCTTCATAATTTGATTGGTATTTATTTCCTTAATCACAAGATGTGATTTGGATTATCAAAATTTGGACATCCACTCTCATAATCTCTTAGATATGATTTAAATTGTCAAAATATCACAATTTTATCCTTGGTAATATTAATTTCTCATCAATTAAATATATTATTTAATCTTGAAATTCATTAGTAATTTTAAAAATAAATAAAAATATATTACACATGTCAATGCATAATTAGCTATAATTTTTTTATGTCTACACCTCGGTCCAATTTTTTTTATGGGATGGGTCTTAGGTTTGGCCAAACCCTGACGTGCCCCATTGTCATCCTAATGCAGCGGTGATAGTGAGGTTTATGTCTTCAACTTGGGTGGAACACGGCAAAGAGTTTTACTTTTCTACAATTACTACTGTATTCAAAATTCCCAACTTTTTCATTATTTTTAGCTGATAGAAGTGTAGGATTTGGAGGTGGTGGTTGCGGCAGTGGTTAGAGTTGAGCTGGGGATGTGTTTTGGGATGGCCCGATGTTGGCGGTTGAAGGCTAGGTGGATTGACTTGGTAGCTTGGTGGAGTGGGTAGAAGGCTAGTAGCAACACTGGGATAGAGTGGGGTAGTAGTGGTGGTGGTTGGAGAATAAGGAAGAAAATTAAAAGAAACAAAAAAAAATCAAATGGGAAAGAAAATTATTTTTTAATCTGTTTAAATTTATTTATTTAATTAATCATACTCTTATAATAATCAATATTAAATATTTACTCTTTATTTGATGTCTCATTAGTTGACTAATTAAAAGTGAATTTATGAATTAAATTATATTAATTAAAGTTATTCATTAAATGTCAAACAACTAATTAATTTAGAATTATTTTCTTTTTAATTTATCTACTTGATTAGTTTTATAGCTAATGACTAAGTTTAAAGATATTCTCTAGTCACTAATAAACTATCAAGTTGTTAATGAAGAATAAATTTTATATTTCTTTTAATTTATTTGTTTGATTGTTTCCCCCCGAAATAAGCCAAATTGTCATTTTCTTTTTTCACAATAACAACCTTGTTGGCCATTTTCCTTTCCTAGTCAACTTTCTTCTCCATCAATGTAAGCAAGGTTGTACCCGCTTTGAAGTGATGTAGTGGTAAAGCGTTTGAGGCATTCTATGGAGGATCGATAATTCGAATTTTCTAAGTGTCACTTTGACCCTCTATGAATATGCTTGCTGATGGGTGAACTCTTGGGTCCTGCCTTTAGGCCCCATATGTCGTGTAATTGTGCCCAGACAAAAGTCAACATGTCAAATGTTTATTCTAAGTGTGTATAAGTTATTGTCACGCCAACATTTACCCAATAGATGAACTAGGGGTAAGGCTGACCACCACCAGAATTAGTCAAATCAAGTGTGGACACCTAAATTATAAAAAAAAAATATAGGCTAGTTGTATCCAAGTAGGATTTTTATGGCCAAAAAATTAAAAAAAAATTCCAATTTTTCTTCCTCCCGTGAGCATGTTGTGCAACTTTCCAGCCAATTTTGAAAATTCCATTGAAATTTATTCTCAATCTGTCAAAAGTTAAAAATTACAGGACCTAATTACCAATATAAATTCAAAAAGGACTATTTTTGCACCCCTTAATATAGGGCTAATTTTGGCTTCACTTACCTCCTTATAAAATAAATAAATGAATAATTCTTTATCTTTCACATTCATACTCCTATAAATTTACTCTTTCACAAGATTCAAATACAAGTCAAAAACTAACCATTTTGATAGTTGACTTAAAAAATTAGAAAATATAATTAAATAATTAGTAAATTAAATGATCATTTTGCTATCTAGTGTTTTTGTAATATTCATGTTTATCGAAAATGATGTATTTATAATTGTTCTGCACTTGAAAGGGTTTCTATGTGATATATACATATTTAAATTTGATTGCTCTAAAAGTTTAAATTATCTTTACAGCAAATATCACTTTTGCCCCCCAATCACATAAAAAATGTATGGATTTGAGAATTAAACTCCTAGAATAGAATTAAGCTCTTTCTATCTTGCTCGTCGTTGTTCACTGTCACTCTCTCTTCTCTCTTTCACCTAACCAGTGCTCTCTTATCCTTACCCTAAACCTGACCATGGTTCAGGAACTACCGATTACGATTCGAAACTACTGTTGTACGAATCGAGAAAATCTCAACCCTTAACCTTAACCGAGTTACGGTCCAAGTTCGAAACCGTCGGGTTGGGCCTGGTTACAGTTCTGATTAACTGCTGGTTCTGGTTCTGACCCTTATTTTAAAAAAAAATTGAACTTAAATTTGTAAAAAATATTGTTAATTTTTAAAATTAATGAAAAAATAATAATTTAAATTTGAAAAAACAAATAGCTAAAATTTAAGTCTATGGTCAAAAACAACAGTAAATAAATTTATTTCTAAAATTTCTAAAAAATATTTTTTCCATTTACACTGCATTGATAAAATACAATTGACTAAATTTTGGTCATCGGAGTGAATGTTATCATATAAAATCGATACAACATTACAATAATTTAATAATACTAAATAAAAAGTTGATGAATAAACACTAGATAATTGTGAATAGCATCATTAAATATTTTTACAAAATTATAAATTTACTTATGATTAAAATAATTGTAAATTAGCATCATTAGATATTTTTTAAAACTTTACTTATTATTAAGATGAAATGTAGAATGCTTAAATATAGAACTTGATTTGTAACTTATCGTATCTGAAACTAATTAATTAAATTTTAAGAGGGGCACAACACCAATTATATTAATTTTAAAAAACAAGACAAGTAAGTTGAGGGAAAAAAAATATATATCATAAGACTTATTTATGCACTTACTCAAAGTTATAGACATATGATACATTAGTACAATTGGTTAAAGTGTTCTGTTAATAACATAGATGTTACAACTTCAAAACCTGCATGAAATATTTTTACACTAGTTTCAGTATTTTGGTTAAAAAATAAAAAAATATTAAACCAAAATAAAATAAAAAAATAAAAAACCATGTGGTCAAGTCTGGTGTTCTGGCCTGTTGAACCGTTAGATCCAACCCGATGGTGCACGGGTTGAAAAAATATAACCCATAATCGGCCCATGTACTCACAAGCCAATTATGGGTTCTAACCCGTTGACCACGATCCAGTCACGGGCTAGGTCCACCTTACCCTCTATCCCCCAAACACATTTTTCCATTGCCAATCTCTCAAGGAGAATAAAAGTAATGGCTTGAAAAGGAAAAAAAAGAATTGAGATGAAGAAATTAGAAACAAAATGGAAAAAAGAAAAAAAAAATGGTGGGCAACTTTTATATTACTTTTTATATGAAGTTAAGTCCAACTATTTTTGCAGCACACCTTTTTTTTTATTTTAATCCTATAATACTAGGAATAGAGGTGGGCATTCAGTTTTGGGTTTTCGAATTCCGATCCAATTCGATCGAGTAAAAGCCAATTGGATTGGATTTTTAAAAAAAATCAACTTTTAGGTAACCCGAACACAATTGTATATTTTTGGATTGGTTATCAAATAGAATTTTTCTACACGAATTATCCGATCGGGTACCCAAAATAAATTTAAAAAAAATAATATCAAACTCTTACACATAACATCATCAACACAGTCCCTTAACTCTTAGGTCCCAACCCCTCAAATTCATTCTCGATTGAATAGAATAATATAGGAAGAAAGATGAAAAAAGAAGAAGAAGAAGAATGTGACGAAGGAATCCAAAAAGAAATAAATAAATGTGATACCCTTCCGTGTTAATTGTGTTAAAGAAAAGCAATCTTGAAAAATTCTTTTACAAATCTACGGTAGTATCTAGCCAAACCAACAAAGCTACGTACCTCTGAAGGATTTGTAGGTTATGACCAGCTATTAATAGCTTCTACTTTACTTGAATCTACTGATATTCCTGCCCCTGATATGACATGTCCCAAGAATACCACTCGGTCCAACCAGAATTCACATTTCTTGAATTTAATATATAATTATTTCGCTTTTAAAACCTCTAACACTATTTTCAAATATGTCACGTGCTCTTCCTTTGTTTTGGAGTAAATCAGGATGTCATCGATAAACATAATAACAAATTTATCCAGAAAATATCTGAATACCCGGTTCATCAAGTCTATGAAAGCTGTTGGGGCATTAGTCAATTCAAATGGCATCACCAGAAATTCATAATGTCCATACCACGTGCGAATGCTATCTTCGAAATATCATCTTCTTTTATTTTCAGTTGATAGTACCCAAATCATAAATCAATCTTTGAAAACACTGCTGCACCATGGAGTTGATCGAACAAATCATCAATTTGAGGTAAAGGATATTTATTCTTGATTGTAACCTTAATCAATTCTTGGTAGTCTATACACAGTCTCATCGTACCATCCTTCTTTCGTACAAATAGGACGAGCGCACGGTGAAAAGCTAGGTTTGACACTCCACGGTGAAAAGCTAGGTTTGATAAAACCTTTTTCCAACAAGTCCTGTAATTGTATATTCAATTCATTTAACTCAGATGGAGCCATTCCGTACGGAGATTTTGAGATTGGAGACGTTCCCCCGGCTGTAGGTCAATAAAAAACTCCATCTCACAATCGGGTGGTAACCTAGGGAGATCATCTGGAAATATTTCAGGGTATTCCTGGACCACTGGTTCTTCACTAAGAATAGGATGGTGTTGTTCTTCAATGCTCATAACACTGACTAAATATCCCTTACAGCCAGCTTCTAGTAAATGTTGTGCTTTCAGCGTTGATATTAGTAGGAATATGAAGCTCTTTATAATCCCAACGAATATAAAAAGTTATTCTCCAGGAGGTTGGAATGTCACTGTCTTTTTCTGGCAATCTATGGTAGCACAGTACTTTGATAATCAATCTATGCCCAAAATTATGTCATGGTCATTCATGGCCAATACAATCAGATCAGCATATAGTTCTTTATCTTCAATAGGAATGGTAAAAGCTTTCAAAATCTGATTGGTCTGCTTTAAGTCTCCAGAAGGAATTGTTATATTATAACTAATTTCTGTTATATCAGGTGTCCTACCCAACCTCTTCACATGTTCAGTGGACGTAAATGAATGTGTAGCTCCTGAATCAAATAGTATGAATGTTGGAGTATCATGGATGAAGAGTTTACCTGTCACTACCGATGGATTCGCCTCTGTGTCTACTCTAGTGATGGTAAAAACTCTAGCTGGTACATTTTGTTACTTTGTAGTATTTGGGTTCTCCAAGCATGTTTTGGTAATATGTCCAACCTTTCCGCACACAGCACCTTCTAGGATCTGTAGGGCAATTTTCCACATGTTGACCACCGCATCTAAGGCACATAGATTATGACATTGGCGCTTTCCCCTACTCTATCTTTGGTCTCTTATTTTGCTCCCACTGTTGCTGCCCTGATTTTGATCGGAATTCGGGTTTCTGGCCTTGAGCTTGGAATAGTCTCTTGTTTTCAACCCACATCTGTCCTTATCCTTACTTAAATTGACAATGAGCTTCCAACGCACGAACAATTCTAAGTTCAATCTGTGAATAGGTGACTCCTTAATTTCCAGCCATATGAATATCTCTGTATAGTTCTGGCCTCAAACCTTCAAGGAATCTTTCTACTTTCAATGCATCAGTGCTAATCATATGCGTGGCAAACCTGGACAACTGTTTAAATTTTCGAATATAGTCCCCGATTGTCATAGCTCCCTGCCATAACTGTATAAATTCGTTTATCTTCATTGTACGAACAGGAGCTGTGAAGTATTTGTTCCTGAATAACTTTTTAAATCTTTCCCAAGTCATAGTAAAAGGATCCTCATGCTCCTCATTGTATCCCACCAGTGTCCAGCACTTCCACAAAGCATAAAAGAGGCATATATCACCTTCTCTTCCTCTAGGACTCTGCTATACTGGAACATATTCTCTAGGGCTCTCAGCCAATCCTCTGCAGCTGTAGATTGAGTTTTTTGAATCTTTCCCCAACTATCTCCATTGGTTCTACTCGGGGCTGTGGTTGATTCATTTCAGCTCTCTGTTGTCCACCCACGTCTCTCTGCTGGATGAGTTGTTGAATTTGTTCTGATGGTCAATGAATGAGTTTTGTAAGTCGGTTTATAACAGTGGCACGATCATCATTTGACATAGATGTCTCCCATTCTTAGTTTCTACCTCCACTACTACTCTCACTCCTTGTTCTTGTCATGGTTGTAATATTATTTTAAAACATGACCAATATACTTCATGAAACAATAATGCATCACATAATAAAATAAAACTTACAAGCAAGGCGGTGCTTCCACAAGTTCCAAGTTATGTACATAGACAGTCTACAAAACTTGTAACTGAACTCTAATACCACTCTGTAACACCCCCATTACTACACAACTATATATATAATATAATTTGACATGATAGAACCTGTGTGCATGCATGGAATATTTTTTTATTTTTTTTATTTTTTTTTCTGTAACAGCATAATAAATAATAAATTATTTTTCACACTCACAAACTAATATATATATATATATATACTCATATATAACCCATAACAATCATAACATTTATATATCCATGTACAGAAAATTTTTAAAAGGAAGACACAGTACAAATTCCAAAATCTAATACAATAGACTACAAAATCAATTAAGTTAACAACCAGCCCAACATGTCGTCATCCATGTACACTGATCCTCAAAACCTGTAGAAGCTCCAGCCGCTCTCTCAATAAGTCTATGATTTCAAGTGTCATCAAACTCACCTACAATACACGAACTACATAAGCTAATACTCAGTAAATGAAAATCATGCATGTTGAAAAGATAATCCAATATAAATGCAATACATTTCTATGATATCATGACAACGATGCAAACTTATGCATAAAAATAGTTTATTTAAAATTATTTTTCATCACTAGGCCCTTAGTCCACCTACTATGTATCAGATAGAGTTTTCAACAATATCAATAATCACATGACCATAAACAGATCGACACAGTTTGAGGCCATCTTTTAGGATCACCAGAGGTCCACTCCTATTTTTCTTTGTAATCTTCCAAAAGTCTTTGCACCAGCGGCGTCGATAAGAGCACAGTCAAGTGGTCCACCATATCATGACCACCAGAGGCACACCCCTTGTCCACCCCTATGATCCTCCGAAAAGTAATACTTGCGGCGCCCCAAAATATCATATCAATAAGCCACACAAGCCTCAGTACACTAGTAGTGGCCAACCAAAATATTTTCTTTTTGAAAATAATGTCATGCATGCAAAACCTCAATTATGGGCACTTGTTATGCCTACACGTGTAAATTCTGATAAATGACATGTCCAATGACACAACAGATCCTATGTCCCATTATCCAAGCAACATATGCTACAAAGTATGTATAATACTCACAATACACATATCCAAACATAAGGATCACTTTTAATATAGATAATACACAAAATACTATATTCATACATTATAGTTGCAAACGAATTTTTACTTACTTTTCACCTTTGATATCCTACTAAATGTTAACAAGATTCTCCTCCCTAACTTCAGATATAAGACAGCCTGTAAAAATATAACGTATTAATTTTTATTTTTAATCAATAGGTTTCTATATCAAATCTCATAATGGATCTTAAATTTTAAATTTAATTAACAATCAAACCTTAAAATTTTATACTTCACTCCAATCAGAACCTTTTAAATACCTTAATTTCTCGTCTTGAATTTATTCTAATATTATTTAATTGATATATTATAATCCTGTAACTAATTTCTCAATTTAATTAACTCCGTCATCCAATTAATACAAGATAATAAAATCGAATCTTTGCAACTAATTTCGAATTAAAGGTGTATATTAATTATTGTCTCACATATAGAAAACTAGTTAAGTTGGATCAAAAATTTTCTTTCAAATTAGAAATAAACGATATAAATATATATTTTTATCCATACAAAAATAAGAAGGAACTTACCCAAGATTTTCTCAAATTTCTACAATTGAAATTTGTTCTTTCTTTCTTCCTTATTCTTTTTCTTTTTTTTTTTCTTTTCCTATTGTGCTATTTCTTCTTCCTTTTTTTCTCTCTTCTTTCTTTTTCATTTATCTTTCCTTTCCTTTGCTATCGTGAATGTGTGTGTATTGTTTTAACCGTGTGTTTGTATAATGTGTGTGTTATTACTTAGTATTAAAGAAATTTAATATAATATATTATATATATACTTATCCTTAACATAACTACACACTACACATGCATACATATATATATATATATTATAGTACACAATATATTATATATATTTATCCTTAACATAAACTACTACACTACACGTGTATACATATATATATATATACATATTATACTACACACATATACTTATATATATATTTCGTACATCTATCCATATATATTATATATATGTGTATATATATTATATTTACATATATAATTCATACATAATATTTTGATATTTATTTATAAACCTCCAAATTTATTTCTAGTAAGAATTTTTAATCTCTTAATTAATATGATAATGTCTTTTTTTTTTTATTATTATTATTACTATTACTATTACTATTTTCTGTCTAATTAATTTATTTGCATAATTTATCTTATATCGATAAATACAACGATGCCACCTTTCACTTACGTATATCGTAATTGTATTTGATAATTGACATCTAAATTCTCATAACTTAATACAAACTCAACCAATTAGGTTAAGAAATTTGGAGACTAATATCGGGTGATAATTTCAGAAGTTTAATTATTAAAGATGCCACATAAAATATAGTGCATTATGAAATATCAATTAAAATGCAAATAACATATACGTAACTTGAAATGTATGAATTATATTGGTTAGGTGAGTAGTACGAGACTCGAGTATTACATTAGATAACAAAATATGCTACCCGATATATTAGATACCTGATTCGATTATTTAAAATCCTACTACCCCACCCAATGTCCACACTAGGAAAAAGGATATCAATGGCTAAAATGTTTTATTCTCGAACAACTGATTTTTTCTATTTAATCGGCTATGTTTTTAGAACAGATTGTCTCCTTTTATGTATCTAATTATATATAAACCTCTTCTAATTTTCAAGCCTTGCCAATGATATTTGAGTCTATAAAGTTTGAAAATAGTTGGTTTGCCAAAGTAGGAAGTTCACTAAAATATTTGCTGACGCCATTATTTTTCGTTTAAAACCGAACGGTAAGAGAAGTTTGCTAAATTTTGTAAATTTTGATGAGAGATTTTTATAATTATAAAAATAGAAAGGAATGTATTGATAATTTAACTATTTTAAATTGAATACAAGTGTGATTAAACCCTAGAAGTTAAGAAACAATTTATAATTTTTGTGAGCTAGGCTTGGGTTTACATGGAGTGGAAACAAGAAACAAAAATTGTCATGCCATGTGTCCGTGAGACAAATTTTCAAATTGAAATTAGAGTTATAAAGATGAAACTAAATATAAGACTCCGACACAATAGATTCTAATATCAAGTAATACACATTTATTTTCAATTATCAAATATGATTAATTTAAATTATTAGAGAAATTCATTGCAACCATTATTACATTCATTTAAATTTTCTAGCACAAAATTGATGAGGAAAGCTACAAGTGTAATTTGTTAAATACATTTCTTGCATGCTTAATATATAGTGGCACAAAGGACCTAGAGTTAAAATTATTTTGAAGTTGAAATTGCATCATTCAAGGAGACAAGAATTATAGGACCACCAACTTTTAAATCAATTAAATAATCCAATTGAATCGAACAAGATATTATGTAAACTTGATTTGAATTTATTGTTAAATTTAAAATTATCACATCACTTATTTTTCCTCTAAATTCTAAAAATCTCCAAATTCCAAGCCACAAAAGTAAGTTTTAAGGCCAAGTCACAATTTTTGGGAGAAATTAGATTTTTTTGGGCAAAATTAAACTAAAATTACAAAATTTTAAAAGTTAATACATGTAAATTATTGACCTTAAAAAAAAACAAATCTCTACATAGGTCAATATAGGGGATAAATTTTGCAATTTTACCAAAATTATCTAGAATTTGGTTCAAAGACTAGTAATTATGTAAAACCAAACAAGATTGAATTGCGGGACACTATATTCCAGAACAATATCTTTTATTTAAAGATATAATACTACTAAGTAGTAATTATAAAATATTTAAATTAAGTTATAATTATTGTTCAAAAGTCAATCAATCATCAAAACTCTAAAATGTTATTCAAATGGAAGCCCTTTCACCACAAAAAAGAAAAACTGATTCATGGACTACTGCAGCTGAACAAACTTTTATAGCTCATTTTGTTTTATTTTTAAATTTATTTTCATAATCAAAAATAGTTTTACTAAATTTTCATGTAAAATAAAAATATATTTAAACTAGTTATATTTCAATATTGACTATATATAGGTTTAGAAATAAAAATATATTTATTTTATAATTTTTTGCATGAAATATTAATAGATGTTTGATAGGTATATTTTTATTTCTTTGGCTAAAAATTTTTAAAAATAAAAATAAATTGTAATTCGGGTGAAAATAGGTAAAATAAATCCGTTTCTAAAATTTTAAATAATAAAAAATAAAAAAATATTATTTAAAAATGAAACCATTTCTCAATAGGGGTAAAATTAGAAAGAAAATAATGTGTCCAAAAAATATGGAAAAAGAAAATGAAACTTAATACCCAATAAATTACGCACGCGAATGAAGTACAGTCATTTTGCACCAATGGTGAAGCGTTGTCGTCCCTGTAACCCATACTAGTGTAGAGTGGGACACACTAGGTACACAGAGGAATGCAAACCTATGATTACCAGCCTTATCCCCAGGCCTATTTCCCCAGGCTTTTTCACTAAGAAAGAGAAAAAGTTAGAAAAAAATAATAACCAGAATATGTAGTACTTATCCTTTTCCAGGCAATATATTTTTTTTTTTATTTCAATTAGTTCATTTAGTTTTGAAGGTAGTAAAATTTGGATAGTTTTACATTTTAATGTTTAAAAAATAGAAATTTCAGAGTTAATAATTTTATGCTATTTGATTGTGTATATAAGAGTACAATTTAAAAAATTGCTATTTTAATAAAATTAAATAAATTTTGGATAGTTTTACATTTCTATGTTTAAAAAATAGAAATTTCAGAGTTAATAATTTTATACTATTTGCTTGTGTGTATAAGAGTACAATTTAAAAAATTGCTATTTTAATTAAATTAAATATTATTTATGAACGTTTCAAAAAAAAAAAAAAATTCAATTATGTATACAAATTCTCTCTCATTTAATTTGACATCACAAACTATTTTGACTCCAAAATACTGTTATAATCAGTCTATAAGTAAAGTGAAAAGTTCGAGGTTTGTTCAAGTAGATGCTAATTGTGCACAAACTTAAATAGTATCACATTTTCTTGTTGCTAATAAATTTATTTAAAACATTTATTTTAAATTTTAATATTATTATATATATTTAAGATCTTCTTATCCATAATATTCTAATTTTAGTATGACTGAATTTCTTTTTGCTAACAAATATATGTACTATAGTTATTTCAGAAGAAATATACGTAACACACATATATATATTGTAATCTTATTGATTTTAACATATATACACAAATTCAATTTTTTTTTTACATGAATTCTTATTTATTGTGCCTTGACATGGGATAAGAATTATATTTTTACACTAAAAATAAAAAATACAATGGCGAGCTAGCAAATTATCAATAGCTCAAAACTCATATGTAGATAAGCATACATATATATGTATGTATGTAAAGATTCGATAAGATTACAAATAAATATTAACGTGCTGTGAAATTAATATTTAAAATAAAAGTTACATAAAATTACAATCAAGTTTAGGTACAGTTGTGTTGTATCCTACCTTGTGGAGCCTAAAGCTTCAACCATGGCATGGTAGTAAGCGGAAGCCGAGATTTTGCCTAGTCTCTCACACAGCCTAAAAATGATTCACATTCATTGCCCTCCTGCAATAGTACTATAAATTATGATATTATGACTTCTTTTGTCACACATTAATGCTGTGACCTATTCTTCAAGGGATAATGTACGATTGCTAGACCAAATTGGATGTGAAATTATAAGTGGTCCTATTATTAAAAACGCCCTCCAGTGGCATCATTCTTTTATGAACGTGGGAGAATCATAAGATATTTAATTGGCCCACAAAGTAGTAAGAGAAGTGAATGAGTTGTCGGTAGAGTAGTCTCCATCTTATAATGCATCATACATCAAATTATATCGATGTAAAACTTATTTGATCGTAATTATTCATTAACTATAAAATAATAATAAATAAAAGGGTTCGTGGATTGTCTTTTGTCATAGTAGGGATATTGTCTTTCGAGAACCATCATAAAGTTAAAATAGATCTTTCCTGCCCTACTGGAATACCGCAACAGTGAAGCAGGTAGAGATTAACAAGAGTATCGAATATTCAAATTCTTATAGTGTTTTGAAAGACATAATTATGATAACAGTATGACTGATAGTAAAATTGAAACACAAGTCGTCCACTTATAAACAAGGTCATGGTGTGCTCCTGTCACCCCTCTAGGGGTTCCGTTCGTACGTCATGAGGGGGGAGGAGTCCACATAGAGAATAGTCGTTTTCAAATGTCTACTCCAAATATATATAAGCTGTAATTACATCCAAATTTATATGAAGAACGAATATGGTGAAAATCGTTATCTTCTAAAATTAATCAAATAAAGTTTGGACACTAGGTTGTCACAAATAAAAAAATAATAATAATAAATTTCCTCCATGCTTGGGGAAGTTAGAGTATCAAGTAAAAGATACAATTTCCACACTACTTACAATGTTCTACTTTTCACACAAAACTGCAGATTTCAGTTTGTGTTAGTGCCTCCACAACCACAACTCTCCCTTGGAGGTAGTGCTTTTCTTGTAAAGGCCCATTTGGTCCAATGGACACTGTTGGGCCTAATTGGATGGATACCTCAATACAAAGTTCTTTGGGTTTTTTTATGAAAAATGTTAGATCCAAGAATGCACAGGCACCTTAGTCTTGACATTTACAACGTCTTGCCTAACGTAAGCTACAATTTAATCGTGCTTCGATTGACATGGAATACGACTTATAATGATGTGACATAAATTAGTTTTAGTAATTGGACTTAGGTATTTTGAGTTGAATTGACTTATTCATGAATTAATTAAATCGAAATAAAATATAATGAGCTTAAAATAAGGATATGGGGCTGTTTTAAGGCAATAATTAAAAAAGTCCAATAGATACACAACTTTGGGAAAAAACAATTTTCTAAAAATTTGATAATAAGGAAAAAGAAAACATATTAGACAATGTTACTGTCTTTCTCTCTTTAATATAAATAATCTCCTACTGCATCAAAAAGGGTATGTTTTAATTTATATTTAAATTACTTGAAATTACTTTAATATTTGATTATTTCCCATATAATCGATTTTTAATTTAAGTGCTCGGAGGGATACTGCAGATATTGCAGTCAGAGGCATATTGTAGATTGAAAATTAAAGGTAAAATTAAATTTGATGCTAATTTTTATGCGCACCATATAAAGATTAAATAGAAAAAAAACAAAAGATTTTAGTATAATTAAATAAAGGTGGCAAGTTCAACTTCAAGTGGCAAGCTTCTGGTGGTTCTCTTCTCTAAACCACTCAAGACCAAATAGGAAGGAAAATAAGTTTGGGCCATGAGAAATTCAAGTTTGGGCCTAAAAAATTTTCCATTGGAAAAACTTATTTATCCTTCATGGGCTTAAAGTAATTCATAGCCCAACAATCATTAGGCCCAGGAATACTAATACATATCCCAATCGTCTTATTAAAAAAATAAAAGGAAAATCACAACAGTGGACGAAGAATTGAGAGATTTTGGAGGAAGAAATGGCGTTGGAAGCCTACTCGTCACAGTCCCCCGATACAGTTCACGCAGATGTTCTCTCGCAAGCAAGGCTAGCTTGCTACAAGGTAATTCTAATCGCTGTACTGCTCTAATCCAATCGGGTTCTGGTGTATTTTATGCCCTTCAATCTTGAATGCCATATTGCATAGATTCTTTTTTTCTTTAAAATTTAAGTTGAAGAGTTCTACAAAGGCTGAATCATTAATGCCTGAAAGGCACGGGACGCGTTCTATGCGTGTCTAGAGAAAGAATCAAACAAGAAACCCACGGAAATTGCGTCGGTGGGGCTGCTCTACCCAGTTGAATGCAAGAGAAATAGGGAGGCGTATGTGAAGCAGTGCAGACCCACTTGGGTAATTTCTATAATTTCAAGAAAATCTTGGACTTGTTTTTGGGCTAACGATTGAAATTTAAAATTGGGTTTTTGATTTTCTGGAGAACTTTTAACCTGTAGGTGAAGCATTTTGATCGGCAGTATTGTGGAAAGAAGAGGGTTCAGAGGCTGTTGGATGATAATGAGTCGAGGAGAGGTCCGTTGTCACTTCCGCAGCCTTATACATTTAAACCCCCTTGTTCGTGTTGATTTTGAATTGTTAACACTTTTCATACATATTTCCAACTTTTGGCCATACGGGCTTTAAGCATAAGTTTTTGTTAGGGATATCATAACGTTCCCTAACGTTCTGTAATGGTTGGCCGTACAAATTACATTTTTGTTGGGGGACAATGATATTACTGCACATATAGAAGGATTGATATGATTGTGGGATTTGAAATGTGGAAACTTTCTGATAGATGTATCTTGTTAATGATTCTCACCAGTTTTTCAATGGTATGTGATTATTTTTTGTTGAATATGTTTTGGTTGACAAATAATAGGTTTTTGTGTTTGTGCGAAAATTGAGGAATAGAAGTTTTTACAGAGTAGTTAAAATTCATGGCTCATTAGCTTGAGTTGAATTTGGCAGGGGTTTAAAGTTTGGTCCCTTGAGGAAGAGGAGAGTCAATACATGTCAGTTATCATCATAACTTAATGGGTGCCTCTTGCTTTCAACTTTTATTAAACTTTCAAGTGAGAAAGAGAACTTGTTGCGGATTTGCATGAAGTCCGTTGCTTTTGGTGTTTACGTCTAAAGTCAGCTGAAGGTTTATTTGATTGTTGAATGGCTGGAAGAGAAATAGCCCCTAGTGATGATTGTGTTTCTATTCATATTTTGTAAAAGATAAGTTAGCAGAATTATTTCATTTGGCATTGTAGTTGTAGAATTCTATGTTTTTCTACTATGTTATCTGCTAAAAAACACATTTTGAATGCTTTTTCACCATTCTCACTCCAATTTTGTGCATATACATGTTTGAGAGGAAGTATTTTGTACATTTACTAGGTCTGTGTTTATGCTTCACATTTGCTTTCATTCATAGGTAGACTATCTGAGTGCAGCTAGAATTCTCTCAGTGTGCGGCATACTTGTTTGCAAACTAGTTTGCAAACTAGATCAATGCACCTACTGCTAAAAAAAATTGATTTTATTAACTATAACTTGGCAGGTTTCTTTTTCTGATCACCTTATTTTGGCGCAAGATGACATTCTATTATTGGTTAAATGTCATACTGGATTTTATTCTATATACTCTCTTTGCAATATACCTGAATTTGGTGGATATTTTATGTCGTTGTCATGAGATAATAATAGCTGCTTTCTTTTGGTCCTCTTGTAAATGGTTGCATCTGCTTCGTATGGAAGGTTATTCAATCAAAACATTTTCTTGTTAATAAGATAAAAGAATAAAATTTAATATGTTTTACATGCTTTTTCTGGATTGATAATACGTGTTACACTCTTCTTATTATTTTTTACATTCTCTAAAGTTGAGTAAATGTAAATTATTGTCGACTTTGGCTTACATTACTTAGAAAATGACGAATGCAACCAGAGATTTTGGTAAAGTATACAATTTGAAAGTAAGACGAGATAGCTAAGAAGTGATGATTATGTTTACAAAAATTCTACACGTAATCCTCCTCCTGAAATAACCATTTTGATAATCTAGAAATTCAATATTTTGACTGACATCTAGGTCTGGTAGAAGGTGCTGAGTTGTGTTAGATTTATATTGTGGTTTTGTTGAATGAAGGACCATTACAGATCAAGGAACACTCGTATTCTGCCTTACTTCTTCCAGTAGATATCGATAAAGTTACTTTCTTAGAATTTTGAAGATTTAGGATTTATTGTTGGAAACCTCCATACTGAGAAACTCTTTCATATCTTAAAGTTTTGATGGTGCATATAATATTTAATATGGGACTTTGTTGCATGTGGATCACAGGACTTTTGAATCATACAAATGTATTTGTTAGAAGAGAGGAGAGACAATCTGAACTTAAGGCTCCTGAAACCAAGTTGGAAGGATTCTTTGTAGAATGTACATAATGACTCCTTAGACTGCAGGAGAGTGGTACATTTACTGGAGTAAAGAGAAATGGAAAATATAATTCTTTGGAAAAATGATTGAAAAAGATTTTCAATTCTTTAAGTCCGGACCGTTCTTCAGCTCATTATCTGCTCAATCCAAATGGAACTTTCTTGAAGTAGCATTTTAGAGTATAAGTTTTTCCCTCTCCCTTAAATCTGAAAAAAAAAAAGGTATAATTCAATTATATATATATAAATTGTTGTTAAATGTACATCCGTATGTATTTTTGGCCTTGTTATATTGCTTTTTAGCTCTCTGAATTTGTAAGTCTTAATAAACTTTAGATAGATTCTATAGGATTGGAGTTGGCTGAAAATAAATACCAGCTAATGGCAGTTGAAGGACCCATCTGTCATCTATTGAGGAAACAATGACGTGTAACAAAAACTAAGAAGACTTGAGATTCTGAGTATGGCTTCCTTTGAAAATTTGAGAAGAATAAATCATTTAAAAGAGGATGGGAAGACAAATAATGGAGATAAATTTAAGGCGTGATAGTTGGTAATTTGTTATTGTAGCAGGATAGTATTTCAACTTTAGAGTTGCATGAGTATAAAACTTTCAGCCTGCTAACATTTACAAGCTCTAAAGCCAGAATTATTTTCTGTATGTGGGACCTGGATTGGCTTTCACGCATTTGAGATTATTGTCATTTCAACCTGTGCATAAATCTGCAGGTGGAAAAGGTTGGTGGGACTCAGTTTCCAAGTTTGATTTCTCAGCCATGGAACTCTTTTATAGATGCTTGAGGTATCAGTCAAAATTTCCGATAGTATGAAAGCTTGTTGATTAAACTTTATACCGGGTAGTGTGATGGGATATCTATGACTGTCTTCTCTTGTTTAAACTTTCGTGCTAGCTAATTTTAAAATGATGGATTTATAGCTAAGAGCAGAATTGTGTGATCGAGCTTACAAGGATATCAGGAGCTCTGTTTCTTGAAATTCTGACTGAAATTGGTCTGCTTTCTCTTGGAATGATCACAAACCTTTGTTTTGCCAATATCATATGAACTGACTTCAATGATGAATGAACATCATCTTCTATTTTTTTTAATGAGAGAGACAAGACTCCCTTACAATATAAGGATAAACCAGTATGCTACTGAGCACTGACATATGGTTCCTCTAAAAATTTTGATGATTTGCCCTCCTATGAAATAAAAAGATGTCTTTAGTCATCAGTCTTTCCAAGCTAGGAATCCTGGCTAGGAGTTTGTGATATCTCACATAATCAGGGGATTGAGAAGATAGCGTTCCCTGGTTAACAGTTGATCCCAAGCGGAAACGTTGGTTCACTTTCCAGTCCTAGACTTTGAAAATGTGGCATACAATGAGGGGTTTTGGTGATTATGATGAACCGTTTATGGCCCTGGTCGATTTAGTGAAAAAATGTTTTTTCTTTAACAGTGGGGTATTTACTGAATTAGGATTCTTCCAGAGATGGATTTAGAAAACAATAAGGTTAGATAAGTTATGTTACTTTGAGTTGAAGTTCGGTAAAATGTTGGCCTTTTGGCTGACTTCCTTGATCGCAAGTTTGCTTATAACAGAGATTGAGCCATGGTTACACTGAAGAAGAGAGAAAGATTGGTAGGGAAGAAGGAGAGGGTAGAGAGGAAGAATAGAGTAGATCAAGGTTGGATCAAAGTTGAAAGAGTTGTAATTCTTGTTTGTTGGATCAAATTTGATAACTCTGATATGAAGGTCCACCAATAATAGACAAATTTGATTGCATTATGTTATATACAACAGCTGCATACAATAATCACTTTAGTGAAAGACTTGTATTATCTTGTTTGAAGTGAGTAAATGCACTACTTCAAAATATATATTAGCAATAGTGAGATTTCAGGTTAAAGTTTCATTGAAAGTGTAGTTATTTGTTTAGACTTTAGCATATGAACGATTTTTGTATTTAACTAGTTTGTTGATTGTGGGTGTTCATTAATATCTTGATATCATTATCTTCTTACTTAAAAAGGAAAAAAGAAAAAGTTTTGATATGGTCTCTAAATCATGAATCAGAATTTTCATAACAAAATTCTCTCCAAATATTCAATTGTGATGGGCATAACTAACTAGCCCTAGGGTAAAAGCGTTTTTCCACCCTACTAATAAATCAATTCAAAAAAAAAAAAAATTGGTAAAAGGATGATATGGGGGATAAAATTAAAGGAAGTTATGGTGTCGTCCCTATAGTGCTCCATGAAGTGCATTCCCCATTGATGTAGTACAAACTTTTATGGGAACTTTGCCCACTTACGGGTGTAATACATGCTATTCTTTGCCTTTCTTTTCAATTATAAATACTCGATTTCACTTCATAAATGAGGTATATGCACCTCATTGCCCTTAACACTCTCTCTTTTAGGTTTATCAACCTTTGTAGCATTGTGTTTACTTGAATATTGAAAAGTTTTAGTTGAGAAATCTTTCAGCTTATCTAACGTTTGTGTTGCAGGTCGTTCTGAAGGAAGAAATCTGAATCCTTAGTCCAATTCTAAATTGCATAGTGGAAACATTAGTCTGAGGATGCATACTAGATCTTGAGTTAGAGAAGTGAGCACATCGAAAGGAGGTACCCCAAGTTAATGCAGATAACCCATCTATGATAAATCCTCTCCCTTAGCAGCGAACACCTCCACCTAGAGTACCTATGCTTGAAGGACAAGTACCTGCAACCCCCATTCTACAGATTATCCAAACATTTCTCATGACCATGATAGAAGATGTGTCCGCTCGTGCAGTTGCAAAAGCAATAAGTCGATATGTGGCTGATCAACCCCGTGAAGAAGCACACCTATCAAGGAAGTTGCACCTGTTTCAATGAAAAAAAAAGTGAAATGTGCTTACGAGGAGGATTCTAAAGCAAAAATAGTGTGTGGAAACTATCTGAAGTCACAACTAAACCTTAGTCTTGAAAATGGAGGAAACCTTCAAAACACACAAGATTGCATTTGAATTGAAGGATTTGGATTTGAGAGAAGGATTTAGTGGAATTATTTCAAATGACTTCATATAAAATTAATTTGAAATCCGCCACAATAACTCAAAATAGGAGTTCATGAATTTAAAATTTATTATGTTATGACATTATCCAAATAACCTTAATAGATTTGTTAATTTCTTAACTTCAAATCTATCATTCCAAATGAAACCGAAAGGAATTCAGAATCAACCGACACAAGTCCCATAGACTTAACACTTCAACCAAGAAAGGATGAGAAATGAAAAATTCAAAAGAGAAAGACACATAGCAAGTAGTAAAATAACCCAAGGGAGGGTTGTTAATCCTTTGACCTTGAGACGGAAACACAAACTCATGAATAAGGGGGTAAATTGATTTTTTTCCTATGAAGTTCTAAATTCCCTTTACTATCACAGTTCTCGAGTCGGCCTCCTCATCTCCATCACCTAGTCCCATGCCATCAGTTATTGTGTCACCCTTGTCACATGCGATCGAGGGTGTGAAGCCTCAAATGTGGCGATTGAGCTGGAGCCTTGAACTATGATCGAGGGATAGGGCCCTAAGCCACCACTCATCACAGGACTTGGCATGTGGTCAATGGGTCGAACTCATAACTGGCTTGTGGGTTCACGGGTCCAGTACCTTCAGACTCATGAACCGTCGAGTCGGACTCGGCGATTCCTAGCCAATTCCGACCCTTGGAATCGTTGGGTTGACCCGGTGATTCAAGAAATTAAAAAATAAAAATGAAAAATTCGTTGCCAACGGTTAGACACCTTTCTACCTATTTTTTTTTTGTTGGCATTTTTCCACTATAAAAATCCCTTTCCCTCTTTATTTTTTTTCACACTTCAACTCTCAATTCTCTAATTATTTACTCTCAATTATTCATTTTTCAATTCTATATTCTATATTCTATACTATTTCAATTATTTCATTAAATCATTTTTTATATTTCATTTCTTTCATCTTCAATTATTCATTATTCAATTCTATATTCTAAATTTTCATCATTTATAAAAAAAAATGACCGGTTCAAACAACAGAGGTAAGGGAAAGATGTCCGCTACCAATGAGCAACTTAGGCTCAACATCAATTGTGAAGTTGAGTTGAGTAATAAAGAGAAACCCACTTGTTTATTACTCAAGAAACAATGAGTGATGTTCATACTCGATCTATTTGATCTCTCAAATTCTCTATTTTTACCAAATATTTTGATAAAATGACACTTCTAAATGGAGAGATGCGAATAAAGTGTAAGTATTGCTTGCAATCTTACAAATTTCAATTCGAAGGCAGTTATGAATCCTTAAAAAGTTATGTAGAGAAAAAGCATCTAGTGGAATTTGGAACAACCGTAGCCAAACTCAAATGTCGCCGTTCGCAACTTCCGGCGTCGGTGGAGGTAACGATTTTTCTTTATTTAAATATAATGATGTTAGATGTAGAAAAAATTTAGCTAAATTTATTTCTGTTGAACATCTTAGTTTTAGTTTTGTAAATAAATTCTTTTTTAATGAGTTAATTTAAACAACATATAATTCGATAGCTAAAGGTGTTCCACGAACCATACTAACACGTCATGTAAAAAAATTATATAATAAAATTAAAAAAGAGTTAAAAGAAATATTAAATAATATAAATAACAAAATTTATTTATGTAGTGATATTTGGAGTGACTATCGACAAATACATTCATATATGAGTATTACATGTTATTGGATTGATGATTCTTGGATACTTCAAAAAATATTTTTTATAGTCCGCACACAACAGTAAATATTTCACAAATTATATTTTTAATATTACAAGAATATAATTTAGTTAATAATTTTTTTCAATACCATTTGACAATGTTACAGCTAATAATGCTAGAATTTATGATCTTAAAGCTGCATGTGAACCATCAATTAGTGGTAAATTTTTTCATATTATATGTATATGTCATATTTTAAATTTATATGTGCAAGATGGCTTAAAAAATTTAGATAATCAACTTAAACCAATTAGACAAGCATTTTCTTATTAATGTACACATTCACACATTAATAAACAATGGTTTAGATTTTGCAAGGTTAACGGTATGAGGCCTAAAAAATTTTTACGATATATTCCAACCTGTTGGAATTCAACATATAGATTATTAGAAGAATCTTTCGATTATAAAGATTTATTATGTCAGTTTTTTTTACAAACTGTTACTACTCATTTTCATTTATATCCACATCACTGGACAATATGTTAAAAAATTTGTAATATTTTAAAAATATTTAATGATACTACTTTACAATTATCTAGTGTTTATTCCCTAACTTCTCATTTAGTATTATTAAATTATTTTAATATTGCATCAGTTTTACATGATAACATTAACTCCAAAAATGAAAATTTAGTAAATAGTACTTTTTATCAATACAGTTGAAATGGAAAAAATATTTTTTTTTAAGTTTCAGATATTAATTTAATTGCTACTGTTTTTTACCCTGAATTTAAATTAGATGGTTTATAAGACATGTTAATAATTTATTATAATGCTTTAAGACATTATGAAAATGATTATACTCTATATATAATAAATATTATATTTAAAGTTATAACACTTTTAAATGAATTTTATAATAAATATAGTTTCAAATATGGATCACAAACAACTCAACTTAATATACATAGAACTACTACTACTAGTAGTAGTAGTAGTAGTTTTAGACTTACGGCAACACAAATTTTACTTAAAGAACGGATTAAACGTCCTAAAGAGGAACTTGAGAGTTATTTTAATATTTTATTTGAGTTTAATGAGATAAATGATGATGGAAAATTCAATATTTTGCAATGGTGGTCGCAAAAGAAGCAAACTTATCTAGTTTTGTCCATGATGATGAATAAGATACTCGCTTCCCTTGCATCAACCATTGCAGTGGAGCAAGTTTTCAGTGCGTGAGACAATATAATGAGTGAGAAACGCTCAACCTTATCTCCCGAGAATTTAGAAGTTCAAGCATATTTTGATGATTGGATCAAGTCCTCTATACAAAAACAAAGTCAGCCAGATTGGAAGGAAGATCAAAATGAGAACACGGAAGACACAACGACAAGAACGGGTGGAAGTGATTGAGTCACGCCACTCCTAAGGTAAGAAGGGTTAAAAGGTAAGAGAATTACGTGAGTTTTGATTCCTCTATATTCTAAGATGATACATAGGCAACTTAAATTTAAGTTCAAACCTTTTTTTATTTTTAAAATTATTTTTAATTATATAATTTAAATTTTTGCTAATTTTTTTTTAAAATTTAAGTGTAATTTTTTTTATTGAAATTTAAGTTTAAACTTTAAGATTTCAAGTTGAGCACTTTTTTAATTTTTTAAGTTTATTATAATTAGAATATTTGATAATTTAAATTTTAGGTAACAATTTTTTTTTTCAAATTTAAGTTAAAGTTTTTTTATTAAGTTCAAAAATTAGCAATATCATTCTGAAATTTAAGTTCAAAAATTTTCATTTAAATTTAAGTTTAAGATTTCAAACCCTTGTTTTTATTTTTTTAAAGTTGTAATTTCGTAGAATTAATGGTTAGTTTAGAAGTTACAATTTTTCAAAACATAAGTCAAAATTAAAAAAAATATATTCAATGGTCGGACCCAGAATCGGAATCAGCGATTAACTAAAACCATAACCAAAATCGATTGATTTCAGAACCCAAATTGTAGAATCAATGATTCCGACCCGAAACCATGATCATGTCTACTACTACTCGATGAATAGAGGCTAGGGTTTCGCCCAAAGCTGCTCCATTGGTCTCTTTGCTCTTCTCGTTTGCCCTCTCACGATTATATGAAACTATGGTCTCTCTGTGCAATGCGACTCCTAATTAATTTCATTGGAACATGTCATCGAATCTCTCACTACCTAAGTATATGCCAAATACTCGATCACTCCACAAGAATTGGAGAAAAGAAAGGCGTAGACATCCTAGAAGAGAACGAGACATAAAGTAAAAATCCATGAGTAATTTATAAGAACTTCCCACTGCCAGACACGGTGAATTTCAAAAATTAAACTAGATGCCAAAAATCTAGAAAGCCCTACTTTTA
Organism: Paulownia fortunei; assembly: GCA_019321725.1. NCBI lineage: Eukaryota > Viridiplantae > Streptophyta > Magnoliopsida > Lamiales > Paulowniaceae > Paulownia > Paulownia fortunei. The sequence continues at coordinate 3,937,561 of CM033107.1, read as the reverse complement.
ATAAGCCCATAAAAAAAGCTTCCTAACCTCATAACACCTCCTAAATGCATCATCTTTGTGAATGCATCCAGGAGTGGGGAAATATGATCGGCCTAATTAATGACCCTAAGAGCAAAAGTATCTTTTCACACAAATATAAATCAATTTGTTAAAATGATGGTGCGGCGATAAAATTAAAACTAGTTATTATTTGATTAGATTGGATATAATAAAACATTCAACTTAATAAAATATTTATTTTTAGTGATAATGATCCATGATAAAATCTCAAATTCGGTATAATTGATGATTTTTACTGGATAATTCATCTCACTTGTGACGTGGGATGAAATAATCGCATTATCTCATCTAAAATATTTAGAATATATTTTGTCCATAATACCTATAGTTTTAAAACATATATTACAATTTAAACCTAGATTAATTTATGAGAATTTTTAGTTAAAGGTAAATTAGTTAAAAATATAATATTCTATATAATTATTAATCAAAGTACACGTATAATAAGAGTTATAATTAATATATTATTTAAATAATTATATAAAATACACAAAAAATGTATTGAATAATTTAATCATAATATTACATCTCATTACATACTTTATCAATTATTACTCATCCCAACCCAAAAAGTAAGCAATCCCTTAAATCGACTAATTTAAAAAAAATAGTATTTTTAATTTAGAATTAATCAAATACCGTATATTGAGGTATTGTTAAAAATTTAGGTAGAAGAGCAAGTCGGGATTGCGCTTTTATGAAAAAACACAATCCCTACTTGCGCTTTCAAAATTTTATTTATTTTTTTTTAAGAAATTTTTGAAAGCGCAAGTTGGGATTGCACTTTCATGAAAAAACGCAAATTTTTGAAGGCACTTTCAAAAAAAAAAAATTTTAAGGAATTTTTGAAAGCGCAAGGTAGAATTGCGCCTTCAAAAAATATTTTTTTTTAAATATTAAGAATGCTTTTAAAGCATATATATATATATCTTTGCTTTATATATATAATTAATATATAAATTTGTGGGGAATGGGATGTAGTTAAGGATGATTGATATTCAATACAAATGCAAATGAGAAAATTAAAATATTTATACATATATTTTAGATAAATATATATAAATATAATTATATATATATGCATATATTTTAGATAAATATTTTTTATTATAATAATAAATAACATAAAGTTATATTGTTTAATTTTTTTTATTTAAGCTATTATAATATGTATGTAAATATTTTAATAAAAATAATAACAATACTATTTTTGCTTCATAATCACACAATTAATTTTTTTGAATAATAATTATAGTATTGAATTTAAAATTTTTGAAAAATACAAAAATAAAAAAACTACTAAAAATGACCATTAGTGCCACACGTACGTCGGTGGCGTTGTCGTCTACCTCGACGTCTACCCTGAGCAGCAGCAATATCATGTGATTGATCTGGGGACAGATCATCAACATATGTACTGTAGTTTAAATTAAAGCTCGCTCGACCTAACGAAGTTGAGAGCAACGATTATGATAATTGCTGTCTAGATGTGGAAATGCAATAGGCAAGACAATAAAATCTCCACGTCCAGAATCGTATCCTAAATGCTGCTGAACAAACGGTGTCTACGCCATGTCTAAATCTGAACTGAGTAGTATAGAGAATGACATCGTAGATGGTGGCATACCCTAATATGGAGTGAATGGGTTATTCGGTTGTACCTGTTGAGGCACATAATAGTTGGCGGTACTATCCAAACTGTGTGATACACAATGTGTCGAGGTGGATGGACCTGCCTCATCTGCTACACTAGACATAAGTAGATGAAAAATGTCGTAAGATGTAGAAGTATGGCTAGTAAATTCACCCCGTGTCGAGGTAGAGAAACCCCCATCATCTACTGCTCTAGTACACCTCTTCGTCCTCCTGGCTGTGTCTTGTAGTAGTAGTATTGATATATTTACAGCATTTTGTTGTCTACGAATTAGGCGTCTGTGATCATCAGTGGCGTGTATAGCTTCACTCCTCAACTGCATAAGTGAAACTATATCTTGCTCGTTTGCGCCATCAGCACTGAGTCCAATCCTCTCGATTGCCATACTCTAAAATACATATAAAAAAGGAATAATATTAAAGAATATCATAAATATGATGCATACACATTATAAAAAAATTTATTAATGAATATCTTACCATAACTTCCAAATCTGATATATGTGAAGGTTGGTACCCCTCATTCATAGGCAAATGGGATGGTGATATCAGACGGCGTGTAATGCGATCGTACCAATTCATATAGCGAGGCTCAGTACTATCGGACCCAGTAATGGGAGAGTTGACGATAATAAATTGATATTTATTTGCCTACTGCGACACATACTCCCAATGATATCAAGTTCAATCCTCTCCACTGTGTCCCCTGCGGTCTACATCGTGTAAAGTCTGCTCATGCGCTGGTATATCTGGTGGAATGTACTGTCGCATGCCTAGCGCATGACCCGCTCTGTGTGATGGAACTCCACGATAGCGTAGTTGATCAATGGATAACGAGATCTCCACAATGACGTATTACACCTTGGACTCAATACCATAATATCCGGTGAACTCATATCATATGACTCCCATATAAACTACAATTATAACATACATAAATTTGAATTATTTGTACATATATGAAAAGAAAAATCAAATCAAATTTAAACAAGTGCCTTAAATTCTACTCACATCTCTATCAATCATCCTGTCTAGTATATCCCTAATAATTCTGACCGAATGACTTATTGTACGCGTAAAGCTGTAATACTGCATCCACCTATATGTATATAAAAATAATCATGAAATAATAATTACAAAATAATAGTGAAAGTAGAAGCTCATTATCATTAACGTTAATAAATGGGTTCATACCTTGCACCATATGGAAGAAGTGGAAGCTCATGATCATTAGTGCCGATGAGTGGGCCTATATTTACTCGCGAACGTAATTGTCTTGGCACTAACGTGGTAATGCGAGACCATGCCCATATCTGCAAAAATATATATTAATCAAATGAAAGTGGCAAATATAATGATATGATATAAGAAAGTAACAACACTTATATAAACTTTACTTGTAGAAGCACCATCGCACCACCAATAACATTTTTATCTTTATCCGATGCAATACACAACTCACGATACATGAAAGACAGTATTGCACTACCCCAACTAAAATAAATAACATCCTTAATCTGCTCCATACTTTGTAGATATAGCAATGACACTCTATTATCTGATGAATCATGACACATAATGCTATCGAATAGAATCAATGCACATCCGCATGCATATCGTTCCAACTCATCATGGGAAGTGTCAACTATCGCTGGATTAGCCTGAAGATAACCCCTTAAGGCACTCAACAATATACGTCCACCCCTAAACTGCTGTGAAGTGGGTCGAAATCTCAAGTAATAGTTGCAATAATCCTGCCACTGCTCGGTAGATCTTTTCGGATCAACTCCAATAACAGGCTGACCATCTACTGGTAAGCCCAAATAACTGCAACATCATATAGTGTGACTGCCACCTCACCCATGCAAAAATGAAATGTATGAGTCTCAGGTAGCCATCTCTCGACTAGAGCAGTAATCAAATGAAAGTCCATATCAAAGTGTCCACATCGGTAAACGCCATAGAATCTCATATCATACAGAAGATGAACTACATGAGGATGCAATACACCCTTTCCACCATGAAGACTCCTAAATGGTGCGCCTGCATGCCTAACTATAAGTATCCTATCAACCGCACCAGCAAATACACTCTCTGAACGGTGAATAGCCTGTTGGGATAAACTGTCTTATCCTGTGGACCATATACATAAACAATATCCATCCTGTTTACAAATGAATAACAATATGTGTGAAGGATAATTTTTTTAACAACTTCACATGAATGTTTACATATAATATGAAATTTAACCATATGGTTCACAACAATTAAATACAAATTTTAACATATAATATGAAATTGTACATATATCATTAACAATAGTTAAATATAATATCATTACAAAATTATTCCATACAAATAAGGAGTATTACTCCCGCACAAGAGCAAATACTAATATAACTGTAATGATATCATCTATGTTGGGAAGATGAAGCTGTTCCACGTTCTGTTATATATTGATCCTTTGCCTTACCCACGCTTGTTGTCTAGCACATGTCTGAGGCCAATCCATCTTGTTAGAAATTCGAGTAGTAGTATTCCATCCACGACGATTCTGAATCCGCAATGATGGATTGTGCCACAACTCGAAAGAGGGCGCATCCCAATAAACTTCATCTAGCAAAGGCTCAAACTTCCCTTTGTAAGTATCTATATAAGAACCAGTGTTACAGTACGATTTCATGAATGTTGCTAGATTAACTCTAAAATGCCGACAAGTATGCATTGCATGTGAGCAAGGTATTCCAAATTGACTCCAATTACCGCATGAACACTCTATTGACCTCAGTTTCACGACGTGTGTAAAACTCTTGGATGATCATGATCGACGTATTATGACAAACGCGAATTGATCTATGTAATCAAACACGTGTATTATATGCTCTATAGATAGGTTCTGTCAACTCTCATACCTTTGTAATATATTATCAGGCCAGGCCATGGTTGGTTATTCTCCACCATTCGACGACCCTTGGATAGTCGATCGAGAAAATATTTAACAACATAATGGAACGTAATCTGTATAATAGCAATGACTGGGAGCCGTCGTGCACCTTTCAACATTCCATTAATGCATTCTGACATATTTGTTGTCAGAATGCCATATCGCCATCCTCCATCATAAGCCAGAGTCCACTGATATGTATTTATATTCTCTAAGTATGCATGTGCATCCTCGTTAAGAGCCTTTATTTTTTCAATTACCTTATCAAATTGTGTGATTGTCAATTGTGAATCAGTTGTATAACACAAATCCCTTAATACAATACTCTTGAACCGCTTGTTGAAGTTAGATCACACATGCCTTAAGCAAAAATGATGCACCCCACAAGGTGGCGTAAAATCAGGTATGTATTGAACAGCTCCAAGTAGGCCACTATGTCAGTCAAAAATCAAACAGACACCTTCAACCCCGCGGACAACATACATAGACAACATATGCAAAAACCATCTCCAAGATGTAAATATTTCTTCATCAACAATTGCAAAAGCCAGAGGTAAAACCTGTTGATTTGCATCCATCCCCACATCAATCAACAACTTGTGTTTGTACTTTGTGTAAAGATGTATTCAATCAACACTTATTACTTTACTATAATTTTGAAAACCATCGATATGTGGCTTGAATGCCCAGAATACATATTTTAATTTTTTTTTTCTGCGAACTCAATGTCGATGTGAAGCCACTCCACAATTGTGCCTGGATTTCATTTTTGCAGAGCTCTCAAATACTTGGGCAATTTTCTAACTGAGCTCTCCCAAGTGCCATAAATATTTTCCCTTATGCGTTTCAAATCGTGCCAGGCCTTATGATATAAAATTTTATATTGATATTTCTCTTTCACATGTTGTTAGACATACTTAATATCATAGGTCGGGTCACACTGAACTATGTCAGTAAGCAACCTTGCGATCATATTTTTACATAGGTTGCGATGATCCACAGACACTAAATTCATGAGACAGGTATGAGGGCCTCCCCACTTGGTGATTTTTCATAAATCGAACTTCACTTTTAATAATGCTCAAAGCCCCCAATTACACCACGTGGTCGATGTACTATGGCTGCATTCCACTTTCTATAATTTTAATATACTTTTAACCACCCGATACTCACGTCTGACAACTCGTATATAGTAATCTTTAACTGAAACTTGTAGATTTTTTTGTCTTTGAATATCATACTCTTTTCAAACTCTCAAATACTAGAGTCATAAAATTTTCCTCTATTTGGAATATCAATAGAATCTACAACTATTTCTAGGTAACATGTGGTGAAGAATGGGACGGTCCGATTAGAGTCATATTTATTTGTTGTTGAGGGCATTGAGGTATAAACTGACACTTGATGTTGGGACAAGTTGCCCTCATCATGTTGCTCATACATCTATTTCAAATCATCAATTTCAACCCCATCATCATCATTATCATCATCATCATAATCATCATCACTTCATCAACAATTTTATCGGGTTTAGAATCAATATGTTCTTTAGCACCAAAACGGTCAACAAGTGGCTTAGACAATTCATCAGTATATGCATTATACGGCTCTGTATTTGTACCTTCAAAATGCTCTTGACCAGCACTTGTCATGTCTTGCGTCACTGTAGTCATTTCAAACATACTATCATCTCTTAAAAATGATGCATACTGATAATACTCATTACTTGTCGATATTTTAGACACAGTATTATGAATATTTTGTTCTGTCTCAACATAAAATTCTACAAATTAATTTTCTCTTCCCGAATCTAAGAAAAATTCCAATTTTTCGTTATCAGTTATTGATATTAGTTGTGATATATTACCGGAATAGTACTTACCAAATAATTTCAATAAGAACTATTTATCATCAACGCCTGTAATCTGGTACACTTTCAATAGTAATTCAGAAAATCTTGTCCTACGAGACATTCTTCTAACTCCAATTGCAGAGCGATCATATGTTACTGAATTAGCACATTGTATAATTTGACCAGCAAAATATACCAGAACATCGATACTGTTTCTATTTGCCATAACTACATCAAAATAAGTATTAATATTTTAATTTTAAATAATAATTTCAAAAATATAATATTTAATTAAGATTAGGATAGGTATGAGAAAGATTCCCTAAATAGTTCAATAATTTTTAACTCACATTTTCAAGTTAAATAACAAATATAAAATATAATATACAAAAAAAAATGCAAACATTAGCTTCTTCATATAGAAAATATGTTATTAAAAATATAATTGCATATGTTATTATAAAAAATAATATTACTAACATTTCAATACAACAAAATTTATTTTTTCAATATAATAATATATCTACTTCACAATTATTATAATAAAATATATACATTGTAATTAAAATATGATACCTGTAAGTCACACTCAAAATATAATTCGCATCGTATTTTAATCTCTCGCGTACTAACCTGAATAAAAATATATAAATATTAATTAGTTAAATTTTTTTAATTAAATTTTTTTAAAAATAATAACAATATTACTTACCGATAGAAATAAGAGAAAATAGACGTCAATAAGGTATGAGATGGGAGAATTTGAAGAATGGAGGAGAAAATAATGAAGAGAGAGAGAGAGAGAGAGAAGCCGACCGAAAGCGCAAGCTATGGTTACGTTTTCTGCAGCGATTACGCTTTCTATCAGAATTTAAAATGAAAGCGCGTGCAGGGGTTGCGCTTCTAGATAAAAGCGCGACCCCCACACGCCCTTTCACACATTTCCTTAATCCTTTCACACATTTCCTTAATCCCTAATCCAATCACAATGAAAGATTAATTATTTTTAAAATACTCCTACACGCTTCTAGATGAAAGCACGACCCCACACGTGCTTTCACACATTTCCTTAATCCCTAATCCAATCACAATGAAAGATTAATTATTTTTAAAATTTAATATTTTTTATTTAATTAGTATCCTCAAATCCCTCCATGAAGTACATCTCCTAGTCATGTAGTACAACCCCTTTATGGGAATTTGGCACACTTAGGGCTATAATACAAGTCACTAGCTATCCATCTTCTCAACTATTTATATCATATTCCACTCCATAATTGAGGTGCATGCACTTCACTTTCCTCGTTACTTTCTCTCTTTGTTTGTCAACCTTTTGAATTTGTGCATGTTGAACGCGGTTCCCAAAAAAAGATTTCGACGTCCTACTCCTTAGTCCAATTTTACACTGCATCAAATTGAAAAATAATTGGTGTTAGAACTGCGATAGTTTTCGATTTAAATTTTTCACCTAAAAATTCTAATGTTCAATTTATACTATTTTACACTTTATTTTGAAATTCTTGATTTGATTCCATTTTAATCCAACTAATAAAAAAGAATTTTCTATTTTAATTATGTTCATATCATTTATTTGGACACTATTTTCTAACATGCTTTTGTTGTTTATCATCTGTACTCGTGTAATAGATGGAAGTTATTGCTTCCCAATATAAACATGTCCAAGAAAGTTGATATTTTTTCTTTCAGAGTATTATATAAATTAGTTCATGTCGTTTCAAAGAAATAAAACCTCCTACTTCTGATGGTTTCAAAGAAATATAAACATGTTGAACTACTTACGATCACATATTAAAAATATTAAAATTTCCTTTAGCAAATATCTTTCACTCATAGACACAAATTTACACCATTTCCTTCGGATTTTGGGCTTCAAAAAGTCTGTTTAAATTGAAGAATTTGGACGCAGTTTGCTTACATTTTGAAAAGAAAATTTTCTAATTTTTACTATTTGAAAAAATCATGAATATATTTTACCCACATTTTAATAGAAACTCTATTTATTTTTATTTCTATTGCTATTTTGTCAAAGTTTTTGAAAATATTCATTTCTAGACTATATAGATATCAGTTTTTAGATATAAAATCTATCTGTTATCAAAACATGACTCAGATCATTAATATGTAAAATGATGTTCTGCCATATTAAAAATTATTAATGTTCACAAATAAGTAAATGTCCACATATGATAATTAAAAAATAATGAGAATCACATCAAATTAAATTTTTTTAACACAATTTTATTGGTGTGATAAGAATTTTATTAATGTGACATAATATCACTCTTATACTAATATAAAAAATTATTTTTTTTTAGAATATTATAATCAAATATTTTTTTAAAAACTAACATCTTTTTATGCCTAAAATCTCACAAAGTCAAATACATTTTCATTCTTATACATATATAGTTAACATTTTTAAATAATTTATCTAAATATATTTTTATTTTTACACAAAAATTTAGTAAAAATATTTTATACTTAAAAATATTAAAATATAAAAATGAGCCTAAAATGTAAATAATTGTAGTTATTTTAAAAACTTTAGAATACTTAACAGGAATGACAGTGTGTTGGATTTGAGTTGGGTTTGAATCGAGTTTCTCTGCACCAAATACCTGACCCACTAAGGTTTTTAAAGATCCCAAATTTGGTTGATAGACTCGTTGAACCTGTTAGACCTGCTTTATAATTTTAAATATATATAAAAATATATATACTTTTTTTTAAAATAACATTATTAAAATTTATTGTTCTACAAAATATATCATATACATAGATAATATATTTTTAAAAAAAAAACAAAAAATTAAACAAAATCGACTTTGGATTGAATTGAATTTAAATTGAAGACCTCCAAAACTAAGCAAACATGAAATGGATCCAAACCCAAACCAATCCCCTTATCATTTCTAACACTTACAGTTACAACTCTTTTAAGTTTTAACGACCCATTCCAACTATTTTTCCAATAATTATCACCATGAGCTCGTAACGTGGCTTCAGAGGGGCCCTGGCTCTGGCCCCACCAAGAAGATTTGACATAATATATGAGTTTTTGAAGATTTTAACTGTACTTTTAGCGGCTGACCTTTATATTAAAATATAATAATCATCAATCTTAAATTGTGTGCTCAATTTTCTTTTTTTTTTAAAAAAAAAATTAGTGCTCGAAAGATTTGAAAATTTAGTGTATACAATAAATGATTGGTCTACATACTTTAATTTTATTCTATCTGCAAAAATTAATAAACATATATCATAGGCTTATATATTATCTCTTACTATCTATAAGATTCACGTAAGTTAATCAAAAAGTCGCAAAAAAGAATCTTATACAATTAATTATAATCGCCAATTTTGCTCTAAGGATAAGAGAAGAATTATAAATAAATCGAATAAGTTTCCTTGTAGTTAAACTTTATTGTTAATCCCACTTTGTCTTCCTCTTTTGTTATTGAGTATCGGTTTATCTCTTAATACATATAATTGAATTACTTTACCCCTATATTTTAAAAAAATTCTTAATTGTCATTATTTATTATTTTAGTAAATTTAAGTTAAAAATATATAAAATTAATAGACTTGTATTTGTATTTTAATAAAAAATTTAATTTAATTATTTAACACTTAACATTAAATTCATCCAAAACTTTATTATACTTTAAATTTAATGACTATTTTTTTAATTAAACATAATTTTCATTAAACTACTATATAGTTGGATATTTTGTTAGCTAATATATTTTACTTATAAGTTTTTTACAAGTCATAAATCTAAAAAATGTGTAATATATTTTAAGCAATATTTATTAAACATGTAAATACTAGTAATAAATTTTGCATTATAAATGGAAATCGCGTAATTTAATAGAAACTAAGTTAAATTAAAAAAAATCATTTTAAAGTTTAATATATTATCATAAATTAATTTACAAATAATCTTATTACCGTGATTTTGGAATTATGTTAAATTCAAAGAAAATTCACTTTAGTATTTTTGTAAAATTAACCATTAAGATGACTAATTTTTTTTAATTTAATATAGTTTTTATTGGATTATGATTATTCAAATAATAATTGGAAAAATTACTACTAATATTTCACATATATAAAAAAAAATATGTTACATATTTTTTAGATTTATGATGAATGAGAAATTTATAAGTATAAATATATTAGCTAATAAAAAATATCCTAATATATAGTAATTTAATAAGAATTATATTAAATTAAATAAATAATCACTAAATTTTAAGTACAAAAAAGTTTCAAATGAATTTATTTCAACGTATTAATTAATCAAGTTGCAAAAATTATTTGAATACAAATAGAATTGTACTAATTTAAAAAAACTAAAGTAATTATATTAAAAAATAATAGGTAAGGATAATTAGGTCAATTTTAAAAAGTAAAGCGGAAGCAAAGTGATATAATAAGAGTATAAAAGTGATAAAGTAATACCAATTAATAGTATAAAGGGCAAAGTAATACAATTAAAAATATGATAATCCATGAAACTAGGGTATAAAGTGAGATTAACCCTAAAGTTTATCTTATAAAATGTCTTAGTGCATCATTCCAGTATATTTTGTAAAGATTGTTTATATGAATTGAAGCCAACACTATTTTTTGCTAAAAAGTGAATTGTAGTTATAATTTTTTATCTTTATTTTTTGGTTAAACTTAAATTTGATCGAACTTTTCATCTGTGAAAATTACCAAAAATTTTTAGAGTAATTACAATATCCTTCCAAGTCTTTAGTTCTAAATCTATTCCTCATTTTCGACAATTTAAATATTCTCTATATTAGAGTAGAGCCATTTGAAAACTTTAATTCAATTAAAAATATTCGAATTTTAGAATAAGAGCAATGCCTAATTCATATGTTGGATATAATCTTTTATTACAAATTCTATTATATTTTTTATTCCTTGCACCAATTGTCGTAATGTGTATATGATGAATATAATAAAATGTGATGGAGAATATAATACAATTTATAATAAAAAATCGTGTATGGTCGGCTTTGGACATAATTGACCTTAAGATGCAAAATGTATTCATCTCTTAAGTATCTTATCTCCTATGTTACTTGATGTCTCCTGCAATCGAAACAACTTTAACTCTTTAATTTGCAAAATTGCCATATAAAATCATATCAACGTGCAATGTCATTGGTATTATTCCATAATTATGTGTTGACAAATAAAAGATGGTTGGTGATAGTGTGTGTAACAAACAACCACCATACAATTAAGATTCTTGGAATTGTTTTGTAGGCAGCTAGAAAATCTTGTCCAAAATATATATATTTCCCTGCGATGCCATTTTCTACTAGAGGACGTGCCTCCATGTTCAAAGTCCAAGGAATTGAATTTTTCTTTTTTTTTTTAAAGGATTTTTAAATTGTTTCTTTGGAAATTGGAGAGTTGAGTTATATTTCTAGGTGTTATAATTTTAGGTTAATTATAAAAATTATTTATGAGATTTGACTTATATACAGTACTCTTCTAAGTTCCAAAATTTATATCCATTAGTCGTAAATAAGAATGTCAATAAAATAGGTTCAAATTCGAACTCGCCCATATCCGTCCCACTTAAGATGAATTTTAACATTATAAAAGAATTTGAATCGGGACCTGAGTTTTTAATTTTTAAACCCGATATGACCCAGGTCTGACCTCTTTAATTTTTTTATTTTTTTAAATTATAAATATTTATATGATATATTTTTAAAAAAAAAATAGATTGTTTGGAAAGCTTTAATAGTATTTTTTAAAAAAGTATAATTTCTTATACTTTTTAAATTATAAAGTAGGTTTAACCGGTTTATCCACAAAATCTGAGTTTGAGTCTTTAAAAATTTTAGTGAGTTGGACATCGGGTCTATAAAAACTCAATTCAGACCCAACCTATTGTAATCTCTAATCATAAAGAGGTATTTATAATTTTAAAATTTATAAGGGTAATTTTTATAAATAGGTTAAACCTCGATGATTTTTATAATTTACCCTATATTTTTTTCTAAATTTAATTAAAATGATTGATACAATTACTTTGATCCCACTAAATTCACTAGCTGATTAAATTCTTAAAGAATATCTTATAAATCTTTTTTTGTGTGTTAGAAGAATAATAAAAAGAGAGGACACTGGTGATTAATTATTGAACTTGTACTTGGGGGTGTAGGTTCTAAGATATGGAGAGAGAGAGAGAGAGAGAGAGAGAGAAGTTTCACTACATTAATTAATTTAAAGAATCTTCCTACAACCACAAACACTATCCATTATATCCTAAATTTATTATATGAAGAATGATTGGAATATTTACGAAGATCTGAAAAATATTATATATATATATATATATATATATATTCTAACATCCCCTTAAACTCAAAGTGATTCTATGAAATCAATTTGAATTTGAAAACTAGATTAATAGGTGTCACAAATGATTGGAATCTCAAGTTTTAAAAGAAAAAAAATGACATTAGAAACGTCTTAGAATATATTCTAACATAAATTATTTTATTTTTAAAAAAAAGTTGGTGACTATTCCTCTCTTGTTATTATGGTTAAAAGTAAAAAAGTGGCTCTTGACTAAAACCTAATCCTCATTGGTTTCTAATTTCAGAGGTTCATGGAGTTGGTTACCAACCAATATATATATATTTAAAAAAAGTTCTATTTCACAAGAGTGAGAAGCATTGTTTTAGAAAATTCGATCAGATAGATCAGTTCGATCGATCTAATTTCAAATTAGTGATCGATTCGATCAGAACAAGGCAAAAAATAAAAAATTTGATCAAATCGTTCAAAAAATTTGTCAAGCCAACTAGAACCTTATTTTTTTAGAAATTTTAAACTTGATATTTGATTATATATACGTAGTTATTTGAATTTTATGCTTTGTTAGATGCATTTTTTAGTTAGTTTTTTTTTTTCTTTTTACTTTATACATAATAATTATTCAATTGCATTACTATTTTATATGATATAATAAAAAAATATTATTAATTTTTATCAAATTAATCAGATCAGCGATTGAATCGATCCGATCAATTGAACCTTTGATTGACAATAAAATCAATTTAATCACCGATTCAATTATAAAAACTAATAACATTACATAACAATATAGTATGAATTATCAATCATCCACAAACAAAAGTAATCCACAAAGTTAAGTAAAATACTAAAATAACTCAAAAAAAAAAAAAACAATGTCAGTCCTTTTTAGTGTCATATACCCTATTTAGATACTTATGAAAATTTTCAATTTAGCATTCCTCCAGCATTTTGAGTTTTGTAATTTGTATTATTTTATGGGTCTTCAATCTAAAGAATGATAGTTGAAACCTATGTCTTTGTGTGAAACCATGCTATAAGTATTTTTAATTTTTTTAACTTAATGTGTATCATAATTTAGCAAAGTTTTTTAGTTATCACTTTAAGGATAAAAGGGCAAAGATATGATATTTACCTATTGGCCCAATTATTATTATTTTTTTAATAAAGGCTGTTAAAATGTTATAGGACAAAAGTTGCACTAATTAGTGTTTTTATAATCGGATCGATGATCAAACCGATTTTGTTAATAATTAGCGGTTCAACCAATCGAACCAATTTAATGAAAATTGATTTTTTTTTTTTAATTATGTAAAATAATAATATAATAAAATATTTGTAATGTAATATATTTTAAATGTAAAAAAAATAACTACCTAAAAAATTATATAACAAAAGATAAAATCCAAATAATCACATAAATATAACAAAATATCAAATTTAAAAATTAAAAATTAAAAAAATAATAAAATTAGTCAAATCAATTTTGGATGGTTATAGCCAGTTTTGACCGATCAAACCGATTAAACGATTTTATGGGCCTAATCGGACCGGACCGATATTTAATTTTTAATTTGATCGGTTGAACCGACCGATCCAATCCGATTTAAAAAATATGGGTATCAATCCTCGAGCTCTTCCGTCGTGCTGTTTTCGTTGTTTTTGTATTCAAACTTTAAAAGGGTTAAATTTATTTTGCCACATGTACTAATAATTTGGTATCAATTATTCTCAAGTATAAATTAAATCTTCAATTACCCTCTAAACTTAAAAAAATAAGTTGAATGAATCCTCAAACTAAAATAAATGCAATTATACGAATTAAAAATAAATATGAAAGAAATTTTAAAATATAAAAATCTTAAACAAAGGAAAACATTCAAAAATAAATTCTTAGGGAAAAAATCCTCTACAATCAATTATATCACTAAATTAACTCCAAACTTTATTCTACATAAAAAAATTAATTGTACAAGCTATCCTTTTTGCTTTAATGAAGTTAAAATAAACACAAAAATATTAATTATATTTCATGCTAACAAATTTTAGTAAAATATGATACTAACAAATATATATATATATATATATATATTATTTATATATTAAATAAACATACACAAAAAGAAAACTTCAATAAAGAAGGAAAATATTTTTGAAAAAAATTCTTAAAAAAAAGACCTCTTTATAATTAAATATGTCAACTAATTTGATACTAAATTTTCTTAAATATGAAAATACTAATTGAATAATGTGTCAAATTTTTATCTTTTATACATTTTTATTCAAATATGTTTAACAAAAATAACATCTGTTATCATGTTATATATAAATATGGTTTATTTAAACTTATGTAAAACAAACTGACACCATATTCAATTAATTTCGTGTTTAATAAAATTTAGGGGATATATTTATTTGCTAAGAGGTTTTTTTTAATAGTTAATTTCTTGAATAATTTTTTTCTTTACGAATTCATCATTTAAAGTGTTTTTTGTTTATTTTTATTTAATTTATTACTATGACATTTTACTAATACTTTTGTGTTTGTTAAAACTTATATAAAGCAAAAGATATCTTATTCAATTATTTTTTTCTTATGGAATGAAGTTTGGAGTTAAATTTATTGACATATTTGATTGTAGAGGGTATTGTTTCCTTAAGACTTAATTTTTATGTTTTTCTTTGTTTAAGTCTTTTGTATTTTAAAATTTTTTTTCATGTTTTTTTTACAATGAATAATTATATTTATTTTATTGTTTAGTGAGGTATCTTACTAATAATTAAAATATTTATTTAAAACTATATTAAACAAAAATAAAATATCAATTAATGAGTTTTTTATGTTGAATAAAAGATTAGGATCAAATTGATTAATATTTTGATTTAAATGAGATAAAATGCTACATAGAATATAATAAGAAGTAAAATGAATTTATTATTTTATAAAGTTACAAATGGTATTTTTATTCATTCAACTTACTTTTCTAAAGTCAGGGGACATTTGAAAATTTAATTTACAAAAAAGGGTATTTGATACCAAATAATTAGTACAGGGGCAAAATGAATTTAGAAAAATGTTGTTTAGTTGAGCAATTAGCAAGAAAAATATATTTGAGTTTTTTTGCAAAATCCTTTTATGAGAACATGCAAATTGGTATACATTTTAAACTTAATTAACTAAAAATGATGCAAATTTAATAATTTGAGGGGAAAAAAGGTTGTTTTCTTTTTTTTCCCTATACATAAAATTTTTACTCCTACCTACATGTGAACGTGATCTATTTGGCCACAATACGAAATTAAACTAGCTAAAATTTTGAATTATTTTTTACAATTGGGCTATTTTAGAACTTTAAAATCATAAATTTGCTACGTTGTTAATTATTATAAAATAATTTATTCAATTATTTTATATTAAATTGACAAAAATAAATTAAATTGACAACTAGACATTAAGTTCTAATGGAGACTTATTTAAGTACAAATGCAACTTAAGAAAAAGGAATAGCTGCAAGAACCCATTGGGATTTGCACTGTTGTTAGCTTCAGACTTAGTTAAAGCTCACTTAGGCCAAGTCCAAATAAATACGGCGTCGTCTCATTTACATACATATGGTAATACTTATAATATTAATAAACCTAAAAAAAAAATGAAGACCCTTTATTTTGTCAATTGACTTGACGGTCACTTTCTCCTAAAAGAAGGGGGGTCAAGAAACAGTCAACGCCGTTAAGGAAGCCGTTAGCATCACTCCAGCTTGGAAGCAGCAGTCACGTCTTTAAGGGAGACTTCTCCGCCGCCGTTGCCGCCCATCGTGGCTGATTGGACGGTCAAAACCGACATGCTAGGTGACAAGGGCCCACCAGCCTCGCCGTTGAGGAGTGGGTTGTTGGAGGGTGGCAAGGGGTTCCTGGAGTGAGACGTGGCGGTGGAGATGGCGGTGGCCAGAGAAATGGGCATGAGGCAGAGGCCCTTGCCTTGAAGATACTGCATGGCGGAACCCATGTCCTCCTCCATCAGCTTCGCCACCTGCTGCTCCGTCACTGTCATTCCCTCATTGTTGTTCGATGATGACGCCGTCTGCGTTCCGTTACCGCTTCTTCCCTGCGCACAAGTAGAAGTTACAGAAAAAATTTCTTACTACACCGTAAGGCGAGGAGCATAATAAATATAATTTTTTATTATAATTTTTTATTATATTTTTTAATTTTATTATCATGAAAAATTATATCAGTGTGCAGAATTACAATAAAAGATGTAAAAAAAATTATAATAAAAATTTGTGTCAGAATAATAGCATCTATAAAGTATTGACGTGACATAATATCAAAAGAAATTTGTTACATGCAATTTGAAAACAGTGAATAATTTGAATTATATTTGACATATTGTTGATCCTATCAACGCTATAACATAATCCGAGTCGTGTGATGTTTTCATACATGGTCTATTTAAGAATTTCCTAAGCAACCTTAATTTGAAATTAGTGATTGACCAAAGGGACAGGCCATAGATCAACAACCAACCACTAGTTTGACTGAGAAAACTATAAAGAGAGGGAAGAGGAGAAAGGTGGAATCTGGAAAGGGAAGCACGCGTGGTACCTTTTGGTTTTGTCGTTGTACAGTGATGGAGAATTTTTGGAGGGGCAGGCAAGAGTTGTGGGGTTGGTGATGTATGGTGTATTCAAGAAATGTTTTGATGCCTTTTAGCTTTTCCTTTCCAGTTTCTTTATCTGGAAAACTTTATGTTTTTGATGCAATCGATTTGTGCTCATTAATTTTGGTATCTCTTCCCCTACCTCTTCTTTTCTTTTTCCCTTTTTTTTTTTGGGAGGAAAGGTGAGACCTACTTTTAAGTTAATTATCCCAAATAATGAAATGTTAGATGCATTATGCTTCTTGAATCAATTTGCAACAAGGGAATGGAAATTGAAGACCTATATCCAGATTTTTTAACATGGATTTGAAATTAATAATTCTATGCGCGTTTCAACAGGTATTGTCTACTAGTAAGGATTTATAGTTTCATGTCACCTGGCATGTTATAAGGTGAACTGTGTTAAAAGCTCGACAAACTAAAGTGATAATCACATATCACAAAAAGTCTTGATTGCCAAAAAAGAACTAGCAGAATGAAGAAGGGAAGGCTCAAGTTAATGTTCCATGTCCCACTCCTAATGCATAACCATTAAGCCTTAACCCTTCAAGGCATAAATATTTCAGTTTTGGAAAAGAAATATTTGCATGGTAAACTACATTACCTCAGGTGACTTATCAGCAACTAAAGGAGCAACAGCTGCAGCACCCCCTAATCTGCTCATGCTCAGAACCTGTTCATACAGAAATTTAAGCAATGAAATTCTGAAGAAGGTTCTTGTCATAGAATAATGGAAAACTATAATTTATCACTACTACAGCTCATCTTGTCATATTCACTATCCAACCAATTTAATATTGTCTTCCCCATAACAATTTGTCAACCCAAAAAGATCCTTTCTTATATTCAAATATAAATATGTGTGTGTGTGTGTGTGTGTGTGTTTGGGGAGAGAGAGAGAGAGAGAGAGATACTTTGACTTGGAGCTGGAGGAATTTTACATAGTCGATGATCTCATCCAGCATTGAGGCCTTGTCTGTCTGTCATTCAACAAAGGCACCAAATCATGTACTTAATTAATCTTTTTCTAATCTCAATATGATTACCCTTCTATCCCAAACATTATAAAATAATCATCAATCCCATTATCAAGATAATAATTTACTCAAAAAATAATATAAAAACCCTGCAGGATTCATTATCAGCTGATTATGATTCCTCTACTATCTACTTTCCAGCTTTGCTTTCATTACCAAATACATTCTCTTTCAATTACCATATGAACACGTTCCGCAAGATATGACCTTTGATTTCTATACCGATGATTCACTAAACAGCACGTGCCTCTGCAATTTGATTAGCAAAAACACAAGTTTTCTTTGTAGTTTACAAGAACAACAAATAATTGCGCATTAAAGAGCTCAAAACAAAGTTTCATTGAATCCACATAAAAGTTAGGAGTGCTATTTTTCTTCAAGGTTGCATATTCTTGATCAAAACGAAGTTACATTGAATCCGTATAAAAATTAGGAGTACTATTTTTCTTCAATGTTGCAAATTCTTGATTTCCGTGATCAGTGAATTTAACTATTTTTTTAAATTTAAAAATAATTAGCTTAAATATTATAAATGGAGTAATACAAGTAAGAGCATTCAACCCAATAATAAGATAGGTTGAATAGTTAATGAGCAGGGGTAAGTAAGTACTTGTGACAATGAAGAAGACTAGAAGTGAAAGTATTACCTTATTAGCATTGGGTACAAGCTCCTGTAAAGCCTTCATTCTCTCCGCAATCCTCTCTCTTCTTAACTGCCCACATTTCATTTTCACCAAAAAGAAAAAAGGAAATTAAAATCAAATATTCTCGCAACAATCAGAAAAAAACAAAAGCAGATAAATGACATCACTTGATATCAATTTTCGAAAACAGAAAAAAAAAAAAAAAAAACGAAAAACAAAAACAAAATCAAAAACTGTTTCTGTAGTATAGCGTTCGTACTCTTTCAGCGATGCTGTGAGGGTCAGTAGCCTGTCCTCTTCTCGCCCTCACCCTCTGTCTCGGCTGTCCCGCCGCCCCTCCTCCGCTAGAACCGCTCGCCGCCGGCTGGCTCATTGCCGGTGCTGCCGGGGCTCCAAAATTCTGAGACTGCTGCAATGCTCCTCCCTGTTAAATTACATAAAAAAAAAATTCATCATTATTCTGAAACTTGTGACAAAAGAACTGGTAAAAGAAACTTACAAGAAAAAAATGTAGCGAAAAATTAGAAAATATATGTATAAGTAAAAACCTGAGGGTGGTGGAAATGCTGAGATTGATTTGAAGTTTGACCAAGGGATCCGGTGAAGCCATTGAATAGAGCTTTAATTGATGCATCATTTGCCTGTATTTATTTCGTAACAATTAGTCAATTATTTAATAGTGTTTGTGCTTTTATTTCATTTTCTTTAAAGGAAAAAGAAAAGGCTTACCATATTAGCAGAATTGGAGGAGGGCGCATCAACGACGTCGTTGTGATCAGCATGAGACATCGGCCCATTGGCGGCGGCGAGGCCTCTGGAGAACAACAACTGCTGTTGAAGCATCAATGCCTTGGCAGCGCCGTTGCTGATCTGTTGCTGCCTCATCTTCGAAGCCAACACCGCCTCCGACTGGTCCTCCAAATTCCCGACCATACCCGGCGCCGGCTGGTCGTCGGCCCATGGGAAGGAGGCGGCGGAAGAAGGCACGGAGGAGAGCATTTGTTCAAGAAAATCGTCGTGGGACGACGCGGGATCGAAGTTAGAGGACGGCAACATCTGGGGTTGCCCATGATTATTGATTTCTTGAAGTGATAGGATTTGGTGCTGGTTCAGCACCGAGTTGACACTGTTCATCCCGGGCAATTCTCTTTCTCTGTTGGGTTGCCTCATCGTAATTTTCTCAAAATTCTTGAGAAAAGAAACTAGAATTGAAGTGTCAGTAATCAGTTAGTACAGCTGAGTTTTGAAGGAGTAGTCGTTTACAATATTGTGGAGAAATCAAAATGGGTGGGCGAGAGAGAAAAAAAAAAGACGGGGACATATGAAAGCAGGAGGAGAATCATGTTTGGGGTTTGGGAAATTTGGAATGTTTATAGAAAAATGAGGTCTCTTTCTTTCTCCCACTAATAATAATTTATTTTTCTCCTACTCCTATTATATATGAATTTAAATATAGATAAAAAGTACTTGATGCAACTCATTTTAGAATACGTGTTTCATTTTGTGTTTTATTATGTCTAATAATTTATGAATACACGTTAATGGTATATGATCAAAATTAATTTTAAAAAAATAAAATATTTTATACACTTTATGTTTAATATGGTATCACTCTATGTAGTACTAATATTGAGTTTGTATTGTTGAGTGAGTTTATCTACTGTCATCACAACAAGTCGTTAAAAATATTGGGGTTGAACCGATGAAAATCTTCCTATACTCAAATTAGTTAATTCCAAAATAAGTAAATGTAAATCACAAAGTTTAAGAGCGTACAAGTGCATAATTGCATATCATTTAATAATGAAAACTGTAAGTATTTATATTGTTGATATTAGACTTTTCGTAGGGTTGTGACTATGACCTCAATGGGCTTGATTTAAACATTATAACTCAATTTGTCTAATTATTTTGTGTAATCTATGAACTTAACATATCAAGTTTTGTCTTTATTCCAACCTATAATCCATATAAATCTCTTGAATTTAGCTTTTTGGGCGTATTTTGGGATTATGATCCATCAATATTTTTATATAATTTACAATAAAGTTTAAACACTCATTTGAATTAGAGGATATGAACTAGATGCAACTTAAGGGTGGTTTCTGGAGTTGTAAATAAAGATGACAATAGAGTGTATTCAAACTCAAACTCATCCCGTACCTGTTCCGCTTGAAACAGGTTTTCAAACTTGTAAACAGGTTTGAAGCGGGTCATGATTTTTTATTTTCAAACTCACTTCGTCCCTAACACGTCATGTTTGAATTTTTATTTTTTATTTATTTTAATTTATATATATTTTTAATATTACTTTTTTAAAAAAATAGTAATTTTACTTTTAAAAAATATTTTTTATATTTTTAAAACTATAAAGCATTGGTGGGTTTGAGTGTGGGTCCTTAAAAATTTAAATAGGGCATATCTCAAATTTTCATAAATCCACCTCTAGTTGTAAATTACACTCCCTCCATCGCATCCCATTTTGATTTAATAAGAAGTTTTATATGAGAATGGAAATAACTGAAAATTTATAGTGTTATCTTTGAAGTACTTGTGGGAATTAAAGATATGACATTATTATTTTAATAATTGCAGGTGTGAATTTGAAGAAAAGTTTAAGTTCAATTCACCTTTTATAGACAAAAATATACTCAAAACTATATATCTTCACTAATGCCTAATTTTCAAAATTAAATTTTCAGTTATTCAAAATGCCGCAACCATAGTTTACAATATGTATAATCAGTAAAAAATAGTTAGGAGAATTTAGTTAGAGTGAGAAGGAGGGATTGATAAATAATCTGATCTAGCCTAATTTTGTGCTTAAGTTGCAATATCTCTAAACCAAAATCTCTAAATGACCTGTGATTTAATCAATTTTTGAGTGATAACAATTTTTAAGGAAATGTTGTGATACACCACAATCCATTTAATTCTTAATTGCATTGTATAGAAAAGGACAATAACAGTCCTAGAGTGTAATCAAATAATACCCCTCTATTTTAATATTATGTATCCATCGTTGATGCTAATCAATCAATTTAACTATATTTTTTAAGTATAATAATAAATAACACAAGTAAATATTTTTTAATGTAATTGGATAATATTCAATAATATACTAAATGATAATATTTAAAAATTTTGGAATATTAAAATTATCAAAAAAGTAATATAATATATTATTTTTTGATTAAATAATTTGACTTGATGTTATGGCCAAAGGGGCTATAAGTTTGGGACATAAGGAGCATTTACTTATAACTTTAAATGTCGTCGCTAGTTCAATCAATTTTATTTTAATATCAAATTTTAAAATGTTATGCTCAATGAAAATATATCGAATGTAACGATAATGGCCCATTATGAAGATATTATACTCCAACACTCCCATCCCACTCCAATAGCATCAAGAGTTTAAATTGGAAGATTGGTGGCGAACACGGTAAGAATATAGGTAGGAAATGGTTATAAGCAACAATTGTTGGGAGAAGAAAAAGAAGAAGAACAGCAGAAAGGAAAATTGCAATTTAATTTTGAAGAATTAGGGATTAAATGTAGCATTTTGAGCATATTTTTGTCTATATATGTGAGATTAAACTTATTTTTTCTCAAATATATCACGCATGAATGACATATTGGTTAATGTTGAAGTTTATGTGGTTGTAGTTGAAATTTTAGTTATGCAAATTAAGAGAAACAATTTTATTTCTACATATTAGTGTGTGACAATTTTGATCCTTATGAAAACCTGCTTAATTTTATGTTCATATAAAAAAGTTATCAATTTTTAAAGTTATGTGCCCGTCAAATGACTTTTTGAGTAAGATTCAAATTGTGGAATTTGTCCTCAAATTGATAAAAATTGAAATGTGTTATAAATGTTTAGGAATGAGAACAAGATAGGTTTAGTCAAAACTCGAGATCTGCGCGGTCAAAAAAAATTTAGTACCTGAACTCAAACTCACAGTGAATTTAGTGGGTTGGAATCGTTAGACCCATCTTATTATTTTAAAAATATTAACAAAATATATATTTTTAACAAATGATACACTAAAACTTTTAAAAAAATATCACATATATATAATTTATTATTATATAATAAAAAATAAATAAATAAATGGAGTTGGTCCAGGACATAACGAGTTTGAAAATAAAAATCTAAAATATGGTCGAATCGATTTGTAATAGTAAAAAACTAACCTCAAACGAGACGAGTCGAAGCGAGTTCAAATTTTAACTCATCTCATTGTTATTTCTATAATTGTCATTTGGTGGTGACCGTAATATAATAGTTCTTAATGTTTATATATATTATATATATAGATATTAAGTAGATGAATTGCAGAGCTGTAAGGGAATGCACTAGTTTAATCCTTCCAATTTGCATTGAAATTCCAAGTATTGAGGTTGGCTCACGTTCTTTAAAAAAATTCAACTTGATTTTCAGTTCTTCCTTTTCCCCATCTACAGACTGCACCAATGCGGCGATGACAGAGTGCCAAAATAAAAAGAGAGAGTATAACAGGTGAATCTCTATCTTAAAATTTCATACCATTTCGATACTATTTAATAAAATTATACTATGATATTATAAAATAAAATGATGAAATTATCGATTCATTATAATGATTTTCTCTATATTATTATTGTTAAACTTTGTGAAATCAACATCATAGTCAGCTATCCTTCAGATAACACATATATAGCCTATTTGGCTTTGGAAACCACCACCAACTAGACAGTTTTTGCTGTTGATAGTTCCCATCTTAAAGTTTGCCTTCCCACATTCTTCTAGCATTAACCTTTCATTTTTACTTTTTTCTTCAAAAGAAACTAACCCTTTTACTCTTCAATTTTGTTCCTTATTTTCTAGTAGTGGATTCAAACTTGTAAATTGGAAAAGTTTAGTTGGTATTTGTCATGTTAATTTGTGAATTTTTTTATACCAATTAGTGATATTTTAATATATTTTTGTATCAAATCATTTATATTTTTTTTGTTTTATTCTTATTAATATTATAGTTTTAGTAATGTTTTGCTTTAAGAAATCAATAAACAAAAAAGAAATCAAAAAGTGGCAAAATAAAATCGAAGAAAACAACACATTTCGTTAACAAATTGGGAGATAATATTTTATTGGATCAAAAAAATATTATAATTAGAAGAAAATGATCATTTTTACCTAAATCCATCATGTGTAGATCAAAATATATGTAAGAAATCACTTGAACTTTGCAGGTGATTGTTAGGCTTGCATTAAATTCAAAATTAATATGTTTCCAAATTTGTGCAGTTTTCGTATTTTGGGTATAACTCCATATTCAAAAGCCCTATTACCTGAATCTTGCTTCATTTTAAAGCCAAGAGATAGAAACTACAACTATACTGTTGGAAGCTCAATTCAATTCAATCTTGATTATAACAGAAAATTCATCCAAGTGTGTATATTGAAAAAGATCTATCTATACTGACATATTTTCTTAAATCAAATATAATTTTCTTCATAGTGGTTGAATTAAGTGATTCAAGTTGAAAAAAAAGTTAACAGACAAATACACAACTTTTATGTAGATTATTTTTCCAAAATCCACTGATTTTGTGAAGAAAAATATGTAACAAAATTCAAATTTGAAAAGAACAATTATAAATAGGAACTTTTGGATGTCATTGAAAACACATAAAAATCATTTGAGGGGAAAGAAAATTTTATTATTGTATTTCTTTAGGTTAAGTTTCTAGTAGTAATGTAAGTTTTCTAGTAGTAAGTTTCTCTTCTATTTATAGGTTTTTCTACTTTTATTATGTTTTTCTAAATTTTATTTAGTTTAGGAGAAAATGTGAACCTCTTGATGGAGAAAGAGGAATGATTATAAATGTGCATAATGTTCAGGTGTGTTATATTATTATTTTAATTTTTAATTGAAACCCTCCTTATTTCATGGTGATTCTTGATTTATGTATCACCAATGACACAACAAATTCTTGGGTTTATTTAGTTTATTATACGGTTTTAGTACACCGACTACAAACGTGAAATTTGAATTTGTTGTAGATAAATTTGTGCATAAATACTTGATCCCATAAATAAGTATTAGCATTAAAAGTCTTCTTGTTTAGTAGCGGTTTTTTATTTTTGTATCACCAATGACATAATAAATATTTGGGTTTATTTAGTTTATTGTACGGTTCTACTATACCGACTGCTAACATGAAATATTGATTTGTTGTAGATAAATATGTGCTTATATATTTGATCCATAAACAAGCATTGGTATTAAGAGATAATTTACAAACAATAAAATCATATCATGATTATCTTAATGCATGAACTATTTAATAACATCTTCTCATTGGAACCTTCATTGTGTATGAATTCCAATAGTGACATTTAAAAGAGATAAAAAAAAATAATAATCATTCCTCTTCCAAAATTCAAGAAAGGATCCCTAATTCTCATTACTTTTATTACTTTGATTTCTTAGTTATAGCATAAATTTTTCTTTATAATCTAAACCACATTCAACCCATCTTTTAAAGATATAAACTCGAAAACTTCAAACAACTTCCCTTTGAACTAACCTTAGACTCTTGAGAAATTTATTACTTAACACAACTTGCACTTGAATTTGCAACTTTAAAATTGTAGCAAATAGCATAATGATGTAGGCTGAATTCATATATCAATCGGTTGAACTTAGGTTTCAATTATCGAGTTCAAACTCCTTATTAAATTAGTATCAATGGAACATATTGTCAATATGATAATAATACTGATGTGGGAAGCCTTAAAATTACTATTTTACCCCTTAGAAAATTGCCAAAATTCCTAAATTTTGAAAGTCTGCGTCTTTTTGCATGGAGCCCAACCCAACCCAACCCAACCCAAATTTAGGGTCGGATCAACCTGAAAGGGCTTGACCATTGATGCACTGAAAGAATGAGATGCGAGAGTCAATGAGATTAGAACACCTAGATTCTATCATGTACAACCTAGATGATCAATCAGTATAAATATTACGGTGCTTAGTTGTTATAAGGTGATTTTTACATACTAGCTCACTTCGCATATCAATTTTTTACAATCTCTCGATCTGAATTAACTTAAGTATCAGATGGTATTAATTGGGGGCTACCCCAACGAACCTACTTGTGTTAGTATTTCAAATCATCTCAAACTTAAAGTAACTTAATTTAAAAAATTTCAACTCAAATTTATATACAGTGATTTTTCCCAAATCAAATACCCTATGAGCTTAACCCTCGAATTTGAAAAAACTCCTTGGCCTTGGGAAGCATGGAAAAGCTCATGGGTATTTTAGTCTTTTAATCTGTCTAAAGGACTTTATTTACAATTATGCCATTTATATGGTGTATATCAATTTTAAGCATAACCAAGTTGAGCGTCACGAATTATAAATATAACTCAGTAAAGTGAAAAAAAAAATAGATAATACATCTAGTTAAATTCACCCTTTCTAGTGGAACTAAATCAGGCATGTTTGGTCGTAAATAACTCGTAACATGGATAGAATTGCAAATTTTATTATATCTTCTATTATATTGTAGGGATTACAATCAAGTGTACATTTTGCGAAAAAAATTGCATGTGTCGGACAATCAATGTAATAAAAAATACAATAGGATTTGCAATAAAAGAATCTATCCACTAATACATGACAAGTACAATAATATTTATCTGATTGATCACTATTATTAGAGTATACACTAATAGGGATGGCAATGGGACGGGTTTGGAACGAGTTTGATTAAATCCAAGATCCACCCACCAACGCTAATATGAACCCGAAACTCATCCCGCCCCATTATAATTTAGCCTCATACTTGTCCTAATAGGTCCAACCCACTAAACCCGTCAATCCATTCATTTTATTATTTTAATGGTTAAACAATAAAAGAAAAAATAATTAAAATTATTAATTTTGGTTAAAAATATAATTAGCAACTTAAAAATGTAATAATCCAATCTCTAGGGCAAAATTAGATAAAATCAAGAAAAAATTGATGAACAAAAATTTAAGAAAAAAATGAGAAAGTGAAGTCACCGCCTGGCTTTTGTTCGGTCAAAAAAAAACTAGAGAAACTGCAATTAAATAAATTTTTGGTGTTGTTGGTGAGGGGATCATACGCAATGAAGATTGTTGGTTGTGGCATATTTAGAGTTGCACTTGGTGATGAAAAAGGTGAAGTGCTAGTAGCTAATGGCATGGCCTTAAAAAAGAAAATAATTACAAACATTCAAAAGAAAGAGATAAAGATAAAAGAATGAATTAATCCAAAAATTGAAAAAAAGAAAAAAGAAAATCAAGAAAACTCCACATAGAGTTTGCAGCAGCACCCAAGGAGGCCAGCCCAACTTATGGAAAATGGAAATGAAAAGGAGGATAGAGAAACCTTAAACTATTTATACTATCTTACTTAAATTATTTATACTATCTTATACGGGTAGGTCATTAAGATCCGTTATTCGCCTCACATTTGTATGGATTTAAAAAAATCAAATTCATTACCCATTTTATTAACCGTTCAAACATCCCGAATCCACTCCAAACGAAAAGAGCTTGATCCGGACCCATTGCCATCTCTATACACTAATAACATTTACTCCATCAAGACTGGAAATACTTTGTATGCATATTTTCATAGTATTTACTAACTATAGCCTTTTTATTTTACGGAATTTTTTGGTATATGATTAATTGACAACAAAAGATCCGATCTTTAATGATTTATGTATATATTATGCAGCTGAATCACTATGTGAGTTGTCTTAAGTATCTTACAATAATGATTTCATTAATAGTTAAGTTTTAACTATAATTATTCTAATCTCGTGGAATTTTAGCTTCTTGGGATCGAAATCTGTCTCCATAATCTCCGACCGGGAACTTATTATCATGAAATAGGTAATAATTTATGTGATAACAATGGTCATTAGTTCAATCAAGATTAGTAGTTCATAATTTCCACGTTCATTGTATCAAATCAATGAACTTTAAACATGAAACAATAGAATCCTATCAATTATGGAAACATCGATGTCCCGTTGGTTTATGATAGGGGACATGATTTGAGAATAACTATATCTTATTTTGGGTCAGATGATCTCAATTTGAAAAATAGTTCGATTTTGAGAAATGACTATAGTACGATCATATATCAGGTTTGTTGGAATGATCATAAGTCAAAATTTTATTATGTTCAAATAAAATAGTTCGTGAGATTGCTTAAAACAAATATAAAAATTAAATTTAAAAATATTAATTATTTTATAATAATACGACAACAAAATATATATAAATGTTCCTTCATGTGGGATGCACATGACTTAAGGCAAATATTACCATTTGAACAGTTCATAAATTATGTCCACCTCCAAGATTGATGGTCCTTGAGCCGAGTCGAGCTCGATTCAAAGTCGGATCTAATCGAGAGCCACATAAAAAAGGGGCAGACTTTTGAAATGTTTGGGTATTTTGCCTATTTTAAAGAAAGGGACAAAAGGTAAAATTGGCCCTTCTCTTGTTAGACAATTATAATCTTTGCTCTCTTGATTACTTCAATTAATCTGGCTAGTTGACTATTTATAGATATGCACGAACTCATAACTCAAATTTCATGCTTTCGATACTATGTAGTCTTTGTATGCATTTCAATAAGTTGAGAGGTAATAATTTTCAAATTTCAATTTACTTGGCCAAATTTATGTGAGATTTTACTTCTAAAAATTATTGGACAAGCCACATTAAGAAAAGATATATCGTTGTTGGGTATAAATATAAAGAAGGGTTGGTTACCCCTTATTCGACAGGGATCTTTGTCCATTGTAAAGCTAAGAATATCTTTGTAGGATGGAGTCTTGAGATGTTTACTTAATCGAATTTATAATATTTTTAATTAAAATTTATAATTACTTAGCACTTAGAACCACCTACCTTTAGGGACACAATCTCAAGATGTACATAATCCAAAGTTAGCATTGTCCAGGATCAAGTACAAAATTAGTACTACTAGAACCTTTTCTTTTTTTTTTTTTTTCTTGTCAAATTTTGTGCATTTGTTGGCCATTCGACTATATTTTTTCTTAGTTTGAAGAAGTGATTACATTTCACCGAGTTTTAGTGACAAAATTGAAATCATCGTCAATTATGAGAACAATGTGATTTAAAGATGATTTAAGGATCATCATGGGAGAAGATAGGGATGATGTAAGAATAATGTTTATAGCAAATGAGACATTTATCATTAATGTTACATTTTATGTTAGAATGCCAATGAGATAATAGAACAATAAAAATAAAATATTCTTAAATGTTCTTACAATTCAAGTCCAAAATTTTATACTTTTTTAGTTCAAAATTAATAAGTTTAGTATATTACTATAAGTCACATACGATCATCTCATGTATAATTTCCAATTTATTCAAATTAAATCTACCAGCTACTTTGTTAAGTTTGAAGCTTGAAAGCAGATTTGGAAACTTCAAGTGACTTAAGCTCGTTAATAATGCTAATAAATACATTAAGTTACTATAATTGTTATCATTTTATGGAATATATTGCAAAATATTATAAATTGCTTTATCTTTTCAATTTATTTCCATAAAAGCTTAGAAAATTTGTTTTCAAGTTAGGTTAACTCTATGATTGGTTAACTCATCAAGAGAAGTAATTAATTATAAGAGCGTGTCAATATATTATTAATTAGGTTTAACCAAATCGAGTTTGTGATAGTAGAATGCAAGAGAAGTGTAAAGTATTGTGTTATTAAGAAAAAATATATGATGCTTATTGCTTTTCAATTGCTAATGGTCCTTTATTTAATTGTGGATCCCTTTGTTTTAGATAATTTCTCAAGAAAAAAATTATTTTCATATGTTTGAACATATTCAACAAATTATATGTTGTAATAATACTTATTGTCAAATGATTAGTCACATATTTTAAGTGAATATATATATCAATTATATGACAAGTATGAATCACTTATTCTATTTATAGTTACGGTCTCTGATTATAATTTTTTTATTATTTTGAAATTAATTGAATATTTTAATATTAAAGAATCTACATTTATTTATAGTAATTGAATGAGTGGAATGAAAAATTATTAAAGATAGAGAGTTTAAAGACAACAAACTAGTTCCTAACCACTCCTAAACAATTATAAACAAAAAAAAAAAAGCCTTCGTCTTTAGACTTTCTCATACAACTCTAATAAGATGTTTTATTAAAAGCAAAAGTACAGCATGAAAATATTTTACGAGCAACTATTAAAAAAAAAAAAACAGCATATTCCATAAGGTACAGATCCTTCAAAAGAGACTTAAACATTTTTATATATATATTCCATTTGATAAACTCAAAATTTATCTCTTTAATTAAATTTTAAATTGGAGTTAAAGAAGGTTTAGACTAAGCACTAAAAGTAGGTAGTAGGAGATCACCACTTTATTTTTATTATAAAAAGGGCACAACTAATATTATTAATTAGTAAAAAAAGAGTAGAATCCCCAATATTTAAATTAATCATAAATTGATTGGCCAATCATATTTCAACTAAGTGCACTCATGTCAGTCAGATTATATATATATATATATATATATATCTCAGTATTATATTCTTGAATTTAATAATCAAGGTACCCACCAATTATGTATCATGAAAATAAGCTAATTACTAAATGATAAAAGTGACAACATATTTTATGTTGTTAATAAATTCTTGCACTTTAATCTACAAAACTGAAAATAGAGAATAATTGTCCGGTCCTTCAAACCTACTTGTAATAAAATAGAAACTTAAGTATAATCAAGTATGGCAAGATATCCATTCGTGTATATATTTACATATATATATATATATAACTGTATATAATATATGTGGTGAAATATACATTTAATTTATATTAATTGGTGTAGCATATATTAAACTTGATAATTTAGTCGACCAAGCCCGAAGCTTATTTATTTGATTGATTTATATTTACGTTGAGCTTAACTTAATTTAAATAGACTTGGGTTATGTAAATAATTAAGCATTAAAGTTTATATTTGATAAATATTTTTGGTTAAAAACTCTTCAACAAGTATTTTTGTGATTTTGGTTAAATTTATACTTATTTTATTACTTATATTATTTTTTACCTAATGACAATTTTGTCACATGAGTTAGCCCAATACGATGCCGAAAGTCATAATAAATTATGAGTTTTGAATTATTAATCCAATAGTTTTTGAATTTGAATCACTCTAAGCTTGACTCATAAAGCCAATTAAAAGCCATACACATGAACAACTTCATTGAACTCGAATTTTTTTAACAAAAAATAAAAAATAAAAAAATTTGTACCTTAGGATTTAGAACCACTAATGGATGTATCATATTGGAGAAATGGATAAATATGTTATATTTAGAAGCAATAACAATGAGTCAAACAACTAGTCGTGTTTGAATCGAATGATTTGATAAAATAAATAAACTAAAATAACTTTAATATTATAGAAAATCACCATAATAATTGAAAAAAATAGTTAAAAAATGGTGCTAAGAAATTTAAAATCTATTATAATTTAAATTTATCCAAACAATCTCAATCTCAATCTCAGTGCATTTGTATTCAAATCTATGAACCTAAACAAAACCTCATAAAAGTGTTAGAATAGATGTCAATTAACATGATCAATTTTATTTCTGTAGATAATATGGATCTTGGTCTGATAGAATGGGTATATAGTTTTAAATGGGTCCAAATTTAGGCCTGCCCCACTGACTGACATAAGTGTAAGCCTGCCTCAAATTTTAGTATTGCATTTAAATCAACAAACAAGATAGAACAGAAAGTATAAAGTGAAAAACAAATGTAGTTAGAGGTTAAAAAATAATTTTCTCAAGTTGCCAAATTTCCAAGTCCAAAGTATTTAATTGAAAATCCTTTTTTTTCCCTTTTCTGCTTTAATTTTTTTATAAATCGTCGACAGAGCTATTTAAAAGGAAATTAATAAATAATATGGAAAATTTATGCTTCTAAATAGATTAAAACTAATTTTATGGAGTTATTTGGAGTAAAATATTTTTGTTAAGGGTTTAAAAAAATTGTTGGACTCAAAGTTGTATCAGGAATAAGCAAGCCCAAAGCCTTTTCTTGGTGGGGCCCTTTACCCACTTCTATATTTTTTCATTAGAGTTGAAGATGGTCAAATAGTGGTGTGAGACAGTTTTGGTTTGGCATATATTTTTTTCTCTCTCTTTTTTTTTTCTCTTATCTCTTTCAATTCTTTCTCCTCTAGCTTTTTTATGGGTTCTAATCTTTTATTTCATTTTTCCTAATTTAAGTTTTGCTCCACTTTTAAATTTATAACACATGTTCATAAAATAAATTACGTCTAAATATTCAACAGTGCATCTTTATCTCGTGGTACATGTAATGAATTCAAAAATTAAAATACAATGTAAAAATAGAAAAATATAATAAAATATTTAAAACCCTTTTCTTTTTCTTTTTTTGTCTCTCTATGTTTTTTAATTTTTAATCTCATTTTAAGTTTGTTTAAATCATGTCTCGTCTCTCTTCTTTCTCCTCTTTTTTCTCACTAGTCATTAAATCGAATTTTATTCAAAAAAATTCATATCAAATTTTCACCTTTATTTAATTGAATCTTTGTCTGTTTTTTTGGAACGGATCGAATGTGCTTTGCCGATTAGTTACATAAAAGAGGAAGAAAGTTTATGGAGGATGGAAAATTTGAAGGCGATATATTCTTTAAGCAAATGTTCATTAACTGGAAATATATAGCTACTAAAAGATAATATCTCCATCCCATAAAAGATGATACGTTTGACTTGTTTTCAAATAAAAAAAGTTGAAATTTAATCTTTTTTTTTTTTTTTGCAAAATCACAGTTTATTAAGTAAGAATGAGAAACCCAAAAAAATAAAACTATTCTATACAATCAAAAGCTTTTAATGAATAAAAAAAACACATTGATTAAGTGATTAAGGAATTCTTAATAGCCATTTAATGACTTTTTTCCACAATAAGATGATTATAAGATGTCGAAAAAGGACTCTATTTTCCATCTCGTTTAAGTTAAATAAATGTACATGAAAGGCATTTAAATGAACAAATGTATTAATTTTACAATCTAGGAAATATATTTTGGGACTTATGTTGTAAGTATACAACTTGACACAAATATAGGGGCACAACAATTTCAATTATATATATATATAACACCTTACGGCTATGACATGTTTATATAAATTTTTTTTACCTAATTATGATTACATGTAAAAAAATAAAACTGATTTTTTTTAATAATTTAATCAATGAAATAAGCATATATTAGCTTGTAAAGTAAGAAAATTTATAAAAAGTGTGACATTTGATGCGTCAGACATATATATTCCATTACATTATTGATAAATAATTTAGGTTTTAAAATATAGAATGAATTAGTTAAATTAACAATAAATTATTTCATAAATTGTTTTAACAGTCAAGATATTAAAACTTATGCAGATTTTAAATATTTCATTTGAAATAATTTTTATTGACTTAAACATATGTCAAAAGTGTTGGACACATGTATATCTATTGCTTATTATTTCATTAATATTTTGGACAAGTTTTTTTAGTTTCGGCCATGTATTCAAGAAGTGTTTACGGTTCGTTACAAGTGAGCAAATCTCAGACATGAGTCCGAAGTGATTTTAGAAGGTTCGTACATTATAGTGTGCTTGTAATGAACCCTCACCAAATAAACATAATTGTCAAAATTTAATTATGTAAAATCTAAAATATTGAATCAAATGATACATTAAAATAAATAAAAAAATTACTATTAAAATAGATTAATACTCATATCTCTGTGAGATTTAATCCAAAACTTATAGTATTATAGAATTTTAAGGCTTCAAGCTTATTAGTTGGAAAGACCTAATGTTATTTGCATAACCACTCTATTTTCCAAGTGTAGTTATTACATCTTTTGCAATAATCTCAACAGCCCACTTCCGTTGCCACTTTCTTATCTTGAATTTGATTAATAAATTTGTGATTTTGTGGGTTGTAATGAATATTAGCAATGCTAATTTGATTTAAACCTACGTGGTATTCAAGATTTTTAATTTTTTTCCCCTTTCTAAGGGCAAGACTCAAATGCAAATTCCATGACAAATTCACATGTTGTGAAATATATATATATATATATATATATATATATATATAAACACATAAGTTACGTCGCTAATAAATATAATATCGTTCTATATGGTACGAGCATATATAATAGTTAAAATTTATGCACCATAAACTAGTATCAAGAAAATCTTCTTTCTTCATCTAAAACTTTTATGTGAAAATAATGTTAGCAATGTTGTTTTGATCTAGCAAAAACCTTTAAATACTTAAATTTATTAAAAAAGTAATAAGCAATAAACGAACTAAAAAGACAATTAAAAGAGCATAACTTATTTTTAGAACTCAAAACCACCCTTTTATACCTTAACAAGACTCGTTTCTTTCTAGAACTCGAATTCTTTTTCTTCCCAATTTAATTTATTAATATTTTTTTTCTAATTCTCCTCCATTTTCTATAGGAACCCTAAACCTAAAATACTTCAATTCACTGGGCTTTTTCTCTTATTCAAATCTAGAAGGCCCATCAACGGCTAGTACATGCCAGAATCTGGGCTTCGCCCACATTACATGACTAAAGCCCACCATTACCATAAAGCAGCCCAGCCCATTACCAGTATCATATATTAATAAAAGAGAACTAGTATTGATGCTCCAAAATACAATATCCATGCCTCATAACATTCATTCTTACTCCATCACTCAAGAGAAATAACTAATAGTGGAGTACTAGTAATAATTTTAAAAATCCCAATATTAGTTCCTCGGGGTTTGGACAGATGGATTTGGATATGAGATAAAGATTTTAAATAATTTTATAATAGATAAATTTAAATTCCACATTCAAAAAAGAGTTCAATGGAAGTTTAAAAATTTTAAATCCATTATAACATGAAACTATTCAAATAATCTTAAAATTACGTTTAAATGGAAGTATTTGAATTTAATAAAATAATTTATGAAAAATATATCCACCACATTGAATCAAAATATAGCTCAAAATGAAAATTCAACCATTCTAACATGAAACTATTCAAAAAACCTTAAGATTGCGTTTGGATGAAAAAAATATGAATTTAAGATCAAGATTTACATTTCATTACAATGAATCAAAAAACAGTTTAAAATAAAATTTAAAATATTTAAAATTCATTGTAGCTAGGGATAGCAACTGCCGAATTTAGCCAAACCCCAATACTCGCCCCACTAAAAATTTTTAAGACCCGGATCCAGTCTCGCTCCGGACCCAAACCCGGTGGGTTAAACCCATTGACCCATTTTATTATTTTAAAAATAATATATATATATATATATATATATATATATTTTAAACAATACACTATATATTTTTTTAAAATATATATTTTTAAAAAAATCTTACATAAATATATATAATAAATTTAAAAAATATAAAAATAAATATGATAGATTTAAAAATAAAAATTCAATACTCATCCTTAACACGCTTGAGACGGGTTCGAATTTGAACTCACTCTATTATCATCCCCAATTATTGCATAACATTATTAAAATAATTTTAATAAATTTATTATTATGAACAATATTTCACCAATGACTTGAAATTAAGTGTTTCTAAATTAATCACGATTATGACAGTTCGACAGTTGAGCATCATACATTCCTTCATTAGAAGCAATGCCCCCGACAATAATTAAGCAAAAATTGTGATGTTTTTTAATGTTGGTTAAAGGAGATTGTCAAACTTAGTTCTAAATTGCAATGATTACATATATATGTAATCATATATATATATATATATATATATATATATATATATTATAGCAACATGTCCGAGGTTGAATTAATCCCCGTCCTGCAAATTAAATAAATCAAATAATTTTATGTAGCAACATTAAAAATATCACTATATAGATTCATAGTACCTCTTCATTAATTTGAGGTGTTAGTGATTTGAAGCATTGTCGTCCCAAGAGTCTACACACAAAATGTTTGTTTAACACAGGTTTTGTCCTATTCAAACAATCACTTGTCAACTATGCTCGAGCTAATAAGAGAGATTTTGGGTCGAATTCCTTTAATATAATGATTAATTTATTTATATAATCATTTTTTTTGTTAATATTTTATATTTTAATATTTTAAATAATATAAATATTTGTATTTAATAAATTTAAATTTTGAATATAATGATTTTATATATCAATCGTTCTTCTCAAAAAAAAAAAAAAAAAAAAGCTTTGGATGAGGTACATTTCTTATAAGCCTTAATAATTAGACATAAAAATAGACTTTAGTCAATTATCAAAGCTTGCTTAATATTATTATTATTATTATTATTATTATTATTATGAGTTGGGATTTTTGTCATCTTTGCTTGTCGTTAGCTTGAAATTTTTATGTACTTACAAAATGTTGAGAATTGCATTATTATTGATCTCGCAGTAAATTACATGTTATAAATTTATTGCACGTATTTTCTTCTCAAACGTTTAAAAATAAAGTTTTATTTTTCAAATTATTTTTTTTTTCAAAAAACAACCCACCATTTAAAGCAATGTTTTCAAAATCGGATCGGACCGGCCGGTTCAACCGATTTAACCGGGAACCGGAGGTCGGTCCGGTTCAGTTTTGCTCAAAAACCGTTTTGACACGGCCAAAATCGGTTTTGACCGGTTTTTATATTTTTTTTTAATTTTTTATTTTAAATTTTTATAAAGATTTAAATTTGATATTTTATTATATTTATGTGATTATTTGAATTTTATGTTTTGTTATATGTATTTTTATGTAACTATTTATTTATTTTTACATTTAAAATATATTATATAACAATTAATCTATTATATTATCATTTTATATAAAAAAAATAAAAAATATAATTAATTTTTATTAAACCGGTCCGACCGCCGGTTGAACCGGTCCGACCGATTGAACTGCTAATTTTAACAAGACCGGTTTGATTACCGGTCCAATTATAAAAACATTGATTTAAAGTAACTATGTAACAAGTAACTTTCAACTACTACTGGTTATAAAAGCAATAATGTAATAATATACAAAATCTTTACTTTTTTTACAATCTTTTAAAACTCTGTATCAAGTCAAAATAAAGCCGTAAAAATAAAATGGTCTAAGGATTACTATATATATAATGTAATCATGTTCATGAAAGCACTAACATTTGGACCACACCCAAATTGCGATTGAGGAAAATGATCCATTTCACATGTTATTAGACCACGTTTTTCTTCAAATTTTTCACAAAGCACATTTTCTTCACATGATTTTTTTTGATAAGGATGTTACATCACTCTAGTGGTGTTCCCAATCATGTGAAATTGTTGAAAAAATTCATTTTGGTATTTAAAAATTCTTCACAATTAACTTTGCACTTGATTTTGAGCAATTTTCTCCGAAAAAGTTTAGTAACAATTAAAAGAGGAGCATTGTCAATGAGATTTTATCCAAATAGCAAGATTAAGGTCTTAAGGTTGGGTTTGAGTCCGAACTATATATGGGTATTAAAATTATTTATAAATTATTGATGGTTGCTTAATTTGTTGATTATTGATTTAATTTATCGTTCAAAAATGATAAGGTCTTTTCTCAGTAAAATAAATGTATATTTAAAGATTTCCCATGGAGAAAGAATAAAATTGCCCCCATGGAGCTAAGATATCACATATTACATAGTAGGGAACATATAAAATTTTCATAACCTAAATAGGGGATTAGATTACTATTTTCATGGAAAGGTTTGTTTTTTTTCTTTTCTCTTCAATAGATGGGGAGATCATCAACATCTATATTTCCCCTATGTGGTATAGAGGGCCTATTCTTCATTGCTTGCAATTAATTTTTGTCTGCAACAATCAAATGTAAAATACGAGATAAAATATCAAATAAAAATAAAATATCTGAAGTTGACATAATAGGATTTTCGATTTCCTTGTCTTAAGTTTGTGGCTTATAATGACTTGAAAAGAGAAAATTTATAATTATTAGTAGAAATAATTGTATATGTTTAGAAATAAAAATATATTTATTTATGATGTTTTTTATATAAAAATACGTGAAATATTAGTAAAATTAAAAATTAATTTTAACAAGTACATGAAAAGACATAAAATGTTAGCATATTTGAAAATAGATTTTAAAATGAAAATAAATTATATTTCTAATAAAAATAGATAAAATAAATATATTTTCAAAATTTTAAATAATAAAAAATAAAATAAAATAAAATAACCCTTTAGAAATGAAAGCAAACCAGCACAAAACCTTTCAAAAAGGTGCATAATTTTCGACTTCTGGGTAGTAAGGCACAATTATATTGAAAAAAGGATTTATACAAAGATTTTATGAAACACGAAGTACAAATATTAACTTGTGAAAAGTGATAATTAAAAAATTAGATCATACATCACTTTAACATCTTTGAAGATAAGATTTCTTTTAATCATGAAACTCTTTAAATTCCATCGTTTTAATTCATAAACTCTAAACTCATAAACACAGAATTCAATTTATGCATTTTTACAATTTTAAACATATATGAAAATGTTTGGACATTGGACAATCGATTATTGTTGGTAAATTTGATTTCAAAATTGAAAAATAGACAATACATAGTTTAGATATTTTTAACTAGATAATATTAGTTTATCAAGACATCATAAATTACTATAGAGTGAATAAAATACATGTTTTAGAGTTTATGAAAAAAATTCTTTATCTCCCTAATTTAGAAATTGGATTGGCATGTCTAGATCAATATTTTCATAATCAGAACGGTGATCAAATTAATTTTGTTAATTATTAGTGGTTCAACCAGTCGGACCGGTTTAATGAAAATTGATTATATTTTTTTATTATATTATATAAAATAATAATATAATGGACTAATTGTTATGTAATATATTTTAAATATAAAAAAAATACATAAATACCTAAAAAAATATCTAATAAAATATAAAATCCAAATAAACACATAAATATAACAAAATATCAAATTTAAATTTTTTAAAAAATAAAAAATAATAATAATTAAAATCAATCAAAACTGATTTGGCTGGTCAAACCGAATTTTCAATTTTATACCCTTAATCGGATCAGATCGAAGATTGATTCTCGGTTGAATCGATTGAATCGGCCGATCCGATCCCATTTTTAAAACAATGGTCTTGACCAAATTGTACCCAATTTAGGTCTTTTATTGCAATTTATTGTTTCATCTTGATTATAAATACATCCAAGTGTATAAAATTTATGATAAATGTATATTTAAAGAAATATTTTATATACTTAATTACACGTTATTTGAAATACGAGATGAAATATCAATTTATAACAAAAAAAAATCGAACCGATTGTACCATGATTGGAACCACATCCGCCGCTAGAGAATCCGAAAAATGAATTTAGCCGGTTATTAGTATCAAATGAGTAGTATGTATGTTCTATTCAAATAATAAACCATATAATAGGATGAGATTAGGGGAAATAAAATGTCCATACCTAGACCTCTAAATCATCAATTCCTTTTTATCTTCAATTCTTATCAAATGTCCCCTCTGTTCTGTCATATAATTATTACCATTATTACTATTATTATTCTCTTTATCTCATTATTAGTAGCAAGAAATAAGGATCACTTTATACTTGTCTAACCCAAATAATTCTTCAAGACCTAACAATATCATCCATTGCACCTCTAGTTAGATAAGACTGGCAATCACACTTGTAAGGCCGACCACTTACCCGAATGAGGCCACCCACTTGCCCAAATGACCCATAGGCCACCACTTAATTAGCTGCTGATTTGTTGGTATATTCTACATGTGTTATATTTGATAGTGTGTATTAAATATGTATTTTTTTATTATATTGCTATATTTAGTGATAATATTTTTATAATCGGATCGATAATTAAATCGATCTTGTTAATAATTAGCGGTTCAACCGATCGGATCGGTTCAATCGGTGGTCGGATCGGTTTAATGAAAATTAATTATATTTTTTTATTTTATTATGTAAAATGATAATATAATAGATTAATTATTATGCAATACATTTTAAATGAAAAAATAAATAAATAATTACATAAAAAATATATAACAAAACACAAAATTAAAATAATCACGTAAATATAACAAAATATCAAATTTAAACCTTTCTAAAAATTTAAAACAAAAAAAAATTAAAACAAAATGAAAATCGATCAAACCGATTTTGATCGATTTTGGGCGGTATTGATCGATCAAACTATTTTTTGATCTAATCGGATCGGATCAACCTTTGATTTTCGATTCAACCAATTGAACCGATCGATCTGATTTAATTTTGAAAACATTGCTTAATAATAAATGCTAAATGTGTATTTTGTTATACATTCACACACTTGTATATAACTTTGAGAAACATGGCCATAAAACTTATTTTACATTAGAACATGAGGGGCATCATATATTAGTGTCATATTGTACCTTTTTAATAGTACAAAAATGAGTCATTTTTGGAATGTGTGTGACAATGGTGACGAGGCTGTGTACTGAAAATGATTAGACCATTAACGTAAGTACGTACCAAATTTCAGTCTCAAAATAAGATGCTTTTTTTAATTTTGCGCCAGAATAAAAATATGTTTGAATTGATTGAGTTGCCAAAAAGAAAACTTCAATTGATAAAGTTGATTGAGTTGAGTTGCCAAAAAAAAAACTTCATTTGATAAAGTTGATTGAGTTGACTTGAAATTAGTATTTTATAATTGAATTATTATTGCTATCTTTAGAATTGATTTAATTATAGACTAATCTAATTAAAATTTATTATATTATATAAAATAATAATATAATAAATTAATTATTATATATAAGGTAAAAAAAAGATAAATAATGAATTATGATACACATTTAACAAAGTCAAAAATTCAAATAGTTATATACATATAACCAAATATCAAGTTTAAATTTTTTAAAAGAATTTAAAAAATAAAAATAAAAAAATTATCAATTTGATCGGCCGGTTCAATCGATTTTTGATCGATTTAATCGAATTTCTGATTTTTTGCACCGATTCTAATTTTTAAAATATTGGTTGAAATGTAAAATAAAAAGACATATTTAATTCACGTATTTATAAATACAAAATAACGTGAGAGAATTGCATTCTTTTAAAATGTGATCTAAAGTTTTAAAAATAGGGTAGCGGGCTCTTGAGAAAGAGCATTTATTTTTTAAAATGTTCTCAGCCCGCAAACTTTAGAAATTGCACAACATCAAACACGTTTTCACATTTTCATAGATCTAAAAAACTTGAGAGAACATAACACAAATATAGAAAAAAGTTTTCTAAAAATGAAATTGTTTCATTTATTTAATCAATCATTAATAAATTTCCAGAAAATAATTCATAAAACAAAAAAATATTGACATGTAGAAGAAAATGGCCAAACTGTATATAGGTCTATTTTCAGTGTTATACTTCACCAGTGCATGTCATTTTCCCATTGTTGACATTGTTAAATTCTATTGGTACATTTAGAAAACTTACTTGCATCCACAAATTTATACCCCATTTATTTGAAAAAATAAATACATAAATAATGTCGACACAATGATACAAAAAAAATTAATTCGCTTAAAAAATATCTCTACTTATTATGGCATATATGAAAGCATAAATAATATCGAGGATACAAAAAAAATTAATTTGCTCACCAAATATCTCTATATATTATGACATTATTGAGTATATATGCTGAATAAATTTGAAATACAATAATTAAAATAGTCTCCCTCCCATGTCATATTTTTGAATATTATGCATGAGCTACTCCAAAAATAAAAATAAAAATAAAAAAATCACAATGTTAGCAAGAACCCTTTAATCATTTATTTTTTTACTTTTTCATATTTTTGAGTCTCTGTTGAACATCAAAGTCGTGTATTACAGTTAATAATGAGCCGAACTCAGTGAAAATC
This sequence comes from Paulownia fortunei, assembly GCA_019321725.1. Lineage (NCBI taxonomy): Eukaryota > Viridiplantae > Streptophyta > Magnoliopsida > Lamiales > Paulowniaceae > Paulownia > Paulownia fortunei. The sequence goes on along the minus strand of CM033107.1, from coordinate 3,895,214 downwards.
GATTAACAAGCAATTATTGGAGAGTAAAAGTCTACACATACAACAAAACAATCATCAAGAGAAAAGCAATAATATTTCATGGATAACATTTTTTAAAAGAAAAATAAAGGAGAATCAGCCTGCTTATAAACAGTTTATATTGAAATATAGGTCACTTAAAGACAATCAAGTATCAACAATAGTAGAACAATAAAAGAATGATAGAAAGATCCCACTTTGACAAAAGCTAACCAGCCCACTTGCATAATTATTTACAAGTTGGTTCAACAAGAAGATTCTGAATCACAGATCTTTTACAGAGAGATGCAATGAGAACGATGGAAAGCTTATTGTGAAACAGAGCATTTTAATCATATACACAAAGGAGAACTGAAATGTTACCAAATCAATTCAAGATACTTTCACAATTAAGTCTAATTTAAAAAAAAAAAAAACAACAAAGAAAATCAACCAAAACCATAACAATAATTGTTTATTCATCGAAAAGGCATGAATCCAAGAATCCCTACATGGGATTTTCGGATTCAGATGTTTTATCCCAGCATTTCAGGCAGGCACTGAATTCCCAGTTGTGGATGTCCAAACAATGTCTTTAAGCGCTGGCCTAAGCTCTTTGCTGCAGAATTGATTGTACTCCAGGGTATCACCACTAGACTTCTTCACCTCCACCACCAGAAACGACGGGGCTACCGAGAAGATATCGGCGGCTATTCCGAGCTTCCCTTTTCTCCCACTCTCTTGCCCCTGCAGCCTGACAGAGGAATCACTTTTCTTAACGCTGAAATTCTTCGTCTTGGCCACCTCCTCTAGCTTGGAAATCACACTGCTAGCAGGCCTCGTGGTGGCGAATCTCAATTCTTCTTTCTCAACCCTCTTCTTCTCCTCGAAAAGGGGTGACAAATCGAATCCTTCGGACAGGGAAATGATATGGAAAGCATTCAAAGTCTCTGTTTCCTTCCCCTTTCCAACATTCACCTCATCTTCCACCGCGAATTCCTGCTCTCCCTTGGTCCTCAAACCTTTCAACAACGATTTCTTGAACCATGAGGAGTCCATGATCTTCGCTATGCTTATCCTCGTGCTCGGATTGGGATCCAACATCTTGGTTATCAGTTTCCGGGATTCAGGTGAAAACCAGGGCGGGCACTTGAAATCCCCCTGTATATCTTCCTATACATAGCAACAATATTATCATCCTGGAATGGCAGATAACCTGCCAAGAGCACATAAAGAATCACACCACAGGACCAAATATCGGCCTTCGCCCCATCATAACCTTTCTTCCCAATCACCTCGGGGGCAACATAGGCCGGCGTGCCGCACGTTGTGTGCAATAAACCATCCTGCCTGAGGTGGTCGGAAAACGCACTTAGCCCGAAATCCGTAACCTTGAGTTTCCCATCTTCATCTAGAAGCAGATTTTCGGGCTTCAGATCACGGTGATAAACACCGCGGCTGTGGCAAAAATCGATGGCCGAAATCAACTGCTGGAAGTAATTCCGAGCGGCTTCCTCTCGCAACCTGCCCTTTGCGATTTTTGCAAAGAGTTCGCCGCCACGGACGTATTCCATGGCGAAATAAATCTTGGTCTTGCTAGCCATGACCTCGTGGAGCTCGACGATGTTGGGGTGGTGCATCATCTTCATGACAGAGATCTCGCGCTTCACTTGCTCCATCATCCCGACCCGAATCACCTTCTCCTTGCCCACAACTTTCATCGCCGCGCTCTTGCCCGTCTGCAAATGCCTGGCATGGTATACTTTCGCAAACGTGCCGTGGCCCAAGAGCCGGCCCAATTCGTACTTCCCATGTAGCACGCCACATTTTTCTTCGGACGCCATGGTCATATCTGAGAAAAAACTTGATGGGTTTTGTATAAGTACTTTAGAAGAAGTAGTTGTAAGTAGTGGTGGGATGAGATTTTCTGGTGGTGGTGATGGTTTCACCCGTCTTCGACGTGTTTTCGGTGGCAATTACGGCCGCTAGTGAGCGGTTTCTTGGCCCTCCCGCCGCCCAATTGGGGGTTAGAAACCGGCGCTCTTCTCATCTCTCTGCATTCCCTGGTGGGGCTCTCTCCAAACTTGTCAGCAAATTGGAAGGAAAATGAGAAATTTCTAGGGTTTGCACCACCAATAATTAGCGCTTATGGAGTCTCAACTTTTTCTTCTTCCTCAACCGGAAGCGATGAATTTATAGACGATTTCAAAGGCTATATTTGTCAATTTGTTCTTTCCCAGCAATTCCCATCGAACGGTTGAAAGGGTAGGTGGTTATACACGTGTCGAGATCTTGGCGGGGATGTAACTGATCACGTGGACCTATGTGAATAATTGGGGACCCATCACGTGTCCGGCACGTGGGACTAGGGTTTTCCTTTTGACAAACAGCCCTTCCCTGAGGTGTTATTACGGTTTTGTCCTGATGGGCGAGTTGCCGCATTTGGTATATTCTTTTTACTGATATGTAATTCGATGGGACCCATGCTAGAATTGATGGTTAATTTTATTTTTTATTTTTTATTTTTTGGGTACTGTAATAAGAGAGGTGAATTATATTATTGGCAATTTTTTTAAATAGTGAAAATACGAACACATTCTATGCCAATTGCCATCTATTTGTATATTATATTCCAAATAAGTTAGGAATGGTTAAATTATATGGTCATATTAAATGTTATGATATTATCATATTCACCTCTAATAGTTAATAAATTTATTTGAACAATTATTAAGTAGATAGCATGAAATTTCTCATTTAATAATTCATAATTTCATTTGAATAATATTCAAGTAGGTGGTAAAAAATTTGAAGATTTTAAATTTTAGATTGTCACAAATGAAATTATGATAAACTCTAGTAGATTATATTACATGAATAATTTATAATTATCCCAAAAATTTAAATATCAAAACCTCCTAAAAATAACACAGAATATGGGCTCATTCCATGTCACGATTGACCCTTTGACCACAATGCCACTATTTCATTTTATAATATTATAATCTTATTTAGTGCTCATAATCTTATTTCAATGTTGACCCTTTGACCATATATTGTTATACAATTATTTCAATTTATAATATTATTATATTTTTATTTAGTGCTTAATATTATTTGAAAAATACCCAACAAATTAAGGTAATTTAACAGATGTGGTTTTAGGTTAGGTATTAATTACTTTTCCCTTACGTAGACATCCTAGTCCTTTCTATTTTATTAAGATTTGTGGTTAAAACTTAATTGTATTATATTTTTACTTTAAATCTAAGAGTAATAAATTACTTGAAAAATATGATATTTATATTTTTTATTTATATATGATATATATATATATATATCATCATAAAAGAAAATAGAAACATACAATTTAATATCCAATAATGGCACATCATAAAGTAGGGCCCTGAGAGTTTTGTTATGGTCCCCCCAAAACAACAAATTCATAAGAGTATGTGACCTTCACCAGATGTTGCCCAATCCTTAAATCACTATCATGTTTTTTCAATTTTTTTTTAATCTTGAATAAGTAAATGATTATTTCATCCCATTTTCTATTTTCTACCATTAAAAAATAGTCAAATTAATTTTCAATTTGCTGAAAATAACAAAAAAAATATATATATCCCCTAATTTTCTTTCTCCCGCGTTTGCATCTTTCATAAATCTAGGTTATGATATGCACGAGTTGAGCCACTGAAGCTTAATTTAAGTGGTAAAATTGAGGTTTTAAAATTTTTGGGTACGAAATATTTATTTATTTTTATAATAATTATTTATTAAAAATTAGTATATGCGAACTATTTATTAATTATTATCAATTTATATTTTAATATAATGATATATTGATTATTTGAATTAAAAAATTATGCACAAGTTGAGATTTATTGGCAGAACCAAACATTAAAAACAAAGAAGATAAGTTTTTTCTAACTATGTTGTCAAGCTGTTACACCAACAATTCCTTTTTCTTAATCAAAAAAAAAAGAAAAAGAAAAAGAAAAAGAAAATTCCTGTAATTTATTTAATTAAATCAACAAATTATATTTCCTCCATGTGTAAATTCAGAACCTGCTAAGAAATTACTAATTTTTTTGTATTAAAAAATCATAATTCAAATGGGTGGCTGTGGACTCTTTGGAGTGTGCGAAGAGACGACGCGAGTCAAAGAAAGCCCACTGCCCACGGTATTTATTATATGGCGGCCTTAAAAAGACAAGTTTGCCCACCAATGGCACATAGATTTCTTATTGTGCCTTGCCTTCCCATAACTATACGCTAATAATGGTGTTTTGAATCTTCTATTCTAATTTTTTTTTTTTTTTTGGATGTACGGCGTATATTCATAACATAAATTATATTTAAATAATTAATAATAAATATTTATTTTATAGACATATGTTATATATTCATATAATATAATACAAATTGAAATATAAAAAATGAAATAGAATAATTAAAGGCTAATTATGGATTTCACTCTTTAAACGGATCAAATTCATGCTATACTTTATATAGAGATGAAAATTCACCCTTTACCTACACACACTCACATGAGTGTCGGTGTTTTTATGTGTAGATGATGGGTGAATGATATGATCATTGCACTCTATTGGATATAATATTGAAAAGATTTAAATTTCCGTTCAAATATTATAATTTATTACTTTATATTTCATATTTCATATAATAGAAATATAATATATGTATAAAATATTCTTTTAAATACACGCTTGAAATGAAGTGTATATATCGTACTAGAATATCCGAACTTCTTAAATTTGCATTACTTGAATGATTGTGCAAATAAAATGTTGATTAGATGCCTAATCTTTTGTGTATATAAATTAGAGAGCCGTGTTGCACGTAGGTTTCTTCTAGTTTGGGTTGGTTTTGTTGTCTCTTTTGCCGTTGGGGTACTTAGGTTGCTTGCTTCATATTTGCCACGACACAGTTTGCTTGAGATTATTCTTCTTGGTTTAATTGATTACTCAAGTCTCCATGTGCTTCTCATTTGTTGGCAATTGATTGATGGTTTTGCCCACATTTCTTTAATATTCACTTAAATTAAATCCAAATGCTAGTACGATTCGAATTATGTGTAATTCTTAAAAGATTTTAAAAATTTAAATCTTAAATATATATAATGGATTTATATACTTAGATTCTACTATATGGATGATTTTAATTATTTTGAAATATTCTAAAAATAATATTTCACTTTTTAAGGGCGATCTAAATAAGTTGAGATGTCAAGATTAAGTAGAAGTATTGGATTGAATGTTACTAAAATTGTAGTCGTCAATTTATATTACAATAATTTTTTTATTATATGTATGTTTTGATTTATTATCATTGATTTTACTTAACCTTTGATATTTTGGTATAACAATGAGGTAATTGAGGGTTGTTCTTAAAAGAAATAAAAAATAGAAAAAATAAAGTATTAAATTCAAGTCCACCCAAAGTCGTTTTAGGAGAAGTTGACTCCCACTTGCCTATCAAGTAAGGCCAGAATAGTCAATTTAGCGAGGACTATTCTTCCTATGCTTATGATAGCGTCCAACTTAGGTACAGCATCGTAAACAAGTACAACGTTAGGTAGCTACTAGCTAGGAGGATTTTAGGATTTTAATTACACAATTGCCCTCTCCTAAATTGTGGGTTATATATGTGCTTATGATTTTGTACAACTTATGCTATTCTTGAGGTTGAATTAGAATATAAAATTTATGCTTTGTTAAATTAGTCTCTGAAAATAAATACATATATATATATATATATATATATTATTGAGAGTTTTTTGAAAGCATAAATTTTTTTTCGAGTAATTATGAATTAACTTATAAGTGTGAAGCTTGAAAAATAGGTATACTTTGCCAAAGACAGCCAACGGGCGGAGGCGTGAGTCCACTCTCAATTTCATAATTTTTTTAAATTAGTATAAATTTATATAAAATTATTAAATCTTAAATTTTGTTTATATCCCTAAAAAATTAAAAATACTTATTTATATACTATTTTTTTTAAAATCGATCTTTATTTTTTGAGTCCGTCCTAAATGTGACCAACTTTAAAATGTATATCAACTTCGGTTCAAATTAGACAACTTAAATTAAGTTTTGCCTCTACAAAAACATAAGTTGGAATTATTCTATTCTGCAACCTAACTTTGACTAAAATTTGTGGCAAGGAAGATTGAAGTTGGTGTGTGTGTGTGTGTGTGGAAATTGTACTCTTTATTTGGATATAGAATATTCAATTAAAAATGAAGCACTCAAATTTGATACTTCAGTGCCCCCACATCACTTAAATTAAGCACCAAACATATTTCCACTAATAAAAATTAAATTAAGTTCAATACGTAACCCCAAATAATTGTTATATATAATATTTGTAGTAAGTTTCACATTTACATTTAGTATTTTTGGTCTTGTTCATGAACCTTGTTAATAAATGTAACTGGGCAGGAAAATGAGGAAACATGCACTTTTTATTTATATGGCGTGCGCTTGCCCAATGACATTGTCAAAAGTGGCCAACCCAAAACTCAAAAATCAAACTTTTCTTACACATTAAAATGGATTTGTGAACAAAATAAGATTATTTTTTTTTTTTGGTGAAAAGAAAATATAAAAATAATTTTCAAATGCTTCATTTCTTAATTTCTTGAAAATTTTCAAAACCAATTTGAAATGGAGTCATTTGAACTCGTTTCCACCGGTAGGGTGGAAGTTCGAATTCTAGTGGGAACTTGCGACTAAATTTCGATATGACGCAATCACTGTGGTATCAGTGAAATCCTACGGTTAGAATTTGATATGGAACAATCATTTTGGACGCGACTTATTGTGCACATAAATATACAATTCATAGAGAATATGTGATGAAATTAAAACATATCCCATAATTTAACAGTTTTAAAATTCTAGGAACATAGATTTTGAAATTTCAATATATAGTGTGATACAAGGTGAGATACCTAAATTTATAAAAAAAAGAAAAAAAGAAGGGATTTTGTCAGGTCCATCACCTACTTATGAAAACGAGTTGGGATAGACTACTAGTAAATGTTTTGCGCCTAGGAGATAGTTTTTGTACGACTTTCCTGTGTATAATTTGGAAAGCTAGAAGATATGTTTCTATATTAGAACTAAAATATTTGCTATTTAGGTAGATGTCCTTTGATGTAGCAAGTGTCTTTAATCAATCATATATAATAAAAAGGCTACTCATATTTTTTAACTTTAAAAAAGAGAAAAAAAAAAAAGAATATGCAAGATTATCTATTGATCCCACTTAATTTTCTTCATAAGTTATAGATGAAACTAATATAATTTTTTATTAATTCCTAGTGAAAAATATTGTGATTAGACAATCTTATAACATCTAAGTGTTGCTTATTAAATTAGGCATTGTTATATATATATATATATTTATTTTTTTCCTCATTTGTGCGTATATGGATTTAGAATTGAAATTTTAATCTGAGAGTTTGTAAAATTATAATTTTTCGACAGACTTTATTTCACAAAAATACTTTTATATGCAAGTAAATACTAAAAAAAATTTTTTTTTTGGGATGTGAAGTTAAGCATGATATCATACTCGTTTTCTTTAAAAGAGAGAGAGAGAGAGAGCGAAAAGATTAAAAGATTAATTATAATCATGACAAAAGTACACCTGAGTTAATTAATCATCATTGAAAATAGTATTCAACTTGTAAAATTCCAAGCCCAAAAAAGTCCAATCATGAATCCAGTTAGACTTGCAAATAGTTTCACTTTCCCAAAAAATTCAATAATGCTGCAAGAGAGGACAAAAGCAAAAACAAAACTATGAATCAACTATTTCACATGGGTGCCAATAATCCATCTTTGGTTGTCCAACAGTGATGAATACTGATCAAAATTCTGATTTTTTTTTTTATATTTTAATATTGGATCAATCAATATATTATTCGTTAAAAAAAATTTATAATTTAATTAAAATATATTCTACAATTTAACCACTTTAAAATTCTAAAGGTGTAAGCCTTCTAGTTTCAAAATATAATATGTCATAAATTGAAATACTTAAATTATATATAAAAAAAAAAACTGATTATTTTTCATGTTTTGTGAATCCCCAAGAACTCTCTCTCTCTCTCTCTCTCTCTATATATATATATATATATATGTATACAAATATGTGAGCAAGCAATCTCATGAGATGATACTGTTCAAAATGCAGTTTGTTTTGTGACCACAAAAACATCATGTGCACACATTTCCAAAACCAGAAGAAATCTTGTGCCTCTGGGAACTTCTTACCCATACAGATATGGACATCTAAATTATAGATAACTTTCCAGTTAAGATTAGTTTCAAGCTTGATCTTGGATGGATCATATGCACTGTAATAGTGTCTTTATTCTCAATTTTCATGTCTTTGATAACATTTTTATAACATAGAAAACTACCCCACCATGTAGAGGAGAAGTAGGCATGGTAACTTGCAGGTTTGGGAGCTGGTTTGGCCAAGTTTGAGACCGTTCAATCAAAGTTTTTTGGACCCATCCCGAACTCAAATGCGACGAATTAAATTCATTAAATTTGATTTATTATTTTAAAAATATTAAAAATATACATTTTTAAAAATAATATACTAATTTTTTTAAAATTTATATATATATATATATTTAAAAAAATACATAAATATATGTAATATTTTTAAAAAAATAAATAAATGGAATGGGTTTGATAATAAAAACCCAAGACTCGTTTAGAACCCGTTTGTAATTATAAAAATTCATTTCAAGTAGACCGAGTTTGGAACGAATTCGAATTTGAACACACCTCATTATCATCTTTAAGAGGAAGTGAGTCGGAAACTAGAATAGCTAGTCTTACCCTCATTTTACTTATAATCTCAATCTTTTTTATGTAGTAAATATGAATTCAAAATTATAACTCCTTTAAAATGAAAATTATTGTCCCATATGAACCGTATTACCTATCTTACCTTGTTATCCTAATAAGAGCGTTGATATGTTAATTTTTACACTTTATAGTTCACTAACATAAATGTAGGGCATCAATTCTAGAGTTTTTCGTCTCAATATCAAAAATAAAGATGTAACAATATTATATATATATATATATATATATTTGCGATACAGTATTATAACTAATCTATTACATTAATCGATGAAATTTCACCGTTCTCCCTTGGGCAAATTGGACTTTCTTTGCATGATAATTCCATTCAAATTTGTATAAGTTTTTTTTTCCCGATAAATTCCGTGAATTCGAATTATGTGCATCCAAACACAATATTTTTTTTTTTTTGAAAATTCAGAATTTAGAAGAAGTGACAATGAAATTCCTTTTCATTCTTAGAAGAGTGGAAATTTCAACATCATCTTGGAATAATATTGTGATTTGTTGGCAAAATTTTAAATGTGCCAACAAATTCATCAAAAAACTCTATTTAATTTAATTTCTTTTTCACCAAAATAAATGTGAAGAATATATGAAAATACAATTGTTGTGTATTAATCATGGATATAGGGCCCATTCTTGGAATCCACTCTGCTTGACCATGGGATCCCCAGATTTTATTGAATTTATTACCAGGTACAATTGAATTAAATAACTATTTTATGCATGTTACGTGTTTGGTGGATTATTGAGCTTCTTGGCCTGCACCAATAGTTGGGGGGAACCAATAATTGATAAATTAATAAAGAGAACAAGTTAAATATAAAATATTTTTCAGGACAGAGTATAAAGAGACCAAGTTAAACATAAATTTTTAAAATATTTATTACTAAGTTATACCCCACCCCCCCCCCCCCCCCCCCAAAAAAAAAAAAGGAAGAAGAAGAAGAAGATGGTACTTGACTATAGAATAATAATGATTTGTGAAACATAAAATATTATAAATTTGGCAGATAAAATATACAAAGATTCCATGATGATTGAGGTGTAGAAAATTAGCTTCCCCAGATATACACAGTCCCATTATTTGACAATATTGATCAGGTGATCATGGATCGATCAATACTTAATTAAATTTAATCGTGATGTGACAAAATTTATTTTTAAATTTAATTTATCTACACTAGAATTAATTTTGAGCACGACTTGGAAAAAAAATTATATTCAACCTCAAAATCTCAAATGCTTAAACAAATAAAACTCAAAAAAAATAAAATTTGAAGAACTATAGGAAAATAAGTCGAATAATGTCCACTCAACATTTCCAACGACTTTTACACGTATCAAATTCTATTGAGGATTTTTTTTTAAAAAAATAATAATAATAAAATACGAACAATTACATCAATATCTCTATACCACAACAAGATTGTGGTATATTTCCACACACCATTCATTCTCCTACAATTGTCTCGGAATGGGAGCACAATTTCTTGAAGGACCACTCAAATTAAGTTGTCATCTAGGCATTAATTGAAACCCTAGATTTTCTTTCTATGGTACAATATACATTGCCATATGTACAATTGCTAGTCTATAGTATTTGAATGCAGTAGGGCCATGGTCAGTTGGCATGGGCGCAAGTTGGGGATGGAATATATGAGCCACAAACTACGGGTGAGAGGTTCAACAATTGATCAAAATCTACAATTTTTCTATGGCCTGAATTTTTATACTCTGAAAAAATATATATAAAAAAATAAATCAGTTTTTTAGGACAAGAAATTGGCTTCACCAAATGGGAAATTCTCAATTATTAATTTCCTCCAAAAAAAAAAGTTGTTAATTGTTAATCAGTCAATAATTAATTAGTTGTTAATATTTTATGTTTGAATGTATTTATATGACTGATACCAATATAGTTAGTTAGTCATGTCAATCATAACCATAGTAACAAATTCCACATTCCAAAATAATTCGTTAGCTCTTAAAAATTATAATTTAAGTATTATTCGTGATAATTTAGAGAAAATTCAGTAAAATTTTATTTACAGAACAAAATTCGTGAATAAGTCGAAAACATATTGATACAAAATACCTAGCTATTTTACAAAAATAATGCATTTACATGTGGAAATATTCAATGCAAATTATATTATATATATGTATTGGAAAAAAGAATTTAAAAATAAGTTCATATGATAAAATCTTATTAAAATAGAAGAAAATTTCCAAAATAATTAAACCACTATTTTAACAGAAAAGTATGAAAGATTATGTCACGTTATATATACAAAAGATATATACGAGATTTCAATGTTCTACTCGAATTATTTCAAAAATTGATAGAATTTTATTTCGACCATAAATAACAACAATAATGAACAAACACCCACACAATAATTAAAAAGATACGGTTTGATTGATCATTTTAGTTTTCCAAAAGTTATAATGGTGATATGATCACTTACTTAGTAACATGAATTGGTAGGCCCTAAACAAGCTGGTGTCGTGCTTACATTCTTCTTTGTCTGAATTGACTGTTTTGTTTTGGCTGTCTTTTAGGTGAGAAGTCCTCACAAGTTACTGTTTAAAAAGAGAAGAAAACAAAGAAAATATGGTGAAAGATAAAGCAAAAGTTTCTATACAATATTACTAGTTGATGTAGAAATTTTAACCTTTCAAATAGACAGCAATTACATTTTCAATGTTTTGTACACCTTATTTGTATATGTTTTCAATTAGATAACTTATCATCCTATGTACGATTTAGTTTTTGTTAGAAATAATGATCGTTTCATCTAAAAATTTAATATTAAATATTTAGAGAAGAAAGATGTTAAACATTTGTTTTCATTTTTAAAAAGCATATATTCTATTTCTCACTATTTCAAACTCCAGAAATGTATTTTTTTTTTTACCCATTTTCAATAAAAATATGATTTATTTTTATTTTTAATATTTATTTTCAAATCTATTAACATTTCACTTTTTTCATACACCAACCCAAATTCATTTTCAAACCTACAAATATTTTGCATATTTTCTTATAAAAAAAATAAAAATAAATATATTTTCATTTCTAAACCTGTTTAGTCAATATAGAAATATAAGTAATTCAAAACATATTTTTCTTTTTACTGAAAACCCTAATGAAATTATTTTCAACTCTCAAAAATAAAACAAATGGCTCTTAATATCAATAGCACTTCTGTCAGAACAAAATCCACAAAAATATTCTTCCAAAACAAAATTTTTCCACAAATATTAGCAAAATTAGGTGACAAGGAACTACCTAGAATATGTTTGAATTGATGGAATACATGAATGTCCTTATGTAGTTACGTGCAATACATGAATGTCCCCCAGAACCTACGATTGGAAGATGGAATACGTGGTCCAAATCCCACAAATAAAAACATTAAAAATTTGTACTTATATATATAATTGTAACGTATACACGTCTACGTATCAAGTCAGATGTTGTAGTATTAAGACGTAATATAAATATTTCGATTGATAATTTAAAATTTTAAAAGGAACAAAATTTTGAATTTTATGTAAAACTCGAGATTATAGTCAAATACGAATAGAGGGCAACCATCGAATCCAACCTTCTACTACTCGTTTTATGTCTGCATAGAGAGGAAAAAATAAGAAAAAAATAGACTAATTTTTACGTAATATAAGTCGCCTTATTTGAAAAAGTAGGAAGCAAGCATGGAAGATGAGAGATTTTGCTATCTTTTCTTGGCTTATCATCATCTTCTTCTTCTTGTTTTTCTATTTTAATAAACATATAAGCTATCAATTTATTTAGTGACAAAATTTCCATAAGAAAAAGTCTCTTTTGTTGTCTTCAAGTGACCTATATTTCAATATAAACTGTTTATAAGCAGGCTGATTCTCCTTTATTTTTCTTTTAAAAAATGTTATCCTTGAAATATTATTGCTTTGTGTAGACTTTTACCCTCCAATAATTGCTTGTTAATAATTTTTTACTAAGTTTGGCACATTATTAAGTGTAACATATGAAGTTGATGTTCGATACATACTCAAAAATGTGAAAAAGTAAAAAAAATAATAAAATAATAAAGAGTTCTTGCTAACAATATGAAATTTTTTATTTATATATTATTTGGAGTATTTTATGCATAATATCCAAAAATAGGACATGGGAGGGAGACTATTTTAATATTGTATTTGGAATTTATTTATTTATTATATATGCTCAATAATGCCATAAAACGTAGAGATTTTTTTTAAGCAAATTAATTTTTTGTATCGTCGTGTCCACATTATTTATGTATTTATATGATCAAATAAATGGGTATAATTTTGTGGGTGTAAGTTTTCCAAATGTACCAATCTAATATAACAATGTCAACAATGGGAAAATGACATATATTGGTGAAGTGTAACGCTGAAAATAGACCTATATACAGTTTGGCCATTTTCTTCTACATATCAATATTTTTTTTGTTTCATGAATTATTTTCTGAGAATTTATTGATGATTGATTAAATAAATCAAACAATTTCATTTACAGAACTGTATTTACATTTTCACAAAACTCTTTTCTATTTTCGTGTTCTGTTTGTCAATTTTTTTTCAATCTCTGAAAATGTGAAAACGAGTTTGATGTTGTGCAATTTTTAAAAGTTTGAGGGCTGAAAATATTTTCAAAAATAAATGCTCATTTTCAAGAGCCCGCTACCCTATTTTCAGAACTTTAGATCATATTTCTAAAGAACACAATTCTCTCACATATTATTCTGTATTTAAAAATACATTAATCAAATGTCTTTCTAAAATCAGATTTGACCTACCATTTCAATCGAATCAATCACGAAACAAAAAATTAAAAATTCGATTAAAGTAGTTAAAAACCAATTGAACAGGCCAAAAATTAGCCAAACTGATTAAAACTTTGTTTTTTGTTTTTTGTTTTTATTTTTTTTTTTAGGGTTTTTGAAAAATTTAAACTTGATATTTGATAATTTACTTGTGTTTATTTAGATATTGGAGTTTGTTAAATGAATTTTTTTAAAATTAATTATTTATCTTTTTTATATCATATATAACAATTAGTCTATTATATTATTATTTCATATAATATAATAAAAAAATATAGTTAATTCATTAAATTGGTTGAACCAATCCAATCGATTATATATATTATTGATTTGATTATCAATTTAATTATGAAAATACTAATTTCAACTAAATCAATCAACTTATCAATTTAAGTTATCATTTTTCCAGCAACTCAATCTAATTCAAATATAATTTTTATTTTTTGTGCAAAATTAAAGCAAACATCTTATTTTGAGGCTGAAATTAGGTACGTACTTAAGTTAATGGTCCAATAATTTATAGTACACAGCCTCGTCACCATTGACACACAAATTCCAAAAATGACTCATTTTCGTACTATTAAAACGGTACAATAACACAGTTACCTATATGGTGTCCCTCTGGTTTAATGTAAAATAAGTTTTATGGCCCTATTTTTCAATTTTTATTATTTTTTTATGATTTAAGTTTCAAACTTCGCTCACTTATTCTTAAGGGAGGACGACCTTTCCCTTCAAATTTTTTAAAAAATTAATGGGGGAAAATTCTTTTTGAATCGACTAATATACCTTTTCATATGATATATATAAACACACACACACACATATATATAACATGTTACAAAAATCATATATTATAAAAAAACTTGCACAAAAATCACTTTGTGTTAAGTAAAAAACAATTAGCTATTATATCTTTCTTTTTTTTTAATTTGTCTCAATAAGTAAATTTTTAGAAATATTTTTACTCCATTTGTAGAAATGGAAAACAATTATATATTATATCTTCGATCTTTTTAAGTGTATTTTAATAAATAGTATGTTGCCTATAAAGTATTTTGCTACATTGTAAACGTTGAAAACAATTATCTATTGTCTCATTTATCTATTTTTTATTTATTAACTTTTCTATTTTCTTAATTTATCAATTAATAATAGTTTCAACAATGAAAAGTTTTGCTCCATTTCAAAATTGGGAACAACTATCTATTGTCTCTTTCTTCTTTTTTTAAATTTAATCGAATAAATAGTATTTTGAACTGGTAAATTTCTAACAATCTATGATGATAACTACCATTTTTCATAATTTATCCAATAGATAAAATTGTTAACTATTAATTTTTCCAAACAACTATGTACAATATCTTCAATTTTTTTTTAATTTACTTCACTGACTATTATTTTTAAGTATAAAAACTGTTGCTCCATTTTAAAAAAAAAAAAAGCAAAAAAAAAAACATTTTATTACATCTTTAATTTTTAATTTATGATCATTTATTTTCAACTCCGGATTTTTTGCTCCACTTATAAAATATCAAAACTAGATTTTTTTTGCAATTCCACTAAAACACAAAAAGCTTTATACATTTAACACTTTTATTTAATATATTTCAGTAATATAATCACTAGTGCTATTTGTATTTGATGCAACAAATCAAAAGAGTCGTTATTTTTTCCAATAATTGTGAGAACAAACATCCAATAATTTCTTATCCACATCCATTTTTAGTAATAAACCTACCTTGTTACACATATGTCATCGTCTAATTGCTGCATATAATAATAATGCATATTTTCTGATTCCAACTTGAACGTCGCCTCAATTATTATTTTTTCTTGAATTAGAATTTCCAAAAAAATTGTTAGTTGAAGATCTCAATCAAAACATATGATGCCACAGTTTAATTTGGTACGTGTCGAATGTTGGCCAATAAAACGACGACATTTTTCAAATATAGCTTGTGTGGTTGTGCTGTCAATTATCATATTTTTCAACTTGATGACAATTTATAATGGAATAATTGAACCTAAGACAAAATTAAAATGTTCAGTGCCACAACGCATATTGTGATTATGGAATTAAATAGACCTATGTTCCTGAACTAAAGTGAATCCTATATATCAAATTTTAGTCTATGATTATGATTTATTAGTTATGTCACTTATGAATAATACAAATAATACAGTCAAGTTTTTCTAACTTTTATAATGAAATCTTATTTTTAGGACAAATGATATTAGCTAGGAGAATAAAAAGAAGCTCTTGTTCATAATTGAGGTTATCGGACTAAGTGAACATAAATGAGACGGAAAATGAGTCGAATAACAGCACATTGTACAAATTATATTTAACCATATAATCAAACTATATGATCTTTAGATGAATGATATTAGTCTCCAGGAATCGATACATTTATTGCATGTATAAACAGGCTTTCAAGGGAATTTCATAGGCTTTATATGACACTGCAAAACACAGACCAAAAGTATTTGAAATATGGGCTTCACAACTTGGTGCTATAGTGTAATTTTTTGCCATATTTATTGTGCCACCAAATAAAATTCAGCCATTAAAATCAACCAAGAACAAGAAACAACTCTCTCAGCATATTGAGCAAAAATGGACCCAGCAGTTACAAGTTAAGGGCCATGGTCTAATCGATGAATTTCATAACTTGAGCTTGATAAAAATGGCAATACCATAATAATAATAATAATTGGCCTAAAATGATATGCAGTTATACGGTATTCCTGAACTGGTTGTTACAGACAAAGTCTATAACAAACTTCTCCACTAGCTATCGATGTTACAAAATCATGGATCTGATAGAAGGCTATGCAGTCACCTTCCTCAAGACCTTTACTAATGTAAATTCAAGGAGAAGGTTCGGCTTAGCCATTTGAAAACATCACCACCCTTTTAACAATCTAGATCAGACAGTAGATCTACGATGACCTATCAAGTATATGAGTTGGAACAAAAACAATTATAAGTAATCTTGTCAACAGAGGTTAGATGCAGAGCATAAATAGATCATTTAGTCTTTGCTTGACTAACAGGGAAGTTTTCTTCGGGCTGCTTTCGCCACATGTAGTTGGAAGCCTCGATCCACCTTGGATGGACCAGAAATTTCTTCTCCTGCACTGCCCAGCGGGATTTATCTGTTCCTGCATCCATAGAGACCACATGTGTAACAGATGGATCAAGTTCAATTGCGCATGTAGCTCCCAGTTGCTCTGCCATTTTCCATAAGGAATGGTGCTCAGCCGGGAAATTAGTTGGAAAAACACGGCTGAACACAACTTTGCAACCCTTTAAAACTTCCTGGCGAACAATTCTTAGCACCTGCCATATGATTGGAAAGACAATGAGCAAAGCATGGAAAATTCGTAATCACCATATATCCAGGCAGAACTTCTAAATGTCAAAATAAGCAACTTCTGCATTCATCACATCAAGTGGACGCAATAAAAAAATGATCATACAACCATTAAGGAAACTAAACTTGCCAAATGAAAGCAAGTTTTAGAACCAATAGTTCATGATTCAAGATCATCCGGTATTTGAAGACAAACATGTTCAAACCTAGCCGGACACTATGAACAAACAATTTGGAATAATGCCTAAAATAACATTGACACTGTCCAGCTCATTTGAATCATTACATGCCAAATATTCCATTTATTCCATAAACATTTACCTAGATACAAAATCACTACATATATGAGAAGAATGATACCAAGCATGGATAATACAGACTCTAGCTTTATTGAACTGGGACCCTGAAAAGATTCCATTCCACAACCGATAAAAGTTGAAACAGACATAAAAGACAACACCAACCACCAACAAAAGAAAGGCAATAGTATACTCAGCCATCCGACCCAGATTTACCTGTCTCACGTCTCGGTCCTCTAGATTATCCTTGCGCTCCTGAAACAAAAGACAGGTCAATTAATTAAGCTTGAAATAAAGCTAATTAAAATGTTATTTATTTAAACAATCCAGGGGAGTGGAGAGGCAATACCAGGTCAAAGAACAAACTGTGTACCCGCTGAAGAATTTTAAGAACAGTAGCCAGTGCTCCTTCAGTCTCACTTTCATCACTTCTTAGTTCAGAAAGTGATTTACAGTTGAAGCCAAAGTGCTTGCAACTCGAAGCAAAGAAGTGATATCTTTCCATTAATATTAAATTCTCCTTGTGCTTTGTCCACACCTAAAATAAATGACACCAAATCTATTAGCCTAATGCTAGCTATGGCAACATATTCTCGATATTCAATGGGGGGAAAAAAGAGTATTGCAAAAATTAAACCTATACTATTTACTAAGCGAGATTTGTTGAAGTAACTTATTTGGTATGGCAGTTTTTGGTCTGCATCTTAAACCTATAGAAAGTTAACAAGTATCAAGGTAGTTTTTGATCACATGTTAGTTTTGCTTATCTCACCTCTCTCCTCTCTAGTCTATCCTCTAGCATTTTTTCTCTCTCTCTCTCCAATTTCTGTCTTTGTTTTTAATCACATCATTTCACTAATTTTTAAATGGTTTTTTGTTTTACTTCTCATAAGAATGCTTATAATACAGAAATAAACAGAGGATGCTGATTTTATAATTGGAAATTTACGCACACACAAGTGTGCCATCATCAGTAAATGAAGGCATATCATGCTTTGAATTAATAGGCAGAAACAATTCTCTTCTACTATCAGCAAGAGAGAATGAACTTGCACAGCACACATGTGAAGAGTCACCCTGACAGCACAAATGCTCTCACACAAGCAAGCACAGGGAGTTCATTCAGTAAATGACTAAAATTACTAAAATATTTCAGTCATTGATTGTTGATCAAAAGCAACTTACGGTGATATTTTGACATATTAGCCAAACTTCTTTCACGAAAATCTTCCCAATGTTCGAAGGTTCGACAAAACATCCTTCAAACTTTATAAGAGGTACATTTTCTGCAGTATGGGAATTCTCAGTTGCCAAGTACCAATTATTTTGAAGTTGTTTTACAAAAGAACCACAAATCACTAGGTTTCCCCCCAAGGGATCTGCACCAAACAGCAGCCCTCAGATTGAAATAATCAGTATCATCAACCAAAAAAAAAAAAAAAAAGAAATACGGAAGAAAACAAATGAGCTGTCCTAGTATCCAACAACAGACTAAATGCAGCACCTCCAAGCCCAGCACAGGTCACACAGTCAAGCTAAACTAGCAGTAGTCTGCACTCACTTACTTGATCTAAGCAGTATAACACCACAAGTAAACCAACAGCAACAATCACCTGAACGATTAGAATGCTAGGGATAATCTTAAGTGTCTAAAGTTTTCCTTTGGTTTAGAAATTTTAAAGCAAACATATAAATGTTGTTGTGCTCTAATAATCACGATAAGAGAAAGATTACAGACATTGAATCCTCATGAAATGTAATTCAAGAAATAAAAAATTCAGCATGCTTAGAGGCAAAACTAATGCTACTCAACATAATTCATCAGAAACTACATTAAAAACATAGCCACAGATCACAATGACTCCATAAATTTCAGAATTCAAGTTGCTCAATTACCGCTTCTGTATCATCAAGGATGAGGACTGCACTTTCTTGCCCCAAAACAACATCAAGACCCTTTTGATGCCTCTGTGTGCAATCACCTTGTGCAATAATTCTGGAATTAAAGTAAATATCTCCAGGGTCAAGCAGCTTTGCCATTTCTAAAGCATAGGGACGTTCACCCATAGTGTATATGTACATCTCAAACAAATTACTAGCTTCTTTCAGGAAGGTGAGCACAAATGGCCTCAACTTAGTCATCATCTGCATCCAGTCCAATCTGAATAGGCTGCTCTTTAAATTATCTGATCATTTGCAAATTGTAAGTCAAGGAAACTACATATGGGATAGAATTCAAAGCCGAAAAAGTAAATTGGTTTTCGGCACAAAAATGAAGAAATTGAAGCAGCAATAAACTCTGTAAAGAAAAATAGTTAAATGTGGAAAGGCTTAATTCCTAGTTGATGTCAAAGAAAATGAAATTTGTGAAAGTTAACAAATTGGAATGTAAAAGATCTTAATGCAAGCAAAACCAATCATACTAAATCATGGAGCACTTATATTCCATTTATAGAGGGCATGATAAAGAATTATACAAAGATACATGATACGTTCAAATTTGTATGATCACCTATTGACAACTCAGCATATGACGTATATTGTGCAAAGCAAGGATAAAAGCATCATATGAGGAAGCAAAGCTGGTACTATAATTGCATACATGGTTAACACTAACAGAGAAAATAGCAAGGAGAGTCGAGGCACAGTATATAGAACTCGAACTCTTAAATGTCAGCCTGTTAATCTATATATGACAAAAAAGACTAACCTTTTATTAATGAACTACAACGAAGATGGAAATTTAATTGTCCTAACTCATAAAAGCTTATCATAATATAATAGTAGTTTCCCTGAAATGCAGTAGCTCATATGTCGAATCTAGATGCATCTAGCCTGCACACAAGGAGATAAATAATATCTATTCCAACAAAACCCTTTTGTGTACAGGGATATGAATTTCCAGGTTACCAAATTTGCCAGGCCATCATATACATGTCTCTAATGATATCTCCAATCAGCTTGATTGTAAGTCATTTTTGGTTAGTGCTCAGCTACAGGGAGATGATTCAAGCTCTTTTTCTCTCAAGTATCAGCAGCACAAAATGTGTTGTAGCTTTTATTGACAAAGCTGTTGAAACACTTCCTTAATAAAATCGATTTTGCATCACCCACTATTTAATTGCATAATACTGTAGAATGTATATCTAATCTTTAAACGTGCATATAAGTATGCATTCATTATATATGCATGCTTATATATTTGCAAGTGTGGACACATTTTGGTGTCTTGCACAAATATCAACCTACAAATTCTAAACAGCACTGCACTATATAGAGCAAGGGAGACCCAGGATCTACTTGTCAGGAACCTTTTTAATTGGGGGTGGGGGTGGAGGGAGGGAGGTTGGCAGGCATTCACTCACGTTGGGCAGAGGACAGGTGGAAACCAAGTTAAGATTATTCATAGAAGTTTCAATGAAAAGGTTATTACGAAATTTAAAACACAAATCTATGTATGAGAATAAACACTAATAATCATTTTCTCTTTGGACATCCACATAAAGACTAAACCTTTGTACTATTGTTAAGAATACACACATGCACACACACAGAGGAGTTTTAAGTATAAAGATGTATATAAAATAATTGATCATGAGAAAATAAGTAAGTGAATCTATGGTAAGGGGAATTAGGTATGATACAAGAAGTGGGATTTTTTAATCCCACGTGGTTCACTTAAAATATTTAAACCTGGTTAATAATCCCGATAAGTTTATAATACCAAAGAGTCTGAATGACATGAATACATAATAGCTCAATAAGGTGATCTTACTAAGTGAGATTATGAGGCTTACTAGATATGATTTTCGCAACTTAGAAACTTCTCATCAAATCCTTAGCCATAAAAGCAAGCAATAAATTCTTAAATATCTGTATTGTATACCTTGACCTATATCTGCTGAAAACCAAATACAGGACAAAGCTTAAACCATAGTAAATGATCCGAGCGCATGATTCATTAATACAAGATTGTCAAGCTAATTCAATAGGCAAAGCAAGATTGTCAAGCTAATTCAATAGGCAAAGCAAAAATTATCTTGTATATCTATGACCTGAGAAAAATTTCATTCATAATTATGCCCATTCAAATCAAACTTCCTATGGATATCTCATGTGTTTCTTTGATCTCCTTACATCCATGAAACTTATTTGAACTTCTTTATATTTATTTATTTAATTATTTACCCAATTTTCTGGTGGAGAGAGGGGTCAACTCTGCCCCTGGTACAAAGATTTAGTTGTTCTAAACTTATGGAGCAAGTGAAATTGTGCTTGGTTGCATGGCTTTCATTTTTGGCAAGCACTTGGTAGCAATATTGAAAATGTAAATGGCAAGATGAACAAACCTACTGAAAACATGAAGATACATCATCAAAATAATGCAAATTGTCACGGCAAGAAAAAGATTATCAAACAAAGATCATAGAAAATGCTAAGGAGAAAATACCGGGCAAAGCATCTCTTTGGCCATTCAAGTATCCTTCTTCCACTGTAATATCAGAAAGCCTAGCTGAATTGAGCAGCGTATGATCTAAATCAAGAACCAAATAAAGCTTTCTATGGCGTAGCAAGTTCTTCAAGTCTTTGTCACGTAAACGGGATATCTCATCATTAGCAAGCCTCAAATTCTGCATGCAGGATAGCTTCATAAATATGAAATCTTTTTAAGTTTACAACTGCAAGACAGCAAGGGGAGCTAGATTCCATGATCTTTTCATACATTACCTGTTAATCCTGAACCTCATTTGGTGCTACACGAATGGAAGAGAACTCTAGAATGATTGTTCGCAGTACAGCACGTGAGAATAAACAAATGCATTTTTTGGACTCATTTCTTTACTTTTCATCCAAACAGGTGTCTTTTTATTCTCCATCCTAGCTCTAGGAATGTTATTATGCTTCCTTTCGAGAAGCTAAAACTTAAAGAGGTATTAGCACAATCAAATAGAAGGCATGGGCTTTAATGAATTAATTTATCATCATTCCATACTTATACTCAGAATTTGTTAAGTTTTAAATCTTTCTGTAGAGTTTATCTTCTTCGATGAAGGTTTTGAGTTTGTACTTGAAAACTTTATGGCTATCCCCCACAGGGGCCTGAGAGTTTTGTGGGGGGAGGGGGAGTGTAATTTATGTTGGAGTTGGAGCCTTCACCCAAGTATTATTTGCATATTCTCTGCTATGAAGGTTACTAGTTCATGATAGCAGAGAGTAAGTTTATCCTAAAAGAACATAACTAATATTAAGCATATGATAGCTTTGACATCATTTATCACAGTAGGACAATTTTTGCACATTTCAGAATGTGAGGAAAACTATAGAAATAAAATATTGCAGAATATAACAATAAATTTCAAGAAAGTAACCTTATGTATGTACCCAAATGCAACACCAGATTCATCATCCATTTTTTGCCCACACTTCATGCACATTCCTGCATAAACACCAGGATGTGGACACATATTCTTCTTAGGCGATGACCCTGCACAAGAGAAACACGTTAGGACAGGGAAAAAAATCAGGGAATTCGGAAATCTTCAAGTTGGAAATGTTGATAAATGCAAATTAGAAAGAGTCAAAACTCTTTTAGGGAATGGTTTGAAAGATACAAAACGAAAAACATATTCGAAATAGAGGAGGATATTCTGCAAGCAGAAATGGCCGACATAAAAGCAGTATGAATAAAAATATATGCATTAAAATGCAAAAAGAGAAGTAAAATGGAGGGGGACAAGGTGGGGGCAATGTGCAAGGGACCTGCAACAGATTCATGCCACATAACACTAGAGAATGTTGATGCATTTTGAAACAGAGTCCATGCTCTCCCAT
The DNA here is from genome assembly GCA_019321725.1 of Paulownia fortunei. NCBI lineage: Eukaryota > Viridiplantae > Streptophyta > Magnoliopsida > Lamiales > Paulowniaceae > Paulownia > Paulownia fortunei. Next base: position 3,871,929 of record CM033107.1, on the reverse strand, counting down.
GTCACTCATGTCAGACTCTAAAACACAATTCTAGTAATGCTGTATTAAATGCAAAGGGCCAATAAGTCAGCAAGTACCTGTACAAATTATTATCAAATTACTTATATGTCGTCCACGAGATAAAGATCATTGACGACAACATTCATATGATTCCAGTAGAAAATGAAAATGAATGAACTAGTAAGAGAAAAGAATAAAAGCAGTAAGAACCTTCTAGAAATGATGTAAATGTAATAGGGACAGACTCTAGTGGCCGAGCAATGATGAAAGGTGAAATCATAAAAGGAAGACACCCAGTAATTTGGTGGTGACTAAGGAACAATGGCAAAGCGCATTAAGCGTGCCTACCAACACCAGTTTTCCATTGTCCTTTATTTTTTTTATTTTTTTTCTTTTGTTAGAGGGAAGGCCAGCTGGTGTCTATCAATTTTTACAGCCATTATGCTTGAACAGAATATTTTTACATACATATAAACCACTGAAAGATAAATCAGAAATTCAATTAATCCGGAGCCCACCACCTAAAACTTGTGCTGGTTCTCCTTGAGATGAGGAACTCTCTGGATTTATTACACCTTCAGATAACTCCACCTTGCGCCTTTTAACTCTACAATACAAAGAAAGTTTTGAAATAAAGCATAATTATCACAAGTAGGAATAGTAGCGTCAACAGATCTATAGAAAATCTGATTCATTTAAAAAATTTCAAGAGCAACAAAAATGGTGTTGGTGCATTTGCAGGTGTTGGCGACTACAATTAAAACATTTGCAGAATGTTACTTCCATTAGACAAGTTTCAACCAACAAAGCAAGGACAAACGGAAGCATCCTCTTCCACCCAGGCAATTCTCAAGGAATCTAAACCTTCTAAGCGAATGTGTTGTGAATTACGCCGTAGAGTATAGAAATACTAGATAAATATATTTCATATCCTTATAACAGTAAACTAATTAAAAATATGGTGCACGATTACGTTAATCTTCCAAGTAACGAAGTGAAGATTAACAGGGGTTTGTTCTGAGACAATAAACTTAGTATTTATCACATGCCTATACCCCAAAAGCTTGAATCAACGTATGACCCAAAACCTAACACATAAAAGTAAGTGGCTTCATTAGCTTAAGTATACCTCTTAAGATCCAAGTCATAGTTGCCCTGATCACCACCATCACTTTGCTCCTCTTCTTCCACAACTTCTTCAGAATCAGCTGATGCATCTGAAGTAGTATCCAACTCTGCATCCAGAAATGCTGCTAAGTCGTCACTACTTGAAGAGTGTACTGGAGAGTCCTCTGCTAAACTCATCTGTCATGAGGTGCAGAAAATCCATTAGTAACAACTCTAGCATAGACTAAATGAAAAACTTGAAACAACTTGACTTGCAAGCAATGTAGACAGATATATAAAATTTGATGCTTAAAACCCATATGAACGAAGCCATTTCAGTTATCCCATGTACATTCTCTTTCCGTCCAGTTCTATCAAGAGCTATCCCTAAAGTAAATCCACGAAAAGCCAATATTCGTTTTAACAACCTCATTCCATGATATTTTATCTCACGTTCTTTATAATTTACCACGAGCATTAGTTCAATCAATAATCCTGTGCAATCGGCTGAATATATTCTAATGATTCTCCAGCAACCTTTCTTAGATGGTTGCCAGCTGAACCGACTCACAATAACCATTGCTCTAATTCTATCGGTTTACCTTTCATGCGGTATCCACCTTGAACATAAAAATAGAGATTGACAGAAACGCTCAAAAACAGAAAAACAAAAGCACCCAAAGGGTTTATCTTTTGGTCAATTTTGGAGTGATGCTGTCAAATTTGTCAGATTTTTCCTTAATTTAACAGTAATCAAACAATAATTCAACTGTAAAATCAGAAACCCTAGGTCCCGACAAACCACCGAACAATAAGTAATCAATTGAAATCCTAAAAGTCTGGAATACGTGTGTCAGAGGCTTCTCCAAAGCGTTTCAACGAGGATTTAGTAATCCAAAAAAAATAAAGAGAAACTTTTCAAGGGTCCCCATTTGAGCGATGTCAAAACGACTGAACGGAGAACCACAAATCCGCTGGGCACAATGTAAGTTTCCAAGAATGCAACAAGCGCAGTGAGATATGGAGACGGAAAAGAAAGGTCAATTACCGCAGTCACCGTGGCCCGAGGTGATCTCCCGGCGCCGATGCGGCGGCGTGTTTTTAGCTGAAGCTGCTGAAGTTCTTGTCTCCTCCCCTCGCCGCGTGCACGGTTAATTTAACTATTCAAGACGAAAATAGTAAATTTGGGTGTTTGTGAAGAAATCATTTATAAATAATTTGGTACATAAACTTTTATACATTTGTCACAATTGATACGTGAATTTTTTGAAATAATTCAATTAGTACATTTTTATTTGAATTTGGTTAATTTTTCTTGCAATTTGCCCCTTGTGTCAATTTGGAAAAAATAAAATTTAATACTCATCTATCAATTGAAATAAAAAGAAACAAAAAAACACATTTTTGGTAGTTTTCACCTTATAATCTAGCTCATTTTTAATATTTCTATAACACAAAATTATCTAAGATATTATTACCCTTAATTATTTGTAAGATAGTAGAATAGTAATATAAGTGTGGTATAATTCATGATAATATATATAATTATAACTCTACTTTATATTAAATAACGTATATCATATTTTAAGTTTTCATATTAGCAGTTCGCTATATTTGGTGCTTTTAGTATCCCAGTATCCTGAATTTCTCTCTCCATATGTATTTTCTCAGGAATTTTGTATACTTTTGTTATACGATTACATAAAGTATGATATTATTTATATAAATTTTGCATGAAATAAATAAACTTTGATCACGAAAAATTGTAATTTATGATGCAATTTTGATATATTTTTATTATTAAAAAAGGGTAAAAATTGCGTCACATAAATAAAATTTCAAAATAAAATACTTATTTTACAATTAAAAAAAATACATAAGAGCATTTATCATTTCTTACATATAAACGTACTCTACTGAAAGAAAACATATTAAATTTGGATCTTATTAATTAAACTTCTAATATTGAACCACAAATAAAGTGTAATTGAACTCAATAATTTTATTTGAATCAAAGACTAATTAGCTAAATTTTATTAGATACTCAAATAATTAACGAAAAATATAGTGACTAGATCTATTGAAATAGTAATGAGGAAAAAATACCAAAAAAAAAAAATTGTATTAGGAGATTCTTATATGATTTAGAGGAAAATTGGTTAGTATTAGTACTAGGACACATGTCAAAATCCCCTTGGTCCATATTCGTATTGTTTTTGTATTTTATTTTAAAAATTAATTCTTGTTGATTTGGCATTTCTACCCCTCATTTATACTAAAAGTTGGTAGAAATTTGGTCATTATGTATCATTTGAGGGATTTCCTAAACCTCATGTACCATGACAATTAAGAAAAAACTCACGTATCAAAATGAATTTTACCCTTGTCAAAATTAATACTCTCATTTAACTCAATAAAAATTTTACGTTATAGTTGAAAAAGTAATATATATATATATAAAGTATTGATCTTAAATGTATTGATTGAAAGTTAGTACCATTACAAAAAATGAAATTATTCTTTTGGGGAAAAAATCTATTTTAGAATATAAAACATTATTTTGTAATGTTTTTAAAAATAGGAACAATAAATTGAGATAGAAGAGTGTGTTCTTTGATTTTATTTTTTATTTTTTGTTTCAATTTTGATTTTGGGATTATCTAAAAGCTAGATCTTAATTTCAGTGCATTAGACTAGATCAAATTTAAATGTTTATATGCATGCATTAACATACCCAAAAAAAAAAAGTATTCCTATTACATAAGAGGTTTATACTAGGTACCAAAACCTAGTATTTTACTTCTATAAATTGAAAAATACAAAGTGGTTTATACATTACACCATATATTTGTATAAAATTAGTGCACTCAAAACTAGACTCGAATATATTTGGCAAATAAACATTATTCCATATCGTTATATTTATTTGGTTGTTAAACATTTATCCAACTTTCAAAATGTTAAAGTACATTATTAGACCCTATAATTAGATTTGTAAAATAAAAATGACATAAAACTTCTCTTATGTTATTTTTTTTAACGACCTCAATTTATTTTCATATTTTTCCTTGCATTATTATGCTTGGATATATCTATCACTAGTTCATACAAAATAGACAAATAATTAGGCCACTTAGAAATATAATGATTGTCGCCTAAGATTATGTTTTCTACATGACAATTCTTGTCACTCGATTTTGCCATGTTGTGAAAATAAAAGAATACACGAAATCGATATTAATAAATATTCTTAAATTTATTTTTTCAGGTGAAAATGGAAATAAGAACGCATTAAAATACTATACTAGTATAAAAAAATTTATTTATTTATTTATTCGTTTTGTTTCTTTAATTTGATAGAAAAACAAAGAAAAAAGAAATGTAAGGCTCATTAATTATTCCTATCTAAACCCACAGTCTCAACACACTTTCTTTTGCTTTCTCATTTCAGCTAGTGTAGATCTACGTCCCGACCTTTGCCCTCCGATGCTTTGTTCTTGCCAAGAAGAATTCTCAGTACTCGTAGCTTCTTCGTTTGCCCATCCCTCTGTGATCAATGACTGCTGATAGTACTTAAATGCCGCGAATAACATGAACACTGCATCACATACATATTTCACGTACAATATTGAGTCAATATTATTCAAAAGTTTTTTTTTTTCGATGTTTAAAAACATTGAATAATACATTATTTTTGTATATAATGTGTGAAAATATTAAAAAAAATCAAAACAAAAAAAGAAGTGAGTTTTACGTACCTGCCCATATTCGGGCAACAACCGACGACAAATTCCAAACAAGAGTGAAGATGGCAAATCCTACGGCTTTCTTGTGAGAACATGACTCCCAAGCGTCCCCAAATCTTCGAATCCAAAATGTACCTTCATTTTGTTGTGCTTTGCTATGTTAGGATTCAGAATTTTTTTTTATGTGTGTATACAACAAAAATAGCATTGTTTTAATGATAGATCGTTGATCAAATTGATCTTGTTGTCCGTCAGGTCGACAGTTGAACTGATCCGATTTCGATTGGTCAACGAATATTAACTATTTTTTTATTATATTATGTAAAATGGTAATATAATAAACTAATTGTTATGTATTAAATTTTAAAGGTAAAAAAAGATAAATAACCAACCAAAATATATATCACAAAGTCTAAAGTATGAATAACCAAATACATATAACCAAATACTAAATTTAAATTTAAAAAAAATAATAATTTTAATCAATTTTTGGCTGATTTTGATCAATGAAACCTAATTTTTTATTTTTCTGGCTATTTTGGTTGAATTGGCGGTCAAGTCTAGTTATGATATCCATGAAAATTAGTATGATTTTTTTCAAGCCATTTTAATGTTCCTGGCACTAAAAAAGAAAAATAAAAAAAGTAGTCTACTATTTGTTTTATATACATATTTTGTTAAGAATCAAGTTAATTGTTTTTCCAATTACCAAAATAAATAAATAAATAAATAATTTATAGTGTTATTCTCCTATGTTTAATTAGGGTTTTAGAACTAAATCGGAATAGTCTAATTTAGACATGTATTGATAGGGAAGGTTGACTCAAATCTAGATATAATGTTTTAAATTTTTGTAATTTAATTTAAAAAAAAATCATCGCACTTTATAACTCACTAATCTTGATATAATTTTATTTTAGCACATTCATCGAAATATTTTTTCAAAATATTTTCATAAAATGAAAATAAAAATAGATCCAATAATTTTAAGGACGTTATTATTATTATTATTTTTTTGTTGTGGGCAAAAGTGTGCCACATATTTTTGCAAATATTATATTTATTAAATTCACTCACACTTTCCATTCTACTCCCTTTAAACATACGGTCTTTAAAAAGTTGAGTGAAATATTATTCCTGTGGATCTACCCTCTGCCAAACACCCAAAAGAGCCGTTAGTTTGACAGACCGAATTGACAAGTACTTCGTTCAATCAAGTGGGCAGTTGGACCCCACCCTAGGTTTCACCATCCACTACCATCAATTAACAAGCAGTGTACTGTAAGTTCCATGCTCTAACTGTATGCTACCATGTTCCTAAGTATGGTATGGTAGTACTATTATACTATACTAAGATTAATTATGAGAAATAATAGTAACCAAAATGAAAATGCATAAATGATAAATTATTTTCAGTACATATTTATACAATAAATATGATATAATCTATGAAACACGAGATCAATTTCAAAGCACTTTGTGTTGTTTATTACTAGTTACAAATACTAAAATTATATTTACAACTATTTTAATATTCAGTTGATTTAACCCTTATTATATCAACATTTCATAATAGTGAAAATCCCATTTTGATTTTTTTTATCTTTTCATCTATTTTATTTAGGAAAAAATTATACTTCCAAGATCTCAACCATTGATAGAAATAATATCTAAATATCAAATCCGACTTTTGTAGCAAAATTGATTGCAAAAGAGGAAAAATCGATCATATTAAAATCACATTCTGGGAAGGTCTTTTTTATTTTCAAAAATTGTTCATTAACAGTCTTACAAGTGAAGAATGTTGGGGCGAATCACAAAAATTTGGGTAAAATATATTTTAAACAAATAACATTTCATGCATTTGAAAGAAAATTTATGTAATTATTTTTTTCTTTTTTTGTCTTTTGGTTGACTTTTAATTAAAAAAACTTTAGAAAAGACTTAAAATGTCTTATTATCCTCATTATTACTCCCCTTAAACTATTTTTTTCTTTAACAAGTCTCAATATACACATATTTTGAGTTTAGGGAGTAAAATAAGTTACACTGAAAAATTTAAGGACTAAAATTAGACAAATACAAAAGTTCAAGGACTTGAAAAGATCTTTGTTTTGCCCAAGAATTAAAAGAAATATTACTAAATTTACCACATAACAGAAAGATGCGGGGTAGCAAAAGTAATTGCGTAAAATTCAGGGTGGATTGTGAAGATTTTTGTTTACCGTATGCAGTTAACTGAGAGGAGTAGGTAGAGCAGACTTTTGGCACCGTAAACACTCCAATAAAGCCTGTCACAAGTCATCACCAACACTTTATCATTTTTAGTCAACTATATATTATTCAAGTAAATTTATGAATATTTACATTTTATATTATTATGAATATATATTATTAAAATGATTTTTTAAATCATTAAAAGTTTATATTATTATGAATTTGTGAATTTATCATTCGTTAAAAATTTCATATTGTTATAAAATTGAGAATTCGTAGACAATTAAAATTTCATATTTAGTAATATGTATATTATTTAAGTGAATTTGTCAATAGTTAAATATATATACATATATATGATAATGTCGTAAAATAATATATTTACATATCATGTCCAAATGGATATTATTTTACAAAAATAAATATGTTTTTGTGTGTATTTCACAATTTTGAAAATGAAATTAGTCATACCATTATAGTCAATATTTGTAGTAATATATGAATAGTTAGCCCAACCTAATAAATTGGTTGTTTGTCTAGTCTTGTGATAAACTTAAATAAGCAATAAAGAAACATGTCAACATCAATTTGCATGTGATATTGCAATCTCAAATTAATGATACTTAAATATATATATTATATATATATATAATAATAAAAGGGTTAAAAAAATGTATCTAATAATCAAGAAAACCAATTAAAACCCCAAAAGTCATATTATTTATAAAACCAAGTAGACTAAAAACATGGAAAACAGATGTTTTTAAAGGAATTATTTTTAAAAGAAAATTAGAAAAATAAAAAAATATTAAATTAAAAAAATAAATTTACTGACCTAATCTGGCCATCTTCCAGATGGTAATGGAGCTTCCACACCGAGCCAAAATAAACAGAAGCACTGCCAACTGCCAGAGGCAGAACTTGTCATTTTTCCACTGAATTTCACAACATCAAAATTCCAGGCAAGAAAATAAGGAAATTAAAACTGAAAACTTCACCTTCATTGTGGTGGCAGGGTCCCCTGAAAAAAGGGCTCTCAGCTTCAGAAGAAACTCATTTACATATGGCAGAACTAATTTTACTACCCAAATTGCTTCTTCCTCTCCAACAACACAGTCTTGATTTGAATCATCCATCTCCATTGATCCCCTGTCAAAAAGGTCAAAATTTCAATTAATTAAAGATAAAGTTATTAAAGCTTAAATATACTTAAATAGTTCATAATTTACCTGCTAATGAGGGATCTGAAAAGAAAAATTGCAGCCAGGTATACAAGGCCTAAGTAGGAAAGCACAGAAATAAAGCTGCAAATGCCCCCAATCACAAAAGACTTGGTCATTTTCCAGGTTTAATCAACTGAAACTAGAGAGTTTTTAGTTAAAATTTGAATCTAACCTGATGTTGAGATCCTTTGTGTATGAGGATGAAATAATAGCAAATGTCCCAATCCCAAAAACAAATGCTGATTTTGATACATCTCTCCACATTACTAGGTCAACTGATACCAACCAACCAAAAGAGGAAATCATAAACTGACTACAAGTAAAAAGAATTCAAGCCAGTGGATGAAGCACTCACCAAAGCTTTGTAGTCTGCTATTGGTTCTTGGAATTCCATGGAAATGATCTGAACCTGGAAAAAGGGAAGAAAAAAAGTCCCAGAAAAATTAAAAAAATAAATAAATCATTTTCAGAACTAATGGGGGATATCCAGAGAAACTGTGACACTTACTTGGCTTGGTTTTTGTTGGGCTTGGATGAAATCTGGCATGATTTACAGCAGGAGGAGGCTGCTTCTTTACAATTGGTGAAATTGGCACTGGTCTTTCATTGCTTTGACGCACTTTCTTCTCCTCAATCACAATTTTCTTTGTCTTCTGCTCTTGCACAGTAATTTCTTTAATATCAAGACTCTTCTTTTCAACCTCAATTTCCTTATCTTCTTCTTCTTCTTCTTGCTCTTCTTCATCACCATCTACAAAATCATCATCTGATGGAGCAGTCTTGATTTGGCCCACATTGCTTGTGATGGCCTTCTCTTCACAAACACCAAACTCTTTACAATCTTCATCAGATCTTGACTTCTTAACTCCAACTGGGCTCTTGTCAATTCTCCCAATAGAGCCTTCAAGATCCTTGTTTGACTCATCAACCACTTTCTTATCATCAGAATTTTTGATATTCTCATAAATAACCTTTCTTTGTACCACTGTTTTAGCTTTCACTAGCTGAAGTGAGTTTGAGTTCTTCAAATTCCCATCACAGGACTCATCAAGGTTCTTACTTGGCTCAGATTTCACCTTCCTCAACTCAGAATTCCCTTCACTTTTACCGTCATTTGTTACCTCAGTAGAATCAGATTTCACTTTCCTCGACTGAATTGCATTCTTCTCATTTCCATCGCTGGATTGATCAGCAGTAGTCCCCTTCTGGGATGATACAGATCTTGTTTTCTTGATTGGAACAGGGCTTTTCTTGATCCCATCAGCAGAAACACTCAATTCTTTACACTGTTCATCCAAATTCTTGCTCAATTCAGATCTCTGCCTTGCAATCTGAACTGGGCTCCCCTCCGAACTCTCAGATTTCCAAGTTTTCCTCTTCCCACTCACCCCAACGGGGCTCTGTTTGGGCCTCACATCATTCAATTTCTTATCCATCTGAACCTCAGTTTTGTTCACAGTACTAGTACTACTGGTGCTGCTACAAATATTTTGAGTATTTTCTTCTGAATTTTCATTTGTGGCAATAAAGACTTTGATGCCACCTTTGACTTCATCAAGCTTCATTCTGCTCTCCCAAACAGAGCCTGCTTTTGGGGCACTGCCTCTTCTTCTACTGCCCCCCAAATCCATTGCTTCTTTACTACTCATTTTCAGTCTGTTTTCCTTTTAAACTGCAATGAGTACACAGTGGACCCAAATATCACAATGGCCTATTAATGGGATTCTAGCTTTGAGCTCAAGGAATATCAGTTGGTATTATGAAAGTCATGTAACATTGGGATTCCTTCACAAACACACACACACACTGAGAGTGAGAGAGAGAGAGAGAGAGAGAGAGAGAGAGAGAGATTTTTCAATGATCTTTCTCTTTTGTGTTTCTCTTTTCTTCTTTTTGCCTGTATTGGATAACTTATTAGTCTCTGTGTCTTTGTTGTATGTAGTTATATTAATGATACCACTATATAATTTGACAAAAACGATAATTTTATTGTTGAGAAATCATCTATACAATGATTTATAAACAGATTCAAACAATTGTGAAAGCACTTTTCCTCTTAGAATATTGCATTTTATTTACTTTATGACAAGTTTTTATAGTATTTTATGAATATTTACTTATAAAAAAAGTTGTCTATTTGTTATCTTGAAATATAAATCAACAATACCATTGCATGTTTTTTTTAACTTTTATTAATTAAGTATTGTCCTCTTTGGCGTGTTTGTTAGTGGAAATGCAGCTGAAAAGTTGGGGTAATATGTGAGGGGTGGGGATGAATGATTAGATTTAAAGGAAATAGGACATCATTTTGATATTTATTTTCCCTTCACTTTTGTTGTCAAAAGGATCTCTGTGTATTTACTACAACCGAGGCAACCAAAAGTCACATGCTGCATGGCTAAAACTTTTCAAGAAACAGATTAATCTTAGGGTAAATTTATTATAATTGTGTTTTGAATTTGAAGTCCCAAGAATATCTAAGAGATTTTTTGGTTTTATTTTCAATCTCATCTATATATTTTTATTATTTTTAAGATTAAAAATATTTTTATTAAGTTTTGGTGAAAAAATATTTATGTTTGAATTAATATGTTGACTATATAGATGTAAAAATACAAATATATTTGTTTTATAATATTTTTCTATACATGAAAAAGTATAGAAAATTAGTAGGCATGTAAAGGTGTTTGGTAGATGTATTTTATTTTTTATTTTAATAAAAAAAATTAAAAAATATAAGTGGTATTTTTGTTAAAAATAAGTAAAATAAATATTTTTTCAAAATTTTAAATAATAAAAATTGAGAAGACGTTGGTTGGAAATGAAACCAAATAGGCTCTATGATCATATTCAAGAAATCAGTACAAAGATGTTACCCACTCTTAATTGTTGTTGTCCAATAATAATTTAAGTGAAAGTTTATGCCATGCATTTTTTGTATTATTTAAGTGATTTTGTGAATCGTTTATAAAATATATAACGATATCATAAAATAAAATATTAATATCACCCCATCTAATATAGTTATTGTAATTCTGATTTAAAATTATGGTTTTCATTATTTTTAATTTGTTTTAATCAGTATTATAGGCATCAATGTTTATTTATTATTCTTTTTTTTTTTTGGTGGGTGGGGGTGGGTTTGTGGAAGCGTAGCAGTTCCGGCAAGTTACGAAAGTCCTCCTTTGGCGCAGAATTTGGGCCTCATTTTTTCTCGAGGAGGTGGGCACAATTGTACAAACAACCGTTTAAAAAGTTTTGTACAAAGATACAAAAGTTGTGTTGTAATACAAAGAATGTAAATTGTACACGCATCTATTCAACAACCATCCTTACATTTATTGATTTACTACAACTAAATTTGTACAAAATTATGGGAATCCAAGAATAAATGTACTAAATTATGTAAAATTTGTGTACACAATTTATTCGACAACGGTCAGCATTATTTATTGACTCACTGCAACTTAGGTTGTGTAGAGGTAGGATAACGACAAGTAACGTAAATACATTAATCCTTTTTGTCTCTTGAAAAAATTTTACAATCGAAGTTTTGTCCTTGAATTAAGTAGACCATATTTATTTGGATCAAAAATTAAGTTGGATTAATGTGGAACTGAGCTCTTGGTAATTAAATTAGAGTAGTTTTAATTTGATATTTTATTTAATATAATTGTGTATATGATTTAAGTTAAATATATTTTTTTAAAAATATTTTATATATTCGACGTACATTTATAATATAAAATATCAAATCAAAATAGAATATTCAAATTAAGGTTTTGTGGTAGATTTGGATCATGGATAGGACTTTCGTGTTAGAGTTAAAAGAATTTTTTTTTTATATTTAAAAATAATAATTTATATATTTAATTATATTTATAAAATAAAATATCAAATTAAAATAAAAAAATAAAAATAGGACGTGGCTCGTAGATGGGTCTTTTTGTGTCATTAGAGTTGAAAGTTTCTCTCTCTGGTAGCAAATAAAAAGTGGGTACAAGCAATATAATAGCCCAGAAATATTTTACTTTTATGGCACATTAGATTCCCCCACCCCCACCCCCACCCCCACCCCCCAACCCTTTTTCCTGAAAATAATATTTTAGTATCCCTTGTGTTAGCATATACTTTGAGTGTCTCCACAATGAATGCTGTTGTGAGATTTTTAAGGTTTTTTTTTTAACTGACTAATTATATTAATTTTGTTTTATAATTCATAAAAAAAACTATAAATTTAAATCATAGTATTTGTCAGGTTGTGAAATATTATTCAAATAATTTAAATGGACTTTACTTTTACTATTATAATTAAAAAATTACAGAGTTGACAAATTAATAGCATCAATACAACAATCATTTTGGAACACAAGTAGTACACATGATGAAATTAATTAAAAGCATATTAACTGAACACCAAAAATAATTTTATTGACCAATTAACTTCACCATTTTTAAAACGCAATATCAAATTACTATTCAATTGATTAACACTATATTAATAATATAAAACAAAATATCAATATTATGATTTGAAAATCTTAGACAATGTTTGGTTTTATTTTCCAACTGTCATTTTCCTTCCCCTAAAATAAAATTAAATATAATATACATTTTCTCTATATATTTTTCTCCGAAAGAATATTTTTTCCCCAAAATATTTCAAAGCATACTAGTCATTATGCTACACATTCCCTACTACATTTTTCACTTTTCGAAACACCTTACCCCAAAACATCCTAAAATAAATGCAAAAAAAGCCTTATGATGTAAAAATCATAGATAAAAATACTTAATATAACCAAAAACTAAATAATTATATTTTATATTATAGAAACAAAACATTAAGGGCTTATTAGAATACAATTGACATGAATTATATATACTTGCTGTGTATTTATAATTCGAAATATTAGATGAAACACCAAATTAAAGCATAAGATCCAAAGTCCCAAAATCCTAAAAGTATTTTTGCGAAAAATAATAGAAATATTTACTATTTGACATTTAGTTTTAGTTTGGAAACAGATAATTCATATTATAAATATTATATTTTATTTACCTAATGATATGATATCATCATTTTATATTATTATATATTATTTTTAGATTGATATAATGATTGAATGATATAAATATATATTTTTTTATTATTGAGATGATTTGAGTATATTTAATATATATAAATATATATATTTATATATGTATACATAATTATGATTAGGATTTTTTCATAATATTTTGAAAATGAATGAAAATAATTTTAGAAAATTTAATATTTAAATATTTAATTTTATTTTTTAAAAATATTAAAATTATTAGAGTTGAATCGAATTGAATTCTTATTATAGTGGTAAGTGACAAAGTGTGGTGAGGTGTGAAATCCATATGATATCATTACGACCTTTTTTCAGGACTGACCGAGGAAGATGTGAGCCCAAATTCCATACGTAAGGCTGCGTTTGGATTGCGACAAAACTTGCCTCTTTTGACCCACCGACACATCTTGTTTCCTTCATTTCTCCCTCTCCTTTTTCTTTTTCTTTTTCTTTTTCTTTTTTGTTTTTGGATTCAAAAATAATAATAATTGTTTTTTTTTTTTTTTGGAAAGAAATAATTATTAGTTAATGAAGTAGCTGAATGCTACCAACTTTGTTGCTCTGTATTTTTTTTATTTATTTTTGGGATTCAAATAGGAAAGAAAATGTCTAGGCCTAATGATTACAAGAAAGAATTACTCATTGATTCTTTTTATACGTGGTATTATTATTAAATTTTGTAAAGAATAATTCTGTTAAAAAAGCTAGTGATATGTGGGATTCTATTATATATTTTATATGTTCATTATTTATGGCTTTTATTTTTTTATTTTTGGAAATTTTTAAGATATGATTTTATTTTTTATATGGATTTTTTAAAATTATTCTCTCATTTAAACTAATTTTATAATATTATTAACTCTATCGCTATAATAATAATAATAATAACAATAAATTGCTGAATGACCAAAATAGCTTTTTCGTTTCTCTTTTTCTTCTTCCTTAGTTTTGACTTTAGTATTATACATAATTTTACATAACATATTGAGGAGTAGACTGGGAATTATTTTGATGGCATTTATATTAATTTTGTTTCGCTTTGGTTTATGTGATTTAATTTGCCCAATATCACAAGAAGAATTATCACATAATTACTTTCTCTCACAAGGACAAATTATAAGATATTGAGATCGAGAAAGATAAATTTCCACCGCCACCACTACGGATGGAACCCGAAACCCAATCCCGATAGATTATACTTTTTAGATTTAGATAAATTTTATTATTTTTAAATTATTAAAAATATATATTTTTAAAAATAAAATATTAAAACTTTTTAAAAAATATTTTTTAAAAAATATCATATATATATATATATATAATATTTCAAAAATTAAAAAAATAAACAGGACGGGTTTAGGACGGGACGAATTTGAAAATAAAAATTCAAAATCAATCCTAAATTCATTTGTAATAATACAAATTCCGCTTTAAGAGAATGGGTCAGAGCAGGATCGACCATCACAAGTACAAACGAGGAAGGTCAAGAATGAAATCTTATTAAAATTGGTTTATTCTTATTATTAGTATATCACTAAATTGAACCCAAAAAACTTAAAAAAATAAAATTATATCACCAAGGTTTGTTTTATAATTGATGTAATATAGAATGGACAAATTTTTCGTCAAAAGGTATTCTACTTTGATTGGGGTCTCATAATTTTATCATGTAAAAAATATATCTCAAAAGAGAGAAGCTGACCCTTAACTTTTAAGCCACAAACCACCAATGTGCTTGTTTGATATAAGATGAATCTCTTCCCAACAATACTATATTTGATTTTTAAATTTTAGTGAGATAAGTATTAAAATAAATATTTTATTCATTTCAAATAATAGTACTTTATGTTTTATTTTTTATTATTTTTTACACACCAAAAAATATGGAAGTGGTGTTAATTTTTTACAAAGTTAAAATTTAAGAAACATAGATTTGTTCCCAACCGAATGTTGATGCTGCATTTGGATTTTAAATTTTGGTGAGAAAATAAAAACATAGGAATTTTGACTTTGTAAAAATTTAACATCACTTCCATATATTTTTGGGTGTTGAAACACAGCATCTACGGCACACGATTTAATATTGGTGGAACAACAGTCAATCAACAATTTATTTGGACTAAGCTTTGGGACATTGGGTTTCAAGTCAACTCCTAAGTATGATACTGGAAAATAAATGAAAAAGGGATAAACATAAAATTATGAATTATGTTTCAATAAATGCTTGACTGCAATTTCTTTGGGAAATTTTTTATGCTACGCTTAGTATGACAGCAATGTTTGTGATAAATGCCCAAAAGGGATTCAAACCTGGACAAGGGACTTACCAAACCACTTGGGAATATGCTTGGAACGAGAAACTAGTTATAAATTTTTGGGTAGAACCACTTGGGAATATGCTTGGAACGAGAAACTTGTTATAAATTTTTGGGTAGAATTCTTTAACTAAAACTAATTGTTAATTCAAAGTACTATAAATTTCATATCAAAAATTCGTATTTTGACAAGTTTCATATATTAGAAATTGAACCAAAACACAACCACCACCTTGGTGGTTGTGATCAAATAATTCATGCACTAAATTCTTTTTCCAGAGCAATATCTGAGCTGTACTGAAATAAGTACAACAAGCAACGGACAAAAGAATGCTTCTTGGTTAATTTAGTGATTCATGTATGAGGAGATTACTAAACCTCTATACACAGATAATATAACTTGAAATGTGATAAGCTATCAATTTTTTTAATAGTATTTTTATTGAATTTGGGTTATTGAGTGGATCACTGTCTTTATTATAAAAGTTATTAGGGGTATCGGGGGTTGACTCAACGAGAATCTTCTGACACTCAAGTCAATTTCAAAGTAAGTAGATGTGAGCTATACATTTTGAGTGTATATAAGTATGTAATTAATCATATACCTTTTAATAATAAAGATTATGAATATTTATAGTATTCATATGAGGGTTTTCGTGGGATTGAATCTTATGGCCTAATGGGCTTAGGCTAAGCATTATAGCCTAATTTATCTATTATCTTGTGAAATCCATAAATTCGATCTATTGTTTTGTCTTTGTTCTGACCTATAATTCAAACGGATCTTTTGAACTTAGTCTGTTGGGCCTATTTATGGTTCAGACTCATCATAAGCCCCCCACTCTTTGTCAAGTCTCGCGTAGAGAAGGTTGGTCGATAGTAAAGAGTGTTGGAGTGAGTCACCTCTTGAGTTGAGTAATTTGAGGCAGGTCACCTCTTGGGGTGATTAGTTTGGGGCAAGTTACTTTTGACCTGTCATGGGGACACTCTTTTTTTGCAGTTGCAGTGGAATATATTTTGCCCGTGCGACCACTCAGGTTGCACATAACCTTCATCCACCTTCGTCCATCTTGAGTCTAAGCCCACACGATTTGTCCGAGCCTTGCTTGGGCCTCGCCTACTTAGGGCACTAGCGGTAACATTAGAATGCATCCCTGCACGGCACTCGGTGCTGACACTCGCCTATTCACAATGCCCATATTTATCAAGACTTCCATCTTACATGCTCATGTTGGGTTCGCTATAATCGCAGGGGTATACGCAGCGGAAAATTAAAATTAACATCAAACATAAATTTAACCCCTTTGATTCGAAAGCGATTTTAACGATCGCGCTTATTCAAGTGAATATATATATAAATATAAAATCGGATTATACCTTTCGTGCACTCCGGTTGTTGTAGGGAATGAAGCAATCAATTGCTTATCCTGGACTATCAGAACTCGCAGGGATCTAAGTGTCTCCCCTCTATCAGGTCCACGATACGGAAAGCAACACCAATCAAAAGGATTCGCTAGTATCCTTTTAATTGTTTACTAATCTAGAACCGGAGTATATTTTCAAGAACAATAAAGATTAATTCTTTATGTTCTTGAAACAATAATATAAAGAAAATAACAAGAAACTGATTTTCCTTTTTTTTTTCTTTTCTTTTTTCTTGAAGAGTAAAAATAGAAGACTTTAAACAAAATATTTTTGCTCAAATTTTTGAATTGAATTATGTAATTTTCATCCCTCATATATATATATAGGGTTGAAAATTTTAATCCTTTTCCAACTCTTGGAAAGTTTTTTCTATTTTGAACTATTTCAAAACCTTATCTTGGGAGGATTCCAAATCTTTCAAGAACTCTTCTTTTTTTTCACTCTTCTATTGTATGTGGACTAATTTGAGACTACATTAATCATCAAAACTGTCTACATACATTGTTGATATTAATTTGAACTCTTCAAATAATATCAAGATAGATATATATATCATATATATATACTATAATTATATTTATACATAAATTAAATCTTAATGGCCTATTTTATCCTATAAAATTGGTCACTTTATTTATTTATCTATAAATATGTTAATTAAATAAATCATATTTATTTAATTTATTCTCTTCATACTTTAGTGGGCTTCTTAAGTGATCCACATTTATTTTGGGCTTGGACTCAAAAATCCCCAAATCAATTCAATTGATTCAATCCCAATTTAATCAATCCAATTGATTAATTTAATTTATTCCAATTGGGCTTCCTAATCAAATTAGGTCCAATTAAATAATCCAATTACTTAATTGAATAATTTAATTTAACTATTAAATTAAATAGAACCCTTAATTAATTAATTGATAAGTATTAATTAATTAATTTCCAACCATTGGATAAAATCTAAAATTAAAAATGTTACTTTTCATAAAGATGTGTGACCCTCTTAGGTTCACTACTAAGCTAGTAGTGGGTTTGCAACATTTACAGCTTATGAATAACAATTATTCCAATTAATTAATCCAATTAATTAATCCGCTTGGAATCAACTCCTTAATTTCAAAAACCTCACTATCCATGAAAACACCTAGCAAGTAATCATGGCAAACTAGTCTTAGGTGAAATAGCGAGTAAACCTATTTCAGTTGCGAGTACCATACACGTACGGTCCTTTCGACAGCTAATCTCCTGATTGAATCTAAGGCATGAATTATAAGTCGAAACACTAAATGATTCAATTGCTGTGATCCTATTTCAAGTTCCAATGATTCTTGATGAATCATAATTCATTCTGCCTTGGCCAAGGTCTTTGAATCACGAACTATGAAAACACAGGAGATTCCCTTGTTTAAAAAAAAACAAGTGTCGAATTCTATGTTGGCCACTGACAAACCTCCATGCACACCAGTGCAACACCCAACATACCCCCTTTGTGATTGTCAAGCAATCAGAAGATATATCAAAGTGCTGTAGGATGCACACAAGGCTACCATCGTGCCTCAAGTCTAAGGACTAGTCGTGTACTATCGCAACACAGAAATTCTTATTTCGACGGGCAAAGCCTCCAACTAAGAATTTCTTGCGGGCCATATTCGGTGTACTTGTTCCCTAACAAGCACCCACATATATGCACTTACGTCTCTACGCTAATGCCAATGGAATGTGACATCCTCGTCTCACGAGCATGCATTATATGTACGAGTCTTACTGAGCTATTTGATATCCCATCTCAAAAAACTCTCGACTCGGAACTTATTTAAAACCAAAGCCTTAGAGGCATGTTCCATGATCGCCATCATATGCGCGACCATGCCCCGTAGCTAAATTTGGTCTAAGGACTTTAAAAAATGCAAGACATAAGATAAAGAAAATGCCATTTTTATTAATATGATTCCCAATAAGATTGTCTTTATAAAAGCAAAAGAGTATAATATACCCAATCTAATTGGGGCGTTGGGCATCCTACTCTAACAGCTCATACGTGTTTCTACAATGGTCCTCGACTAACTAGCTTGCATGTTGTGCATCACCCATACTGTTGGGTCATTATCGCACCCCTCGAATGGCATAGGAGCACGCTTGCTCCGCCTAGCCCATTTTGGTTCTTAAGTAGAGAAATTGACTATATTTGGAGGGAGCATCTCATTAGGAGAGATGGACTTTTAAACTAAGACATGAGCTCACCATCGTTTAATGTCCCATTCTTTAAGTTATTTGGGTGCCTTGTTGCTCGGTCAATGAGCTAGGGGGCCAAGGGGGTGGTGCACCCCATGCTGTGGTTCGGGGGCAGTCCATGTAGTGTAGGCCCTCGGAGGGCTTAGCCCGGGTGAGTTGTTCATCTCATTCTTATGCTAAGTCCATTTACTTAGTTTTTTTTGTCATTTTATGCAATGGTTGTTGCTATATACTGCTCATGTTAGAGGAAGTCGATATGACTTCTCATATTTGAGACCCGACAAGGCTTATCGAGCATAGAGATTGGTAGGACCTCTTAAGTATGGAATCTGATAGGGCTCTTCGAAGGTGGAGATCGGTAGGACCTTTTAAGTATGAGAGTCGGTAGGGCTCTTCGAATGTGAAAGTCGATAAAAGTTCTCAAGTGTGGGAGTCTATAGGGCTCCTCGAATGTGAAAGTCGATAGAAGTTCTTAAGTGTGGGAGTCTATAGGGCTCCTCGAATGTGGAGATCGATAGGACCTCAAATGTGAGGTGTGTAGGATATCTCAAGTATAGGACCCGATAGGGCTTCTCGAATGTGGAGGTCAATAGGATCTCTTAAGTATGGGAGCCGACAGGGTTCCTCGAAGGTGGAAGTTGGAAGGACCTCAAGTGTGGAGATCGATAGGATCTCTCAAGGGTAGAGATTGGTAGGACCTCTTAAAAGTGAGAGCCAGTAGAGTTCCTGAAGTGTGGAGGTCGGTGAGACCTCTCATATGAGAGAACCAATATGGTACCTTAAGCGTGGAGGTTAGTATGACCTCTTTAGTGTGGAGACTGGTAGGGCTCATTGAGTGTGTTGTCTTGAGAGAATTCTTCTTGATTAGGGATGGGTATTGGGTCAGGTATAGATTTGTCGATTAGTATTTTATGCTGCCTGACAACAACCTAAAATTTTTTGGTACCTGGTAGTTCGATCATTTTTTTTTCGGCCTACAGTGTTGTGTAGATATCATAATCTTTGATGTTAAACTATTACAATTTTAAAGCTTTAATCAATGGTTGAATTAAATGGTTTTGTCTCCTGATTGCTGAGGCAAGAAATTTTATGGGCCATTTTCAAAGAAATTGAGGTTAAATTGGTTCTATCCTAGTAGAAAAACCAGGTCTTGATTGCTCAGATTGTTATTATTTGTTTAAATTCATTGGGATGCTTGGGTTTATATCAAATTCCATTGAGGTATTGAGTTTGTTTATTTTTTTTACATACTCATTTTCTAAGAATCTCTATTATTTTTTTTAATCTCAAAATATTTATTACATACTTTACAAAAGGGAACTTATTATATAATTTTTATTATGTGCTTCAATTTAATTTAATAATGTGTAAACTTAATTATTATTTTCATAATACAATTGTTCTAAATAAAAAGAAGTCTTGGAAGAGAAAAATACAAAATTGATTTTTCTTATTTCTTATAAAAAGTCAAAGAGGACACTTTGAGGATTATAATTTTGTATATATGAAAATTTAGTTTGGATCAATTTGGATTGGATTTAAGCTAGTATGATAAATGAATTATAATTGTTATGTGACTGATGTGTATTTAAAAAAAAAAAGATAAATATTATTACACTTATTATATGATTAGGTTGATACATCCAACTTAAATTTGATATAAACATACTCCATATATCTAAATATATGGCACATTTTAGTGGTAGACCCACTCAATGCTCAAACAATTATTTTAAAAAAAATGGCCATCATATAACCGCAAGACATCAAAGCGATATTTCATCTTTAGAAAAATAAAAAAAATTATCGGATACTCAATATGCGATTGGGTAGGAAAACAATACTAATACCCAACTTAAATATTCAAAATTGGGTATCGGGTTATTATATAACTTATTTTTTTTAAAAAAAATCCAACCAGATTGGATTTTACCCGATCGAGTTGGGACCTGAAAACTCGAATCCGTATGCCTACCTGTCGAGGGATGCCCTCCCACTAGGTACGGGACCCTTACTTAGTCCGGATTCTCTTGACGGACTACTTGGTCTCGGACCGACCCGACGGGCTGTCGATACCAACCTTCATCAATGGACGCTGAACTTCACCACACATTAGTTAGAGTCTATAGATGTAGGTCTTTTCTTTTATTTCTGTTGTAAATACTTTGTATCAGTAGTTAGTCGCATTCCTTAGGTTTCTAATGTACACTGCTGTCACAAGCATTTTTCTTTTTAAGCCTATTATAGGGGGTATAGAGTTTTGAAAGAAGTTGCTAGTCGCCGTATTGGAGTTCACCCCATGCTCTAAGTTTTGTTGTAATCATTCAATAGTGTAATCTGCATTTCATTAATGAAAATGAGTTTTTTCAATTTTATCGTGCCTTGAAAACACCAACGGGTGTGAATTTGATGCAATTATTAGTCCGTTGTGCAATCGATTGTGATTTTGGCAGAAGTAGTTGTGACTGGCAGACTACTAGCCCACGGTGTTCCTTTCTTTATACAAACTAAAAGGCGCCCCGTGACAGGTGGTATCAGAGCCTCAGTTTTTGATCTGCAAACTAAGGCAAGACGATGGTTGATAAAAAGAACACCAAACAACGGGTTGAGACCCTGGAGGAAGAATCCTCCCAATAATAATTTGTCATCGAGACCTTGGAAGAGAAGGTCAAGAAACTGGAGGCGGAAGTGGCGGACCTCCGCTCTCAATTGAAAAAGAGCCGAAGTGCTCATACAAAAACAATGAGGGCAACTAGTTTCGCTGAGATACGGCGTGAGGTGAGGCCTCTGGAGTCCTCGCAATAACAACATGCTATCGAGACCTTGGAGGAGAAGATCGAGGGCATGGAAGTGGAGATCACGAATCTCCATTTACAATTGGGCAAAAGTCGGGAAGTGTGCCAAGCGCTTGCGAAGGCCCTGAGAGTGAATAACTCCGCCGACTTGTGGCGTGAAATAGAGCAATGCCTATTCAAATAGGATTGCTTCAATGAGCAGTGAGCAACGGACTTGTTGTTGCTCCCGAGCCTATAGCCAGGCTTCGGATACCAGAACCCGTGACCTACAGTGGTGTACGGGATGCTAAGGAAGTCGAGAACTTTCTATTTGATATGGAACAATACTTTCTTGTGGTGAACATTGAAGATGAGGCAAGGAAGGTGACAACAGCTACTATGTATTTGACGGGTGATGTCAAATTATGGTGGCGCACGAAATATGCGGATATCCAGGCTTGACGGTTGAGGCTGGATACGTGGGCACTTCTCCAGGAAGCCATCTGACAACAGTTCTTCCCTAAGAATATGTAGTATAATGCCCGAAGGGCTTTGAGGGAACTAAAACACATTGGTTCCATTCGAGACTATGTGAAGACGTTCTCAGCACACATGCTCAACATCCGAGACATGTCGGAGAAAGATAAGCTCTTTACTTTCTTGGAGGGCTTGAAACCGTTTGCGCGTGCTAAACAGAACCCTTTTGGTCTAATTCATACAAAAATGAGGAAAAGCGGGAAACCTACTCTCCCGGCAGCTCACAATGGAGCTCAACAGAACCAGACCACCAGAAAGTAAGCAAGGTCCTCCTAAGAGCAATGGGTACATGTTATGTGATGGACCACACACATTCAAAGATTATCCGAAGAGACAAGTTTTGAATGCTTTCGCAAGTCTCACGACGTCGGGGACACCACCCGAACAAATTGAACCATAAAGTTCTACCGATGGTAAGATAGAATCAGAAGAGGATAATGATAACCTTGGTGCCATCTCACAATGGTGCAATACGTTGGCACATCAAGTGGCTGCAAAGGCAAAGGTACCACTAAAGGTGGGCAAAACAGCATTGGCTCTTACTACGAGCCTTCTATAAAAGGAGACCCGACCTCAAATATACAGGAAGAAAGGATTAATGTATGTAGACGTGAAGATTAGTGGCAAGCCTATTCGTGCCATGGTCAATATGGGTGCTACACAACTACCTAGCAAGTGCCGAAGTGGAGAGACTCGAACTTGTGCTAGAGAAAAGAGTCGGTCGGGTGAAAGCTATCAATTCAGCTATTCAACTAATTGCTGGAGTGGCCAAATCAGTGCTAATTAAGGTTGGTCCCTTCGAGGGAAGGACCAATCTCTCAGTGGTTGTGATGGATGATTTTAAACTAATCATTAAGCTCGAATTCTTTCGTGATACGAAGATCATAATTTTGCCACACGTAGACTCACTAATGATGATGGGGAACAAACCATGCATCATCCCAGCTCTTGCTGGAAAGGTCGGAGAGAAAAACTTATCAGCTATGTAATTCAAGAGGGGTTGCAAGAGCAAAGAACCATCTTTTCTGTGCACCCTCCGGTTCGACGAAATTGAAGAAACCTCAGGGCCAATCTTTGAGATAGTAAAGGGACTCTTAAGGGAGTTCGAAGATGTGATGCCTAACGAACTACCCCAAAAACTACCGCTAAAGAGGACGGTTGATCATGAGATTGAGTTAGTGTCGGGTACCAAACCTCTCGCCCGAGCACCATATCGGATGTCACACCCCGAGCTCGTGGAGCTTAGAAAACAACTGAAATAAATGTTGGAATGTGGGTTCATTAAACCCGCAAAATCACCGTATGGAGCCCTAGTATTATTTCAGAAGAAGGCCGATGGGTCCTTACGAGTGTGTTGTAACTATCAGGCCTTGAACAAAATCACGGTCAAGAATAAGTACCCTATACCGCTTGTGGCCGACTGCTTCGACCGACTCATCCAGGCGAAATATTTTACAAATATCGATTTGAGCTCGGGCTATTGGCAAGTCTGGATCAAGGAGGGAGATGAGGCAAAAATGACTGTGGTTACAAGGTATGGGGCGTATGAGTTCCTAGTTATGCCTTTTGGTCTAACAAACGCCCCTGCAACATTCAACACCTTGACGAATCAAGTACTCCATGGCTTTCTTGACAAATTCGTGGTAGTGTATCTTGATGAGATTATGGTGTATAGTAGGACCCTGGAAGAACATGTGAGGCATTTGCGCAAGGTCCTCGAAAGACTCCGTGAGCATGAACTATATGCGAAAGTTTCTAAATGTTCATTTGCTCAGAAGAGTACTTATTTCTTGGGTCACATAGTGGAGCGAGGAAGAATCCGCATGGACCCGAAGAAAGTTCAGGCTATTCAGGAGTGGCAGCCTAATAATAATGTACATGAGGTATGGTCCTTTCTCGGCTTGGCAAACTACTATCATAGATTTGTAAAAGACTATTCTCAGATAGCCCAATCCCTTACGGACCTAATGAGAAAAATGGAGACTTGGGATTGGTCACCCTAATGCTAAGCCGCTTTCGATAATTTGAAGAAAGCAATCATAACAGATCATGTACTGGCCCTTCCTAACTTGTCAAAACCATTCGCGGTGGAGACAGATGCCTCCGATATAGCACTAGGAGAAGTCCTAATACAAGATGGGCATTCGATTACTTTTGAGAGCAAGAAGTTGAAGGATGTCGAAAAGTACTATTTAGCGCACGAGAAAGAATTACTGGCCATAGTTCACTGTCTCAGATAATGGTGACACTACTTATTGGGTCTTCCCTTTGTGGTTAGAATAGATAACACTGCAGTGAGCCATTTCATGACTCAACCGAAATTGACAGGGAAGCAGGCACGTTGGCAAGAGTTATTATCAGAGTTTAACTTTGTGCTAGAGTATTGTGCTGGGTCAAAGAATTAGGTGGCAGATACCCTGAGCCAAAGGGCGGATTTGATAGACTCAAAGATGGTGGCCGCTCTGTCTTCGAGCAATATCGCCACTTCGGTGAAGGATCAAATACGGGAGTTACTATCAAAAGATCCTACAGCACAGGGTTTTGTAAACCTTGTCGTGTAAGGTAAGGCTCGACAATTTTGGCTTGATGGCGAACTACTGAGAACCAAGGAAAACCGCCTCTACGTTTCGAAGGGCGGGGACCTTCGAAAGTCACTTATAGTGGAATGCCACGACACTCTGTGGGTAGGACATCCTAGGGACGAGCGTACTTGTGCCTTAGTGTAGAGAGCTTACTATTGGCCACAAATGTGTGACGATATTGAAACATACATTCGGACCTACATTGTTTGCCAACAAGACAAAGTAGATCGGCAAAAGAAGGCAAGATTGTTGGAACTGCTGTCCGTTCCACAAAGACCTTGGAAAAGCATGTCTATGGATATATCTCTGGGTTGCCTAAAGTGGGAGACTTAGGCACCATTATCGTTGTGATAAATCACTTTCAAAGTATGCTACTTTCATTGCAGCTCCTGAAACATTACCGCAGAAGGGACAACTCATCTCTTCTTCAAGCACATTGTGAAATATTGGAGACTGTCGAGGGATACTGTCAGTGATCAAGATTCTCGATTTACTGGTGTCTTTTGGACCGAGCTATTTGGGCTTCTCGGATCTAGATTGAATTTGAGGTCAAGCCATCACCCACAATCCGATGGTCAAACGGAATGCTTCAATTCCATGTTGGAGGAATATCTTTGACACTTTGTAAGCGATAATCAGAAGGATTGGGTGAAGCTTTTAGATGTTGCTCAGTTGTGCTTCAATGCTCAGAAAAGCTCTTCAACAAACAGAAGTGCTTTTGAGATCGTTACTAGGTAGCAACCGCTCCTCCCTCACACTATTGACACCTAATTAAGTGTGAGATTTTCTCCTGCTCGGGATTTCTTAGAGAAATGGAAGAGAAATGTTGAAATCACACGGAGCTATCTTGAGAAAGCTCAAAATCGGATGAAAAAATATGCCGATCAACACCGCCGCTTTGTTGAGTTCCAAATGGAAGAGATGGTTATGGTAAAGGTCCAGACCCTAGACTGTCGAAATCATCAGGGGGAGAGATCTTCATTTGATGTCTAAATATATAGGACCATTACCTATTTTGAAACGCATTGGGAAGGTAGCCTATAAAATAGAGTTGCCTCCCTGGTGGAAGATTTACAATGTCCTTCATGTGAGCCAACTTAAACGATATTATGAGGACAAGGAGGACATTTTCTGCAATTAACCAGAATGCCCACAACTGGAATTGCGAAGAATTGAAAAATGGGTGGCTGAAGCTATTCTTAATTACCGAGTTACAGGTACAACAAGGAGGACCCACATGGAGTACTTGGTGAAATGGCGAGGATGTAGCAGCGAGAAGAACACTTGGGAGCGGGTGACGAACCTAAGGGCATTTCAACCTCTGATTGATGCATATCATGCTTCAATGGCACTAGGGACATTACCAACTAAAGTAGGGGAGAACTGTCAAGGGATGCCCTTCCACTAGGTACAAGCCTCTTACTAAGCCTGGGTTCCCTTGATGGACAACTTGGTCTCGGGCCGACCCGACGGGCTGTCGACACCAACCTTCATCAATAGACGCTGAACTTCACCGCACATTAGTTAGAGTCTATAGATGTAGGTCTCTTCTTTTGTTTCTATTGTAAATACTTTGTACCAGCAGTTAGTCGCGTTCTTTAGGTTTCTAATGTACACTGTTGTCACAAACATTTTTCTTTTTAAGCCTATTATAGGGGGTATAAACTTTTGAAAAAAG
Source organism: Paulownia fortunei (assembly GCA_019321725.1). NCBI lineage: Eukaryota > Viridiplantae > Streptophyta > Magnoliopsida > Lamiales > Paulowniaceae > Paulownia > Paulownia fortunei. The sequence goes on along the minus strand of CM033107.1, from coordinate 3,844,994 downwards.
TTGCTAGTCGCTGTATTGGAATTCACCCCCTACTCCAAGCTTTGTTGTAATCATTCAATAGTGTAATCTGCATTTCATCAATGAAAATGAGTTTTTCCAATTTCATCGTGCCTTGAAAACACCCACGGGTGTGAATTTGACGCAATTATTAGTTCGCTGTGCAATTGATTGTGATTTTGACAGAAGTAGTCGTGACTGACAGACTACTAGCCACACGGTGCCCCTTTCTTTATACAAATTAAAAGGCGCCCCGTGACACCATCCCTACTCTTGATTGCCCGAGACTAAGCATATGATAGCCTCAATAGGCATCTGGATATCTCAAGACACATTTTGCCTTTGAACTCAAGAGAAGTTAAGTTGTGGGACTTCGGGGTTGCGACATTGTTAGAATTTTGTTAAGTGTAAGAATGATGTACATAAGCGGAGGTAGTAAGATACAAGAAAATTATTTTAGTAAAAACAAGTTTGCAGATCAAGCAAGTTGTTGCCTCTTGGGGCATGACAACGTAAATCTAAGCAGCTTCCTAACGAGCTAAGAAATATAAACACTAGCCTTGTTGGGCATAAAACAAAAGATAAACTAATTTATGCCTCTCCTAGGCATAACTCAATTAAAATAAACTAAGCATTTTTATGCTTGCACTATTAGTAGACTCTGCTTATGGGGCTTCAAGTGATAATTCCTATCATTCCTGCCATTAGAAACTTGCCATCATCGCCCATCTCTTCTCTCTATTGAGATGCTCCCAAGATGAGTTGTACAATCATGGAGCATCAGGGTTGGGATGACGATGGTTATCTTAAGCTTTATCAATGTACTTCGTCAGATGATCATTCAGAATGAGCCTCTCAACCTCATTCCTCAAATGGTAGCACTCTTTTATGGTGTGTCCATAGTCCTAGTGGAATACTTGTTAAATTTCATCCCATTGGGATTCTCTTTCATAGGTTAACATGGTTCTACTAACCCTTACTGCTTGATAACCACCGATATTTCTGCTAGCTTAGCGTTGAGGGGGGTGAAATGAGTTTAGCTTGATGGGGTTGCATTTTGCCTCTATTTATTCTTCCTCCTTTCAACTATATTTTTTTCTTTCTACTTCCTCTTTTTAAGAGCACTCACTCCTGTTGTCTCCTCTATCTGAATATACTTCTTTGCTCGTGTTAAGAGCTCTTCGAAGGTAGTGGGGGGTCTTTGTATAATGGACTTCTTAAACCTTCTCTGATGGAGATTTCATTGCATAATTCCAGCCAATAGCTCGTGATTCACATATAGGACCTTATGAACTGCTTCCACAAAATATTATACGTATTCACAGAGTGACTTCTCATCCCTTTGGGCAATTTTGAATAAGGATACTATAATCTTTGGGTACTTGCGATTGATGGAGAATTGGTACAAGAACTTTCGTGTTAATTGCTCAAGATTGGTGATGCTTCAAGCCGGTAATTGGTTGAACCATGTCAAGGTGCACTTTGAGAGAGTAGTACGGGATATCTTGCAGTAGGCGGCATCACTCAAATCGTACAAGTCTATTTTGGTATTAAACTTGTCGAGATGCTCTTATGAATCATCAATTTCGTCAAACTCAATGAGGTTGGCTATCTTGCCTCCGGCCAATAAGGACTAGGTTAAGATAGTGGGAGGAGAACGGGCTTCGCTTGGGGGTGTTACCACTAATGAGAGATAATCTTTCTTTTGATCGCGCGCCTGCTGGGTGAATAGGTGCCATGGTATGTGTCGTCTTCATCTCCCCTCATTGCTTTGTACAGTCTCTAGGTGGGGACGCACGACTAATCATATTCTTATGAATATTAGTTTCTCTATGCCTAGTTGCTTCTCACCTCTGCTCAGTTCTATCAAGAGTTGAAATATTTTGGCTTCGGTAGAGTGACTGAGGGGGCTCTTTGCGCCCCGCCGCCTTGTGCCTTTGTTCAATACACTCAGGAATTAGAACTAAGCCTCGACCTCTATGAGGTGAGTGATGAGGCTTATCTCTATGTTGGTCAGCAACAAACTATGCAACTACTTCGATTGCTGCATAGGTTGTCGCTTATTCAATCATAATCCTCAATGCTTTTTGGGTCATGTGTAATACCGGCTCCTCTTGACGAGGAGGATGCAGATCTTTTAAGTTAGCTAGAGATGGACGATGATCGTGTCCACCATGACGGGTGCCTCCACTAGGGGGTCGACTCCATTGCCACTAGCGCCCCTAGTAAGGAAGCTGCCTTGGTTGCTGGTTGCTCTGATGGCTCTAGATCTTGACCGCATTCTCATTGATCAGGTAGTGATTTCCCACATACGGCACCAAAATAATGAGGTATCACTCCTTTTAGTAGTACTCCTGTTGTACTCGGGTTGTTGAGTGGGTTACTATCTACATCACAAGAAGTCATTATGGGTGATGAGGGTTGACCAGACGAAGACCCTCCGATGCTTAAATCAGTTCCAAAGCAAGTAGATACAAGCTAAAAATATTGAGAGTATATAAGTGCGTAATTAACCATATACCTTTTAATAATGAAAACTGGGGTATTTATAATGTTGATATGAGAGTTTTCGTGGGATTGGGCCTTATGGCCTAGTGGGCTTAACTTAAGTATTATATCTCAATTTGTCTATTATCTTATAGAGCCCATGAACTCGATCTATTGGCTCTTGTTTTTGTTCCAATCCATAATCCAGACGGACTTCTTAAACTTAGCCTATTAGGTCTATTTTGGGTTTATAGTCCATCAAAATATTTACTATATAAGTTAATGATAAGAACTAAATGGATCTTGGAAGAACATATTCGATTGCTAAGAAAAAATACATATATACAAGAATCCAGCAAGAAGAAAATTGGAGACTCCTAGATTGGGCTGAAAAATGGACATTAACTACATGGGGATCAAATAAAAGTTTTTTCTCCACGATGTTGCTGAAAATAAAAATGGAAACATATAGACTGGAGAATCTACAAGCCTATCTAGTTTCATTTCCACACAAAGTTTTTTTTTTTACTATTTGAAAATAAAAAAATGCATTTGTTTTACTCATTTTCAACAAAAATATCAATTATTTTTATTTTTAAAATTTATTTTCAAATCTACTATTATTTCACATCTTTTTACGCACCTACTAATCTCATTTTCAAACCTACTTATTTATCACATATTTTCATGCAAAAAGCACCATAAAACAAATATATTTTCATTTTTAAACCTATATAGTTTATATAGAAATATAACTAATTTAAATATATTCTCATTTTTACACAAAAATCCAGTGAAAAGATTTTTAACTCTAAAAATAATAGAAACATAAAAGTGAGTTTGAAAATGAAACCAAATGGGCTTCCTTTTCTGATAGCTATGCAACATTCTCAACACATTTGATCATATAATTTGGTATTTTATTTTGTGTTTCATATCAAAAATATATTATAAGTGTATCAAATGATTCCTTAAATATACATTTGATATGAATTATATATATTTACGTGCATATATAAAGTGGAATACGAGAGTAAATATTAAATTGAAATAAAAAATCTGTAGATGCTAGTTCAAAAAATTATTTTTGCTATAAACCTGATATGAGATAGCCCGAGGAATTGACTTTTAACATCTAGTTATTCAACGCTTGTGACTGGAGAGTGTATCAAGTGTCCGATATATTTCTCTGGAGCATTTATCTTCAACTTCTCGATTGAAGCTTCATTATCTGCTTTTTTATCTCAAACTCCAGCTACTTATAATGTAATTTTCTTATGGGCGTTCTTAAATATTTTGACAAATTAAAGTGGAGTGGAGCAGAATTGAAATCAATACAACGGACATTCGAAGATAAAATGTCATATATAAACCTGAATGTGAAGATATAAAGCAGAAAAAAGTATAAGAGTGTTGTAAAAAAAAGAGTGGGAAGGCAAGAAAGTGTTGAGATATTTGACGGATGCATAACAAATTTTCAACATAACTCATCTTAACTTAAAATGTTCTTAAGAATTTTTATCAAACCAACTTTAGGGGCCAATCAGGAACCCTCTATTCATGAAATTATGCAAACTGCAAGTGCACGATGTCAAATTTTAATACAACGGTGAGTTAAGTATCGTATCCACGGGGATTGTAATAAAAAATTGCGTTAAGTACCATAGTTCAAATAGTCTTAATTTTATCTAGAAAATCGAGTGATGATTGGTAAACAAAGTAAGACAAGAAATGCAAAGACAAGAGAAGTTCTTAGAAACAATATAACACCTTATGAGCAAGATATTTTAGAGGAATGACTCACCTAATTTTTATCAATGTTCTTTCTTCTAAAATATATCAATACAAGTTAACAACACACGTAAGTTAAGAATTTCTAAGCTCATCAATTCCCTCTCTGGAGTGCCGAATTGACTATGAGTTCCAATATAAATTTCGATATCTCTACAATAATTCAAGAATAAAACTCTACAATGGTTCAATGAATTATTCTTCAAAACTTCAAAGGTTTCATAACCTTCTCAACTCTATAATTTTTAGGTTGTATTATTTTTATGATCATATATAATCTTCCTTCTCTTGAGTTTCGAATCTCATACATCAAACAATCTCAATTAGTGGACAAATAATCAAGATACAATACTAAATAAGATAACACAAACAAGATGAATAACTTGAACTAATATTGTTTGAAATTCAAAACATAGGATCAAATAAGGTTACCTCATCCTTTAGAAAGAAAAGTTTAGTTCATCATAGATGAATACAACTTCAAGAAATAAATAAGAAAGAACATGGAAATTATTCACCAATTTGTGAAATGGGAGAAATGGTTGAAACTCTTCTTATCTCCAAGAATAGCTGCCTTGGTTCTAGAAAATTGAATGGATCTTGTCTCCAAGTACCCAATGGCCTCATTTGGTTCCAAGAATCAATTCTCCTATTTGGTTGATGCTAATCATCCTTTTTAAACTTCTTAAAAATGATTTTTTCCAAGAGTCTTCCAAAATAACCTTGAAATCCTTCCACTTTTCTTGAATTTTCTTCAAAAGAAACCTGAAATCTTTTCCATGTTCTTAGTTTTTTCTCTTTTTCTCTCTCCACCAATTTAGTGTATCCCACTAGAGCATCACATGGGTAATGATGTATAGGTGTATCTAATGTGTATATCTCATAAAAATGTTAAAATTCGTGATTCATTGTCACTTGTCACTAAAAAAATGCATCAGCATCTTTTTTGTTGGAAGGGCAGCACCTAGGCATGGAATAACAACACCTAGGTGCTACGTATTCTGTCCTGGCGAGCTCAGATGGTGCCTAGGTGCCGTTGCTGCTGTCTTTTCCTCCTATACTGCAGTACTTTAACACTGTTTATCCCATTGCAACTGATTTTTGACCCCTTTCTAGCATGAATTGGATTTTTATATCTTCTAATGAATTGTAACTCTGTATCTTGGATTTTCATAAAAACTTGAATTAACTAAATATGATACTCGTGGAGAGAGTTATGTCTAAAATACCAAGATTTATCATATTAGAAACTTTCAGCCCAATACTTGAACTCGATTTTTATCATTAAGATCGACAGAATTAGATTTCGTGGTAAACATAAAAATTGTAGATCTATATCTTGGATTTCAATTGATCAAGAATCAAGTCAAAAGGATATTTGAGAAAAGAGTTATGGTCGAAATACAAAAACTGCCATCAGTCACACCACAATTCGGATTTTTCAACATTTCAACCAAGTTTTTGGTTTCTTTCTATTTTCTTCTTATTTTGTCATTACCTACAAGATTCCAAACTAAATGAATAAAAAATAACAAAAACACTTGAAAACAAGCCAAATATTAATCAAAATACATATGAATTATTGCTATAAAACTAACTTATCACCCTCAAATGTCTAAATTAGAATCAATTTAAGATGTGGTTTTTCATAAATAAAATATTGCTTATTGAATGCGTACATTAACCTATTTTGAAAATTATATAGGAGAAAAATAATTCTCTATGAGTAGGACTCAACATCATGTTAGATCTAATTTCATTTCTATTATATTTAAGTCTACAACTCTATTTTTAATGTTTCTCAATTATCCATGTAAACCTCCTAAAGATCATTAATTAGGGTTCTTCATAGATTAGGTGGACTAATACAGAAAACTCATCCTCTACTTAATCAAAATTATGGGCTTTAGTTCAATCATGTTCATCTTATTTGGTCTGCCTACCATCTCAACAACTCGATCATATTCGATCTGCTTACCATCTCACCAACTCAGTCCAATAATCCTGGCCCAATATTTTACAACCAATCTAGGTAGTATCATTAGCTCCCACTCTATCAACACGCCTTGGTTACATACTTGAAAGAGTGGAGAAGAGCTATTCATTTATTCTTCTCGAGCTCGATTCTATAAACACAAGAAAGTCGAGTTTGATCAACTCAAATGAATGTAATCAAAAGCTTTAATCCTCCCAAAATCGATTTCATAAATCACAAGAAGGTCGAAATCGATCAACAAATGTTTGTAATCAACAAATGTCAATCCTCATGTGCTCAATTCTATAAATTACAGGAAGGTCGAGCTCGATCAACTAAAATGCTTGAAATCAACAAGCTTCAATCATCCCAAGCTTGATTATATAAATCACAGGATAGGGATGCACATTCGGTTAGACCGAACCAAAATTTCAGTTTGGCAAAATCATAAATCAAAAATCGAACTGAAATTTTTAATTCAGTTTGATTATAATCAATTTTTTTTCAATTTTTTGGTTCAGTTTGCGGTTAACCGAATTTAAAAAATAAATAAATAAATAAAAAGAAAAACTAAATAATAAATTATAAAATATTTTTTATTTATTATTTTTAGTTTGGGTGAGAAAAACATAAAAAATAGTATAAAAACAAATAACAAAATACAAAAACTTAATTTTTAAAATAAAATAATAGAAAATTAATTTATATAAATATATAAAAATATTAATTCGGTTCGATTAACCGAAATCAAAAACCAAAATCAAACTGAAAACTGAAAATTTGAAAAATAAAAAACTAAAAATCAAACTGAATTTTTCGGTTTAGTTTTGGTTCGATTCGATCAGTTAACCGAATTATGTGCACCCCTATCACAGGTTGGTGGAACTTGATCAACAAATGCTTGTAATCATCAAGCTTCAAAGCTCTCGACCTCAATTCATAAATCACAGCAATGACAAACTCATCCAACAAATATTTATAATCAACAGGCTTCAACCCTCCCGAGCTCAATTCTATATATCATAGGAAGGTCTAGCCCTATAAACTCAAATGCTTATAATCAATAAGCTTCAATCTTCTTGAGTTCGAATTTATAAAAAATGCAGTTAAGCTCGGTCAACTCAAACGTTTGTGATCAACAAACTTCAATTTACTATTCATCTTATGATCAAGAACAATGATGTATTTCATTTATAAGTGAGCAATGTTTAGGCTTAAGGGAAAAAAATGGCACATTATTGAAAAAAATTCAATATTGCTATCTAGGACTCTATACAAAAATAAAAAATCAATATAACATCAATAAAAATCAAATAAAAGAAAAATTATTATGGCTTCTTTTCTATAGTATCTACCTTATTCATCAATTGGACTTCATCTATATTCACATATTTTTCTTCTTGAGCTAGCGGATCATCAAAATTCTTTGTCGGTTTCTTGGCTATGAGCAGAAGAAATCTCCATCTAGAAGACCCTATGCAAAGACCTTGACCAAAACATCTTGCACGGCTGTGAATACCTCCAGGGCTACTGTGGTGAACCTCTAAATATAGTTATGCAAAGGTTCATCTCCATTCTAATATAGGTTGAAAAGGGCCAATATCATTTTCTAATACCTCCAACTACTGGTAAACTGGTGAAGAAATGCCGAACTAAACTCTTCAAATAAATGGATTAAATTGGGTGGCAATTAAACCAATGTTGCAAAATTTAGCTAATGTGGTTAGGAAAACCATGCATTTCACCTCATTTAAATACTTATGGAGTACCGTTGAATTCTTAAATATACTTAAATGCTCCCAAGGGTCGATAGTCCCATCATACTCATAGTTGAGCGCTCTAAGTTCATAGGCAACTCTTCCGCCATAATTCTTTCTCCAAATGAAATTTCTCTCTTTTTGATTGACAACTTTCCCCTTCTTATGGCTCCTCATCTCCTTCACCTTCCTATGAAGGTCTTCCACCTTCTTGGTTATGTGCGATTATAACCTCATTGTGGCTCCACATTTGTGTTGTATCGAAGTATAGCTCTCATCTTCATGCCATACTTTTATATCAGAGAATTGGTCATTTGTCTGCCCCTATCACTGGCTCATCCTTTGACGCAACTAGGGAAGATGGACAGGTTGTGTCATCTTTCCTCTCTATAGAATAACCTCTACTGCCTCTATGATTAAGCCTGACAAATACTCTATCTTGAGTGATCCTATCCTCCTAACAGGAGCTCTCAAGGGGGATCCATCGATGGCACGGTTGTAACTAGAGATGTCAATGGATTTGGGTAAGACCGAACCCATCACAAACCCATCCCATTCGGAGCGGGGTTGGGTTGAATAAATGGGTAATGGGGCAGATAATGAGTTCATTTTTTTAGACCCGCCCCAAATATAAGGAGTATAAATAGATTAGGGTTTCTTGGCTTTTTTAATTTTTTTTCTCCTCCCACCCCCATTCTTTTTCTCTTCCCACTTTTACATCTCTCACTCTTTCTCCCCACAACCACTCCACAGTCCACACCAGCCATGCAACCACCGTTGTTCGTGACCCCAGAATCCCACCACACCAGCACCACCAGCTGACAAAGGCCTCAGATTTTCTTTTACTTAGTAAGTGGTAATACGTATTATATACTTATCAATGATTTCCACAAGATCTTGTGTCTAATTCTGTGTATTTAGAGAAATAAATACAAAACTAATACAAGTGAGGAGAATTATAGAAAAAAGGTAAAGACAAACTAAAAGTCTTAGTTAAATCAATTTTGTTCGTATTCCAAAACGTGAAATTGCATTATCTCCATCATTTGCCTTTGGTATCATATTTGATAAACAGAATAAAAAGGCAAAGTCATTATGAAAAACTCAATTCTACAGTACAAGTCTAATTCCATATGCCCCACAAAGTTAAGCAATATGCCATTTTTGAATTTTAGAGAGAAAGAAAAAATTTAAGTATAAAATACTCTTATTTAAAATAGAAAGAATATTTTTCTTAATATTTTTTACTAAACTTTAAGTACTACACAAAATATAAATTTAGTTTTCACATAGTTATTGAAGCTTTTATCTAGTTATAGTGTTGAAAAGAAAATAAAAAGCATAGGTTAAATCAAATTTAGGGTCCAAAAGTTCATTTATAGAACCTATTAGCATGTAAAAAAAGATACTATTAGGAACATATTTTGGTAAAATAAATTAATTAAACTTCCCTAAGCAATATACTACTCCTATTTATTTTAGTACAAGTGAAACTACTCTATCTTTGCACTAATTAGTCCTCTAAACTACAATTAATTTTGATTCCCAATCTAGAGCTGCAACTTTGAATGAAATTAGCTTGAGTTTTAGTAGTTTAGGGATTGTTCGGAGTGCATCATCATCTTGTGTTTTTAGTATTATTGATGCATCTGATATGATAGTAACACTTTAGAGAGGTATGACAAATTTATGGCTTCAAGTTCAAATCCAACTACTTTAATGTCTCTAACATGGGAGTTGGATATGTATTTGGAAGAAAGTGTTTTACCAAGAATTCAAAATTTTAATATTTTTGGTTGGTGGAAGACAAATAGAGTTAAACTATCTTAATTTATAAAAGATGGCAAGGGATATTTTAGCTATTATAGTTTCAACTGTTGCATTTGAATGGAGTAGGTTTCATCTAACTACATTGGAAGCATTGATGTGTGCTCGATCGTTGGTTGTGGAATGAAGTAAAAGGTAAATAAACTTATAATTCTATTTTTATCATATATTCTATCTATAGCATTTAACAAAATTTACATAATTTATTTGTTTATTCTTGTAGGAACTTGTTCAACACTCGGGGTATATTAATTTGTCCTACAATATTTGATGAGGAAGAAGATGATGAAGAATGTGTTAGCGAGACTTTGATTAGTGAATTTCATCATATTGAATTGTTTAAGAATTGGACTACATATGTTGATTTTGTTTTATTGAGGTTTGTCATTTGATGAGTAATGTCAATTTTTGTTATTTTTACGTGTGATTTGAAGGCTTGACTATTAACTTTTTCACTCTAGTTGATTCTTTTTCTCTTTTCAATTGAAGAATTGAAGTTAAAATATATTTAGGAAATTTGAAATATTAAAAAAATAGAATTTGTTTGATACTTTAATTATAGGATTGTAAATTTATTGTGATTAGTAGAGGTTGACATATATGTATGATTTATATTAATTTTTAGCAATTTTAATTATATGATAGAATTTAAAAATATTTATTATTTGTATTCTTATTATTTGATGACTTGAAAAACTTTGAAAACCCTATTTATAACTATTAACTGGTTTAATAGATTAAATCTATTAGTACGACTGCTATTGCGAATCTGGAATTTATATTTTTTTTTTGAGGGACAAGTCACATATTCAGTGAAACCCCCACCCCTTTGACATCCTTGCTGTAACCTTGGAAGGAGGATTGTCTCTGGCTGGTTTCTCCCCTTTTTTGGAATTGAAGTCGAGGTAGCAGCTGCTCAAGAAGCTCAAGCTATGCTTTCATGCTAGCTTTGGGTTCAAGTCTTTCTTAAAGATTTTAATTCCCAATGTATAGAAGGACTGGGAGGATGTACGAAAACTTATTTAAAAGATTTTATAAATTTTTACATTATGTAAGATGATTTTTGAACTTATAAAATGATAAATTTTATTTTAAAAAATAATTTTTAAAAGTATTTGAATAAATTAAGATAATAAAACTTATAAAATGTTAGATGACAATCTTGTAATTGATATGATAAAAACTAAAAAAAAATTGTTAAAATTTTAAAAATGAGTTAGTAACTCTTTATTATTTTAGAAAAAATTTATAAGATTCTAACATTTTATTTTGAGAAATAATAAGTTTATTTTCCAAAAAATTTATCAACATCTTATAAGTTTTATAATATTTTGTAAATGTTTTAAAAGGATTACAAACTCAATCAAAAATTGACACCAGAAGAATCTTGGTTAGCTAGATATGTAAATTGCCTTTCAAAGGCATGTTTAATTTTTAATTCTTGAAGAATCTTGGTTATTAATTATTATATGTTGCCACAATGCAATTTCTTGAAAATCTCTCAATGTCCGGTCATGATTTTCTGATTTCTTGTTCCATCTTTCTCTATATTGCGCAAAATTAAATCTGCAGGTCCGCTTTTGCCTTTCAGAAAATTCATCGGTTTCTGAGTCGGTTCTTGTACACAGATAGCAAATGGGTGGATTTTGCGATTAGTTTGTGAAAATTCGAAATTTATCTGTTAAAATTTGTGAGGATTTAAATTCAAATGATTGAACTGAATTTATTTTATAATTTTAATAATATTAAATATTTTTTTATTTAAAAATAATATAACTATTTTTAAAAAAATATATATATATAATAAATTTAAAATATAAAAAAAATTAAATAAAAAAATTTGTAGTAAACGAATTAGAAACTAAAAAATAAAAATCTAGTCAAACTCATTTATAATTTTAAAATACATATGAACTCACTGCATCACCGTTTTGATTTCAAAATGTAAGAGAAGAATAATCAAACATTTGATTATTCAAGGTTTATGATTTCACGTGTATCATACAAAAAGTGGGCAGGCTACCAAAGAATTAGCAATACATTTCACTTTTATTGGGTGATTCTTGAGTTTTATTTTTTCTTGATTTTTTTTTCTTTTTCTTTTTCTTTTTCTTTTTCTTTTTCTTCCTCTTCTTCTTCTTTTTTTTTTTTTATGAGGTGGGGTGGGGTGGGGTGGGGGAGGGGCTATTCAATAGTTTAAATCACATTTTTTATACATTCAACTCGAAAGAAAAATGTGGTCTATGTGCCACCGTCCCATGAGTGTGAATTTGTTGAGCCTCCACTTATGTATCTAAAAAGTAGGATTCAAATTTTTATTCAATCATCAAACTTCTTCAATTTTAATACGAGAAAGGGACTACACCTTACAAAACACTAATGCTAACCTATCTATCTATATAAATAGTGTAACTTTTAATCCTAACAGGTCAAATTGCTTAATTATTTAAATTAATTTATTTGACCCAATTTTGATATTATAAAATTCTCAAATTATATTAGAGGTATTAATTCGATATCACCTTAGCCGAATCGAATAAAATCAGAATTTTAGTGCCAAAATGCTATACAAAATATCAGACCGAATTAATCATTTGGTAATTATCAATGTTTTTTCAATATTTCGATAATCAATTTAAAAAAAATACAAATATTTATAAAATTAAATATTAAAATTACAATTATATTTTTTCAGTTTTTATAATGGGCCGGTGAACTAGGATCATTAACTCCATATGTAAAACAATTAGCCTACATGCACCACGTGACAAACATGGCAATATAAATGACTATTAACAGAAAATTGACTAACTAAAAGTGTTTTGTTCAACTAGGTCCCATAATGTAGTGTATCTATAGGTCAATTATACCTTATGATTCATGTGGAGGCACATCAATGTGATAAATTAGCACCATTTCCATATTGTGAATTTGTTACCATACATAATTTTTTATTTTTAATATACACCCACTCATACAAGTCACATGGGCTCGAACACTGACCTCCTACACAAAGGCGGGAGGCGATACCATCAGGCCAAATGACTGATGATACCATACATAATTATTTGGAAATTGAATGATGATCATATTGTATAATCGCACAAGCCCATCGAACAACTAATATTTCTTTGCACTACAAATTTGATAATCAATTTTGTAGCTTTGAGGGATAAAATTTTCTGAGTCAAGTCATTAATCTTTACTATTATTTTTATTAATAATTTGATTTGATCATAAAAGAGTATATAAGTTAACTCATTAAGTAGACATCGTACCTTGAAAAAAATTATGTTTAATTAATTTCTTTGTAAATTTGTGTTCAAAGTCAATGAGGCATGAAGGACGAAAATAGCTAGCTAGTCCGACAATAACCCCCAACCTACCACAACCAACGATAAATAAATTAGTTAAAATAAAACAAAAAAAATAAGTAAACAAATAACAAAAGTTAGTTCATTTGTCCCTAGTTTGATTGCAATAAATTTATTTTCAATCAAATAAAGAGGACCCGTAAACACGGATTACTCACAGTTTAGTAATTAATGTAAAAATAATAAAATTTCAAATTTTAAGGGCTAAATTATTTCCTTATAGAGAATTGAACTAAGTTCAAAGATAAGATTGCATCTATTAACATCGTCAACAATAAAATGTTAGATCATAGAAAACAAATACAAGAGTATGACATGAACTAATTTGAACTTTAAATAATGCAAACCCAATTTTTTTGTCACTTTAATTAATCTAGACAAAAGGAAGAAAACAAGAAAAATGGCAATGTACAGGATTAGAAGCGAAAAAAGAAAAAAAAAAAAAAGTTATAGTACAAATTGACATGAAGATTAATGGCTGTGAATTGTGATTGGCTGGTCTGGTCCCAAGCAAACTCTGTCCACACCAAACTAGTCCCTCCACTGTGTGTGTGTGTGTGCAAATTGTAATGTAATTGTGAATATATAAAGTCCCCTACCACAACATCCTTAGATTCAGGGCCCATCTTTCTTTGCGGAGTTGTGCAATTTTATCTTCAGAAGTACTCTCTGCCCATTGCTCCACGGGGGAGCGCTGAGGAGAGGGAGTACTACTGAAGAAATAATAGAAAAGGGTCTCTTGAATTGGAATTTTTCTGGGCTGCCATGGCGTGTAGACTTGCACACTCAAGCTTCCTTTTCTTGGTATGGAACCCTCTTTGTCTCGCTATCTGTTTCACAGACGCACACGCATAACGCATACACACAGAGTTGATAATTGGTTGTTTTTTGTATTGTTCTTTTTATTGAATGTTTTGTTTATGTGCTGTTTCTTGGAATTTTTAGGGACCCCAGAAAAGGCCGACTGAGGGCAACAGAATTTTCCCCCCGAGTTCTACTTCATCGGGTATTGATGTTTTCTTTCTCACTTTGTTTGTTTTGATTATGAAATGTGGCTTGAGGGTCTAAATTACCTTGTGGGCTCGGTTTGTTTAGTGCCTTAATTTCCAATTATCTATTGCACTTTTGAATGCTAGAATGGTTTCCAAGAATGGTTGTTTCTGCCGATGTAGAAGCCATTGTTTCACTTCCATTACATGCTCAAATATGCCATCGGTAAATTACGGATTGCGCAGAAGGCTTTTGCAGTTTCAATTACAAGATTCATCAATATATGGAATGAGTAATGACTAACAATCGGCTAAATGTTCATAAATGATCAAGCATGCCTTTTGAACTGCTAAATGTGAAAGAGACGACCTCGGTATAAGGTTTAATTGAAATTGATTCTGTTTAAAAGCATTACATGATATAAGGATTACAATTTGGCTGGCTTTGCTTGCTATTGAAGAGACGGACCTTCCAGGGTTCAGATGTATTGTTGGACTCATTGGATATCAAGAACAACACTGGAAGTCATGTTGGAAATTCACACATCTGAAGGGGACGCAAGTAGGAAAGAATATAGTACTTAAATTGCTCTTCCAATATTCAAGAACTTTGAATCTCGGATCATAAGTTGTTATATGCACATCTGCAATTTCTCTTTGAATAAAATAAAGAATATAGAAAGCAATTTGATTTGTCTTTTTGAGTAATAAATTAAATCTGTTCTAATTGCATAGCTGAAGACACTTGTTTATGGATTCACATTATGCATGATGAATGAACAGGTACATATCTTCTGAAGTGGGAATGTCTGCCTCAGAGAAGAAGCAAACAGAAACAGTGTCTTATATCCTTCAGAAAGCGCAATATTGTGAAAGCTGTGGCTGTCTCAGTGGCACCCTCTCCAGCAGACAATGCAGAAGATAGACAAAAATTATCTCAAGACTATGGTTTTCGCCAAATTGGAGAACCCCTTCCAGATAATGTGACATTGAGAGATATAATTGATACACTCCCAAGAAAGGTACTTTCTGTGTTAGAACTTATATGAACCAATACCTCTGTTTGTCTGATATTTTCTGTAGTGCTTTTAAGAAACCGTACCTCTGCTTGTCTGTAACAATTTTACAATTGATCATCCAATTTTTCTATTTATATTTATGTGAAAGGTGTTCGAGATTGATGATGTAAAAGCTTGGAAGTCTGTGTTGATATCTGTAACTTCCTATGCTTTGGGGATCTTCATGGTCGCCAAAGCACCATGGTATCTACTTCCTCTAGCTTGGGCTTGGACTGGAACTGCGATTACAGGGGTTAGTTCTGCTCTTATATTTCCTATACACTTCATAATTTTCAGCTGGTTAATCCTCAGAAATGCCGGGAAAATGAGAGAGAAAATGAAAAAAATTATTTGTAAAAGAGTGGGCCCCCGAAACCATATCCTCACTCCCCAGCGCACACACAAAATGTTGCAAATGGGAAACACTATGAACTTTTGTGATCTTTTACTTTCTCTCCTAGTTTCTGAGTATCGTGCAAGAATTTCATTTCATCCAAGTTCTCTTTATTTGATGTACAGCATACCAACCTTTTTTGGTTTCAATTTTCTCTCTATTGTGAAGTTCTTCGTTATAGGACATGATTGTGCGCACAAATCATTCTCACGGAACAAATTGGTGGAAGACATTGTTGGAACTCTGGCCTTTCTGCCACTGATATACCCCTATGAACCATGGCGTTTTAAGCATGACAGGCATCATGCAAAAACAAATATGTCAGTACCATCTTTCTTGACACCTTATCTTTAATTTAAGTACAGTTTTGACACCTTTTATTTATATATAGTCGTTGCCGTAAGTTGTTTCCTTTTTTAGTTGCTAGTTATAACTGTATCTTATTCACTGGTTTTGAAATTTTTGAATACTGATCTTCAAGGGTGACTAATGTAATTTTTTTTCTTAATGCATGTAGAGTATAATGCATAACATCAATCTGTCTCTCGTCGCATCCTATGTTGGCCATTTGATAATGACATAATGAACTACACACAGAAAAAAAGGGGAAAAAATCAGATGTAAATCCGATATACTCTCACATTCATATAACTGTATTGTTGTTACATTCATGTTTATTTGGCTGCCTTCCTAACATCAAGCCAACAACCTGGTATTTGGCAATATGAATTCAGATGAAAAAAGTTGAATCTGCAAAACTTAACTTTCTCTCTTGCTCTCATTGCAGGTTGGAAGAGGATACCGCCTGGCACCCTGTTAAGAGAGAGGAATTTGACTCCTCTCCAGTTCTTCGAAAGGCAATTATATATGGATATGGGCCATTTAGACCATGGATGTCTATAGCACACTGGTAATACTCCGTAATGAAGTGATACATGTTATCAGTACGACTCTATTTCACTGGAGTTCACTATAAAAGTTTGTGTTGCATGTGTTTTCACACTTTGAAATATCTTGTAGGTTAATATGGCACTTTGATTTAAAAAAGTTCAGACCTAATGAAGTTAACAGAGTGAAGATAAGCTTGGCTTGTGTGTTTGCTTTTATGGCAATTGGATGGCCATTGATAATCTACAAAACTGGGATCATAGGATGGATCAAGTTCTGGTTGATGCCATGGTTAGGTTATCACTTCTGGGTATTGCTTCGTTCTCACCTCTTTTTTTTTTTATATATTTTGCAGTATGCTCTGTTCATTTTGTCACTAGGATAGGGTTTGATTATAATGAAAAATAATGAAATAGTTTATCACAATGCTGCAAAAACCAAACAACATATCAGTGTAAAATTCATTGGCTCACAAGTGGCTTAACCTTTTGATCAATTGCTGTCAAATTGTAGTATTCAAACCTGACATCATGATGTTGTTATCTATGACATTATAAATGTAGTTGTATGCTTCTAAAAGTTGAGTTAATGCAAAGGAACATATAGAAATTAATATGAAACAGCTTGCATAAAAACTGATATATATCTTTATTACCACATTTGGATTAATTTATATAATTCAATCCCAATTTGTTTTTAGTATGAAGGCAATAAAGGATCTACTACAAGTTCACACTATTATTGTTTCATACATTGATATGTTTTTATGCGACCTGATTGGGTTCAGGTACACTGAATCGGGGGAAATGGGTGTTGGCTTGAGTTTCAGGTAACCCCAGAAAAAACCCTTAAAAGTGTGGATTGGGTTTATGCTACTCGAACCTGATTTGGAATCCGCATTTTAACATCGACATTGAAGATCAATCTACTCCATTAATCTTTTACCAGTTTCCTTTACACTCAAATGACATGTTCTGCACACTCTGTGGCTCTCCCCTACAAAATTTCAGTCTGCTGTTGCAGTTGACATCAATCACACACAATGCAGACTTATCTTCCACCTTCTCCATTTAGCCGCCTCATCTCTAAATTTGACTTATTTTATGCCTGTGCATTTGAATCTGCAATGTCATTTGCTCCTATGCTATTACCTTCTCCAGATGAGCTGATTTCTTATATTATAACCAATCATCCTGGCTGACTTTTTGATTAATTTCTCCAGCCCTCTCAATTAATGATCCATCAATGCTTAATTAGATTTATCACAATCACACTCAAAACAAGAAAATTCAACACGAACCTAACATAGCTACAACAATCTGATACTCTGTGAAGACCCTCAACGATATTTTATTGTTACTAAGTAACAATTAATTTCTAGTGGTTTTTGGAAAATTTATTAATATAATTTCATTAATGTGCATAATTCGATGATTTTTCAAGTTTACTTCAGTGGAATATTGTATTTTTGTGATAAAGATCTCAAATCTGCAACTTCTCGATGGAGTTTGGGCTTTGGCTTTGTTGCACCTTTAGTCCTAAGCTTGGGCAACGGACCATAATTGCACTCTGTAACCTAAAAACTACCATATAGCATATTTAGAACCCAACGCCAATCATCCATTAAGGCATTTCATCTCATCATATATTTAATTCTTCAATAACTCTCCGTGCATCATCATGGGAGATTTTGTGTCCTTACTTTATGACCAGCAGGTCTTTTTGTTTCTGTTTATTAAATGAATAAGAGTAATATGCTATATTCTGGCCAGGTCTACTGATTTAACTCCTTTCAATATTTTTGTGATTGATTCTGCACCAACCTTCATTTTCATTTTCAAACATCTCATCTAAAGCATTTTCATTTCCTTTTGTTTTCTTTCTAATATCCCTATAAATCTTTTGAAAATAATTTCTATTTTAAAAGTATATTTTAAAAGTTCAATATTGCCCTGTTATTTGCTTTGCATAGATTATTTGGTGCCCCTTCTGAAAAAATTATGATAGTTTCTTGACATGCAAGTAACATTTTTCTGTTCGAATTTTGCAGATGAGTACTTTCACAATGGTCCATCACACTGCACCTCATATACCCTTTAAATCCTCGGATGAGTGGAATGCTGCTCAGGCCCAACTCAATGGCACTGTTCACTGCGATTATCCGAGTTGGTAATATTTTCACATTTCCTCACGTTAAATTCAAAAAAAGTTATGTATCAATTGAGTAAAAGCTTTACTGAATGGACACTGTAATCTGTGAAGACTTCGAACTTCGAAGTGCCTTTCCTTTAGCATTGTCACGCAAGGCCTCTCATCTAACTTTTTCAAGAGTTGGAACTTTATGATAAAATTATATTCTTTGTACATTTGTTCTTTTCCAAAGATTTCGAGATATCATTAATCTATCACCTGCTCTTCAATCTACCACATTCATATTTTTCTAGGCAAAGGCAAGAATAGTGATACTATTATTTGCATACTTATTTTATATATGAGACACTCGATGTCAAGATATAAAAAAATTGCTAAATTAGGGTGTGGTGCCGAGCTGTGAGAAGGCCTCCTTTTAGTTTATGATTAAGAGTGAAAATTCATCTAGTAAGGTAGAGGGAATTAATTGAATAACATTTTCTCTTGTAGATAATTGAATCCTACTTTTCTGCTTGACAGGATAGAAATTCTTTGCCACAATATCAACGTACACATTCCTCATCACATCTCCCCAAGAATACCAAGCTATAACTTGCAGGCAGCTCATCAATCTCTTCAAGAAAACTGGGGCAAGGTAGGTTCTGTTTGTTTGTTCGTTTGTTTTTTGGGTTTTTAATATCATGCATCATTCTAGTAAGAACAGATGACTCGGACATCACCCTGATTAGTTTCCTCGATTGCCCCTAAAGGGAGAAAGAAAAAGAATTAAATTGGAAGACTTGATGACAATAAGAGAATATAGATCAATGTAATTATTGTTTAAACGTCTATTTATATATTCTAACAGTTTTTCTATCAACTTTTCTTTCCAATGCTTCAATAGTACATGAATGAGGCTACATGGAACTGGCGTTTGATGAAGACAATATTGACTGTCTGCCATGTTTACAACAAGGAGCAAAACTACATCGCCTTCGACGAACTTGCCCCTGAAGACTCCCAGCCCATCAAATTCTTAAAAAAAGTAATGCCCAATTATGCTTGATTTATTGGTGTGACTTTAGGGGTCCACAGCCATTTTTGTTCGAGTCTCACTCCTTTAGGACCTTTACCAGTTCCATGAATTCTTTAATTTAGATGTCTTATATAGAGGCAAGTTCATTGAATGTGGATTCAGTACCTTTTTATCCATGACCTTCAATTTGCAAGTCTATTTTCTAAAGTAAAACTCTATGTTGGTCTTTTATGAGCCGCAACAAACACCTATGTGATGGTTAATCTTTTGTGAACTGCATGTTATTAGATCATATAAAGCGTCACGACAAAATGAGGATAATATTCTTTGGAACCTGATTTTTATAGATGGGTTGACTATGATTTCTTTGCATATTATCATCATATATTATATCGTTGTCATTCAATATGAACTTGGTATTAGCCAATAATGTGTGCAGTACATCAATGTTATTATATTGGTGATGCATTAATTAAACCTTGGTTTCAGCTATTAGTTATCTCATTTCTTGTGCAAATTGCCGGCCAGAGTCAATTTTGTACAACTTGTGCGTATATTTTTGTGGGGCTAGTTAAGTTGGGATTTGCTCCCACTACAGGAGTTTGAATTTAAATTTAGTGGAATACAGATTATAGTATGCAACACTTATGAAAATAGAGGCAGTGCCTATCTGTTAGCATTATTTAATTGAACAGAGATAGAGGGACCTTTCACAAAAGTGACCCAGAATTATTGATGTGCCGTCATAGACAGAAAAAAGATGGCCCGTAGCGTTTTGTTTGAATCTTGAGTTTTAGTGAGGAAAGCATCGAGGAAAATGATTTATTTGCTTCAAATGATGTTACTTTGTGCTTTTATGTTCTAGACGTCTGGTTTTTCCTTTATGTTTTTCTCACCCCAAACATAGCACAGATGACCAATTGTTTGGTAGAAGGATGGAGAAAGTAGTTAGAATGGGAAATGGAAGTATGATCTGTCTATTCTTTTGCTGTTGTTTGGTGAAGATGGAAAATGGTGGGGAATGAATTTCAACCTGTTTGGCTGGTGTGAATTTTAAAAAGCTGGCTCCATGAATTTTTCCATCCAATGTTTCCGTTTACTTTTCTTTCCACCATTCCAAACACACCTCAGAAGCCCATTGGACAACAGAATAAAGCATAACTCCTCCAAACCTTTTGACCTAATGAACTGCTTCAAATCTACAAGTTAGCAGTTTTAACTGCTCACATGCATATGGTATCTTTCTGGCTCCCTCAGGAATCTGGTATCTCACAGAAAGGAGTTAAATTTCACTACAATATCCAAGTACTACAAGGATAAGAATAATCTTTAGAAAAGTAAAAGGTCAAAAAGAAGATTGTTGATGAGGGTTTTGTTCAAAAGAGACTTGGCAATGACTCTTTTGGTGGTCCCAAGAAAACCATCAGAATGATAGATATACAATATGGGCTGGTGGAAGCATAAATGTCAAGTACATTCATCTACCAGAGACCTAACTAATTTTGCATATGCATCCAGTAGAAGCAAAGACAAGTTTCAAAATATGGTTGTTAAGCAATCAGTTTCTGTCATTATGAGATACTACACAACACTCAAAACTGTAGATAACACTCATTTTCTTCTATAACCTACAAGCATTGAAACTTTAATTTCGTCCTCTACAATCTAAACAAACATATTGTAAGCATTCAAGCTCAAATATGTCAATCACACTTTGGTTGACCTGTCAAGAATCACATAATTGGAGGAGGTCGAGTCTCCCATATGTCGAAGACATTTTCTTCACTGTGTAGTGCAAAAAGCCTATCACCCCCTATTGAAAAATCACAAATGGAACCACCATAACTGTTTCGCAGCCTGGATGTCAACACCCAATCAGGACCGCAGAACACAGATATACTGTCATTCATCGATGAAAATAGCTGCCCTTCGTGCAATGCCAGTTTCGGATAACATGGCTCATCAGGCATTTTGCCTTTCATCAGCCGACTTCTTGAGCTCCACCTGACAGTTCCAGCAGAACGCCTCAAGTCCATAAACCCCAAATCTTCGTACTCATTCACTACACACACAGAATTAGTTTCCTCCATAGCTATTGCATCCCTAACCCTTCGCTCATCTGTTATGGGCGCCCCAATATCAGACCACGACCAAACCATACTTTTATCCCTAAAATCCAACAAACTAATGTAACAGTTATCCTTCCTTGGAAACAAAGTTGCAACCAACAAACAGTTGGTACCATGTAGCCACTGCAGCTTGTCAGCCTCACCAAGTGACCATCCAGGTGGCTCGTAGAAAAAATCTATCTGCTTTCCAGTCACTTGGTCCCAGACACCAATACCATATTCATTGCTCCTACCTTTACAACTAGAAAACAACTTGTAATCTGAATTAAAGCTCAATGCGCCACCTGTGTAGCTCTTCACCTGATTTTCATGTGTGACATGAAACTTATACCTTAATTCTCCAGTTGATGTGCTAAACAACCCCATGCCTCCATCATCTCTTCCTAACCTTTCACAAGCACTGATCACAATGCTTTCTGAATCAACCCAAATTGCATCATTCACCCTCTGGTAATCAAGATTAATGGGAGGGTGCTCCTCCAGCATCCAATCATACACATGTACCATACTACCATGAGCCACACAGCATCCTCCATCCGGGCCAGCCCGGATGGCAGTGCCATCCCCGGGAGCCCGACCTGGTATCGACCGGGCCAAATGGAGCATGTTTCCATCAAATGGGCCCCATTTGGCTGTCCTGACATGATCCAAGAGGCCATAAAACAAGGCCTCTCTGTATAGCAGTTTTTCAGGAATGTTTGAGGGAACGTAAAGCTCCCCTGTTCTGAGGAGGTCAAGGAGGACAGCAAAGCAATCTGGGTTTCGATCAATGAAGTGTTCAGTAGTGGTGGTAACATTGGGTTGGAGATCCCAATTCTCATCAAACATAGCTCCAAAGAGGGAATTCCGGCCAGCATTTGCAAGCGTGGTGGCTGTCGTTTCAAAGATTCTGCCACCAACGTTGAACCTCACTCTGTCTCTCTGAACTCCCATGACTCAAATGGATTGACCCAAAATGATTTTGGAAAGCGCGAAGCAGTAAAAACAGACAATCCCGACGCAAAGTCAAATTTTTTTGCCGAAACCCTCAATATAAGAAGACAAATCGAAATTTTTTAGGAGAGAATTGTTGACATATAAATCAAACGGAAAAAACTGGAACAGCCCGGATGAACTTCTGATATTGAAGCCAGGGAAAACGAGGAGCAAAGGGAAATCCGAATTCAAAGTTTGAAACTTTATAACCAAACCTCCCACAAAATTTGTAAAGAAATCAGAGTATGTGGATTAATAATGACAGAAAGTAGATTCAATTTAATACTACAATTTGAATTCAAACAACTGTATATAAGGAAAAGATTGACAGAGGATCATACAGTTGAAACCAAGAGCGAATACACATCAACAAAGCGAAACACAAAGGTCACAAAGAGTTTAAAATCAACAAGAAACATGTATAATCCCGGATTCTTAAAGAAAAGACAACCCAAATGTGATGAAAATTCAATGAAATTCCATCACATAGCTGAGAGAAAAACAGGGGCGACGGGCCAGATACAGCAAAATCAACGAGCAGAAACTGAAAATTCTTGAAGATACTGCAAGAAACAAAGATTTCAGAGACGGGTTTTTGATCTTGTGGAATTTGGTGAGATTAGAGAGGAGGAGAAATTCGGAGCGGTTGGATTTCAAAAATTGACTCTGTTTTTTTTCTCCAAAATTATGGTCGTCTGAATTCTGAAACATAACTAATCTTTATTACCTTTTATAAATATCAATTGGTCTGCAGATGGACCCCAGTTTTTGCAGTAGTATATTTTTTAGTTTTCACCCGTCAGATTGATCAAGAATTTAATCGACGGTGTGGGACCTCATCAACAGGATGTTATAGTAGTTTTTGAATTGAAAATTTTCATTTTTGGATCCTCTTAATCATAATATACACGTCTATAATTAAATATTTATTTAAAAAAATATTTTATATATTTGATATTTATTTATAATAAAGATAAAACATTAATTTTTAATAAATGATGAACTGGAAATTTTTGGCCGTAGTGGTTAAGTCTATTCTATCCATGAAGTCAGCTCACCTCCATTGCCATAAAGAGGAATGGGTTTTGAAATTCAATGGTCTTTTCTTTTGAAAATGATATATGTAACCAATTATATTTTTTCAAATTATTATTGTATTTAATTATAATAAAAATCCCCATATTATGACGAAAATAAATTGTGTTGAATTTTTTGAAAATGTTCTTCATTAATAATTTCTTTTAAGAATAAGAAAATATAGTAAATCGATGATTATAGAAAATGATATGTCACCAATTATATTTTTTTTCAAATTATTATTGTATGTAATTATAATAAAAAATATGACAAATAAATTGTGTTGAATTTTTTGAAAATGTTCTTCAGCAATAATTTCTCTTCAGAATAAGAAAATATAGTAAATCGATTATTATTTTCATTCGGTTATTCTGGTGGAATCTAACTTGTAAGGGTAGTAAATATTATTGAAATTAAGACCTTGAGAAAAAAATCATAATTTTCAAGAATTATCATCATTATTTTTTGGTAAGAACTTAAGAGTAGATAATTATTGAACATATATCATCATTGTTTCTTGTTAATGTTTTAACAAGTTGATTGATTCGCAATTCCAAAAGGGTCAGTCTCAAGTTCACATATAACCATCAAAGTTATCTGATGACATATCACATCACCACATTGAACCTAGAAGCCTTTGTCAAATATGGATGCTGATTATCACTAACAAATGACAATCTACATCCAAATTTGTCTTAGACCTGTTTAGACAATTTTTTACAATATAAATGAGTTTTATGTTGAATTATGAATTTTTTATTTTTAAATTTAACTAGACCTAACCTGTTTAATTTTTATTTTTTTTTTAAATTTATTATACATATTTATATGATTTTTCAAAAAAAAAATAGATTTTTTTTAAAAAATTAATAGTATTAATTTTAAAAAGCATGATTTTGATTTTTTTTAAAATTATTAAACGGGTTTAACGAGTTTAACGATCTATCTGAATATGAGTCTGGAGTTTTAAAAACTTTAGCTGATTGAGTCCTCAAGCCCAGACCCCTGACCCAAACCCAATTCATTATCAATCCTAATTAATACTCTAATTACTGCATAATATATTTGATTAACGCAAATACTTATAGGATTTGTATAGTAACGACAAATGCTTGACCAGTTGACCTTGCTTATCAGGTTGTGGGCTTAAAGTATTGGGCTCAAGTAGCCACTTCAAGCTTTAAAAAAATCAAAGAATAATGTCATATTTGATTTACAAGAGGACTTCAACTTCTCTGAATTGCTGAAAAATAAAATTAAAGAAAAAAAAAGAGAAAATATGATGATACTACAACATTTCCAACAACTAAGATTTATGATTAGAAGTTTACTGTTGAGTAATTGACAACACAAAAGATGAAATAATTTTACTTAAACTTCATGAAACCATCATATTACTAACCAAAGACTTGCATGTAAAGCTATTTGCTTGGTTGAACTACCTTCTACTTTTTATAAATAAATATTTTACATTCTCGAATTATATCTCAAATAATACTTAGTACTCTTTTAAAATACTTTGTAAAATAGTCATAGGTGATTAAAATTAATTTTAGAAACAAAGTGACAAATATAATGTGTTGTGGTATTTTGAATTTATACAAAAACCACTATATATGCGTATAAAAAAACTAAATATCAGTACAATTGCTGAAAATAGAGGTACAATATCCCTTCTAAATTGTGTTAAATAAAAAAAAATAAGAAGATAAGAATAGTGAATAATACATAATAAGCATATTAAGAGGAACCCTACATATTTTTTCTTCTTTTCCCCCTAAATTTACTTCACTCCCTAGAATTGTAGATAAATAATTACAGTTAACCGTATTTTATATAAGAGATAAAAGGTGAAAGTGTCACATCTATCTAACTTATGCCGTCGGACAATGGAAGGAAAACATGTCACCATTGATCGTTTGTTAGCACAAGAGTTAGTGAACGGAATGGAAAAGAGTGTGTGATTTAAGAGTTATTTCACCCTACTACTAATTAATGATATTGATGTAAATGATGATTATGCAGTAACAAGATTAACAGGAAAAGGGAAAAAAAGAAAGAATGCAACACTCTCCCATAAGTAACAAAGTATTTTCGGAGGTTGTCCATCATGTCATTCAGAAGAAAATCTTGGAACTAGAAACAAGAGAATGAAATAACACATACACACATTGATCCGGGATGGAGTGGGTAAGCGTTCATCCAAAAAATATTATCCACTTTGTCCATAGTTCATGGTTACGAGCTCAAACTGATGTGGTACGAAGTAGCAAACGTCCGTCCAAGATGTATTATCCGCTTTAACCGGAGCATCACGATTTTATCTTGAAAAAGACAGCTGTTGAGGGAGAGGGGCTAACCCCTCGCTTATAAGGCACAAATCACCAATCGTGCTCATATAATGTGGATTGAATCTTTTCCCAACACAAACAATAGTTAAAACAACATCAATTTGCAACCAGGTGTATATTAACCAACTGCTGGGATGTTCACTTTCTTGTCCATATTTGTTGAAGTGGTTCTGAAATTGTCACTAATCCATCATTAGGCACTACGATTACCTGAATCGAAACAAATTCTGACCCTTGCCGATGCGGTAGCTGGATAGTGGTCTAAATATTAAGTGTTTGAATTTCAGGATTTCTTCTGCTTCACCCACTATCAAACTCCTTTAGATGCCTCCAGCTGAAAGTTGCAAAAACCTTGACCCGAAAGATACCAACTCCTCAGCAATCCAATGTCCTTCCTTGGCAGGACAGCAAACTCATGATTTTCACCTTGGGTAATTTCTTTAATACTTGCATTGGTTGTCTTCCACTCTGGCCTCCACAAATGTAGGCTTGAGCTGGTTGTGTGGAAACTCACGAGCTAAGGGACAATTTGTAACGGACTCCTAAGTCTGTGCTACCCGATCGTATTTAAGCATAGATGTTTAAACAAAACACCTTCATCATGTTTCGCCTTGACGACAAAGCGAAAAATATAGAAGTTTGTAAGATATTCCACAATGATCTAAAAACTTCCAGAGGATATTAGAAGTATCTAGTAGTTCGATATGATTCTAAAACTTTCCACACAAATGTAAATATCAATATTTAAGAGTATTCTCGAGACATGTTAAAATATCTAAAGATGTATACAAATATATTTAATGTAATAGAGGAGTCTAAAAACATATAGAGAATAGGAAGGTTATAGGAATATTCTTGGAGGGCCTTTTCCAATCATTATGTTTTTAATCTCCAATAGGGCTCTAGAAGTCTCATAGTCTCAAAGCAGTTTCAACAACCAACACTTCAAAAGTATCGATATTATAGCATTGCTCTTATAAATGATTTTAAAACAGATAATAGCAGTAAAGAGAACATTCAAACTAATTTCTTTATCAAATAAATAATCGAAATTGTTCGTGTTCTATACCAAAAGAGAGGAAAAGAAAAAAATTGTTCATGTTACAACAGCAGCACAAGATAAGCACGAGATAAGCACAAGTCAATTGGTTCCATAACAAAATGTAAAAACCATCGTTGAATGCAGGTATAGATAACAGGAATCGATAACAGATTAATTGGCTCGGCCTAATTTAATTCCAAGCTCTGATAGGTTCCATCATCTATATTCCTGGAAGTTCGCATGACCTGTGGCTCGTGCATGCTCCATTGCTTCCTGCAATATTGAAGGCAAAATATAGACTACAACTTCAAGATTTCAAATAAATGAAAGCAAAGAAAAAGAAGTGTACCTTCTGTCCCACAACTCCAATTTGGCATACAGCACACCGCAAAGTGAAGTTGGCAGTATCAGTATAACTCCTCTTCCTAAAATTTAGAAAAAGACTATTAAAATGTGTCACGTATGATTGAAATTGAGCAATATTGACAGTTTTATACTGTCATTAAATATTTCAAAGAACCTGATCTAACCGAATATACAAAGAAATTGATACGACATACAAAAGAATTTAGCACAAAATCAAAATCGCTCAGAACTGCCCGAAGTCCAATCTGTAGGAAGCGTTTGGTGTACATGTAGGAAGTTTTAGCCCAATATATTAGGTCAAGCAAAGTTCTAGCTTCCTTCTAAAAAACTATCTAAAATATGTCTATCCCAGACAAAAAATGACAAGGAATACCTATAACTAACCAACATAATAAGTGCAAATAAAGACTTAAACAATATCAAAGTCATTTTGGAAATGCTTAACCTTGAACTTTTGGAGAAAGAAAGATATGTTCCAATAGAATTTTCTTTAAATAATACAAATATGATTTTTTTAATAGAGGGAAGATATACAATCATAAAGGCCAAGAAGTTGCCAATCATAATGAAGAATAAAGCCAAGCAAGCAAAGTGTTGTTACGAATCTAACATTTTACCTTTGCTGGTCTTTAACCAAATTAAGAGCAAGTCTCTCAATAGGCCCCAAAGTTCGGTCCTTGTGCACAGCAAATATTGTCTGATCAAATTCCTCTGGAGCTCCTTCGAAGGGCGACATCTGTATAGAGATAGACATCATATCGAGTATTCATAATATTTATAGTTCCAACAAGTTGCTCCTCCGAAGGACGAGAGCTGTCGAAGGGTGACAATTGTAGAGAGATAGACATCATATAGCGTATTCATAATATTTATAATTCCAACAAGTAGCTCCTTCGAAGGGCGACTTCAAAGGGCGACTTCGAAGGGCGACAATTCTAGAGAGATAGACATCATATAGTGTATTCATAATATATATAATTCCAACAAGTAGCTCCTTTGAAGGGCGACATTGGTAGAGAGATAGACATCATATAGTGCATTAAACTATTCATAATATTTATAATTCCAACAAGTACATGTTCTTGAGACAAGACTCAATTATGCAATGATTTCACATTCGAAAAACTCTTACTATAGCCCCCAAAAAGAAAGAAAAATATGGGTCATATACTATGTACTCCTTTTTTGTATTAAGTGCTCATAGGTTGTTATCTTCTGAGCTACCAGAATTATTCCTTTCATTTATCGAGGAAAACAATTAACTAAGTAAATTCATAATCTATTCAAAACAAAAGAACCCCCTACCATATCAAATATAACTAACCCATAACATGCACGCCTGATGCACGGATGCACACCAGATGCACAATGAGTAACATTCAATCAAAAGGAAAAAAATCTGCTAACATAACTCTTTTATACAAAGCTTATCTAAAGGCATAAGTAGGTTTATTTTTTATATGAAGAACCTTCTTATCAATCATTTACGGATAACTCAAAACATGCACAGTTGCACACATCATGCACGCAAACACACATATTTATAGAGAAAGAGGTTGAGAGACAAAAGACATACAGCCAAAGCATCATAATGGAGCCCATCATAAATCAGCATCACTCTTTCCTCAAAGTTCTTTTCCTGTATATACAATCCCAAGGAATAAATAGTCAAATGATAGTAAGAATTCCAGCCACGATACTACCAAAAGAACTTAGTACTAACCTGCCCATACAAATCACATCTTGTGGTTTGTATATCATATGCTGCAATCTCACGTCCATAGTAATCTGCCAATATTGCAAGCTCAATGGCACCTTAAGATAGAAAACCAAGAAAAAGATCAGCCCTTCAGATTAGTGAACAAGCTTTAAGATATTAAGGTGCTATACTGTAATAACTAAATATCCTAAAGGCTACGCTTCATGAGCCAGACGAATGTCTACCTCTAAGAGGCTCTAACCCACAAAGAAAAATGAAGTCTCATGATTGTTGACTGATTAATGAACACTAAAGCAACAATACTGAGAAGCAAACCAAGATCAGAAACATAACTGGATTTAAAGCACCATCAGCAGCCAGATTAGCATCCAGCAGCAAATAATGCAATTAAACAAGAATGTATACATAAGCACATAAATACACACATATATATAAGCAAATAAATATATACATATATAGGGGAACGGGGATAACAAATAATCCTCTTTTTTCTTCAATCCATTTATTCTCTCAACAATACCCACCCAAGTCTACTGCCACCCCCGACCCCCCGCAAAATGAGCAGTTCAAAGAAATGTAGTTTAAAAAGTTTAGCGAGGTGCCACATCACCGTAAAAGAGGTTTTTTATGTCCTGAAATAAGCATTCTCATTTTTGTTTCAAGGCCCCCACTAACCCCGATATAGCTGTTTTCCTGTCAAAAGATCTAAACCCAAGCTTCATCTATGACAAAATACAAGTTGGATGACTTTTAAACATAATTAAGCTGGAGACGCTGCTTGCACCAAATGCGTCATAGTTAACACCCAGAATAGAACAAGGTTCCACAAATAATCGATGATTTTCAACATATAACATGCAATTAAAGTAAAATGTCAAGCAGATCTGCTAGCATCTCCACTATTGCCCACTTGTATATGATCAAGAGGAAGAGAGAGATAGAGTCACATATGCAGGATGAAGTAGCTTTTACAAAAACTCATTACATGACAAGAAATATTACGAAACTATACTACTGACAATCACTGTTTTTTAAAACCAGACTGGAAATCGAACTGGACAATTAACTGGGTCACTAGTCCGTCAGGTTAGACCATTTTAAAAAAATTGGTTGACCCGTATGTAAATATATATTTATACGTACAAATACCAAAAACTGAACACGAGCTTCAAGACAATATAACTAACAAATGAAAATAAAAGTAAGAATCTAACTTCTAACTTTTTGTTCATAATATACCAAAGAGCTTAAAAAGATTAGACAAAACAATCAGATTCATGAAAGAGAAATCTAAGAGATAAAAACAACCTACTACACTTAATGCAAAATAAATAAGCCATTAAACAAGATCTCAATCTAGTAGTTGTGATATCTCTCTCTTTCTTCTTGGGCCTTATATTATTTTGAAAATTTGGGTTTGACAAAAGTTTGCATCAAGGAGAAACCTTAAGTCAAAACTACCAGGGAACATGTCTGTTGCAAATTAAATGCCTGACGCGGCCAAAATTTGTGGTGAAATTGGTGGAGTAAAAAGGTAGACAAATTTTGACAAAAAATATGGTTGAAAACCCTAGTCACTGGTTCTTCCGGTTGCCACTTTTTAGCCCTTTTTTGGTGGTTCACCATCGTTTGCTTGTGACCTGTTTTTTTAACACAAACTGGACCAGCCTTGTGGCAGGTTCCCGGTTTAACCGGTCGGACCAGCCAGTCCGATCTGGTCCAATTTCCAAAACACTGCTTGCAATAGTATATATCAACTCATTACATGGAAAGAAATGTCACAAAACTATATTATTGCAATAGTCTATATATGATTTGAACCATTGAGATGAACTTCTGCATGAATATTTGCTCGTAGAAGTAAGACATATACCAAATACTATTGTAGATAGATCAAAATTACTTAGATATCTTTCCAGCAAAGCAGAAAATATCATAATTAACTTTAAAAAAATCATTATAATAAGTATAAAGTATAAATTTAAAAGACAACGATCAGATGAGTAATCAAAATCTAGATAACATAGTTCAATTATGAGAAGACATTTACGAAAAGAACATGACAAAAAAGACATTTAATATTCGTAGGCACTAGGCAATTTGGCACAATGGTTAAGGCTCTCAAAATCATGTTCACATCTCCACCACGATTTGCAGAGGCGTTGGACAGCCTCAACTAGAATCAATTTGGTTGTCCAAATGCTATAATAGGGCTTTGCAGAAGGTACAAAATGGTATCTTTTGGCCAACCACAATTTCATATAATCAATCTTTCCATGATCAAATTTACTAAATCTATACTCGTAGAATCAATTTTCTAAAAGTTGGGCCAAACTCATTAATGTCTTCAACAATCTTAAACGCATTTGATTCTTCACCTTTATTGCTTCGTGGAAAGACATAGAAACCATGGATTAACTTCACACTTCTTTCACAAGAGCAAAATAATTCTTTTAATGATTCTAGCTAGTGGCAAAAAGAATAACAAAGGAGAGAGAAACTTTTGTGCAAGTATAGGGCCATCTGAGTCGTGAATACATTGAGGGCAATAAAGGTAGGTTAGGTTAAAACCAAAATTTGGCACACATCCTATGCAGTGGCTGCCCTCAGGAATTAACGGCTACTTACAGTAGCCAGCCTAAGTGATTGAGTGTTATACCAGATAAGAGAAACAGTAGTAGAGTTGATTATCAACATTTCAGGTTGACTTGTGTTATTGGCAACAAATAAAGTACTGGATGTGGTGCATATTCCTTATTTAGCAAAACACCAGGAGTTCCAAAGAGTTATGTGGCCTAAACTACGAAATTTAAAAGTCTGCAAGCACATTGCACTTCAAATGTAACAAGTGATAGAGAAATTAAGAGTCTTCGAAGCACCAGCTACTTTAGCCGAGATGCAAACAGTTCTTCAGTGTGATCAATAGCATGCCATGTCCTGTGGTAACATGAGGTGCCTGGACCCCATCACAGAATTTTATGGCTGAAATCACTTGCATAAGTGATGAGAAACTAAGGTTAGGACTTCCATCAAGAACAGAAATTTTTTATCATTGTCACTCATGATGCAAGAATAATAAAACCATTAAAGTAGTTAGTTGCAAGAGGATAGACAAAGTGTAGTAGAAGGTGACCAAAGTCAATGCTGACCTCCCCACTTTTCTGGGTTAAGAATCCATGCACAGTACTCTTCATTAGTCTTTGCGAGGAATGCTTCAGAATACTTCTCTGGATCACTAGCTACTGTTGCTGCTATAACCTTCAACAGTTTGAAGTCACAAAATGTCATGTGGAAAGAAAGAAATAAAGCAAACAAAAACAAAGGTTTAACATTGTTTATATTCAATGTCTATACACTATGATGTAATGCAGTGTCAACTCTTCAAGTACATAAAGTGACTCACTTAACTAGAAGTGGCACATTATCCCAATACAATATATGAGTTACCACGCAATTGGCACTCTCTAACCAAAGTTAAACATCTTAAGATAATTCTTCCATTATACAAAAAAGATTGTAATTATCCAGAAGAACAAAATAATTGCTTCCTAGATCTACTATTTTATTAATTGTAACGCTCTCACACAAAATGAATGCTCTTATTTCCTTTTTAGGATGTCTACAAATATCTTTCATTTCAAAAAATGAACTCTTTTTCCGAAAGTATCCACCTGCAGAAAATTATGGGTATGATCCCACCAATTCCCAACTGCTATTTGAGTAAAGATACTTAAAACTTCTACTTTTAAACTCTCATCTAATCCTACCAATTCAATGAGGTGGATTGAAACTAGGACGCAGAGACTCCTATGCATTGACACTAAGAACAAATAGGAAAAAATGAAAATAGTGACTATTTGTACGTAATAAATTTACAACCCCATTATCACATGACTTCTAAATCAAAGCAGTGGTTTTCAGAATCCAAAGTTTCCTTTCTACACAATGAATACAAGTGGCATAGTATAGGAATTGCATTATCCAAACTTGCCAAACGTATAACGTAATCCAATTCATAACCTGTCTCAGCTCAGAAGCCTTGTTTTTGTCGTTATCCATGACATAACTGCAAATAAATTCCATAACTTAGTTACTAGATATATTCGCACGTGTTCACAGTCTAACCAAAATAACTCACGCCGACTAAAAAAGGTCCATCTCCTTTTCCTTTTACACAATCTGGATACATTTAAGATTCAAAGCTTACCCGACCGCATTGAAGAGGCAACTGTTATCAGAAGGAATAACTCTCCTAACTACAATACCTTCCATTTTAAACCTGTAACCAACAAAATCATGGTTAATCTCATTCAAAATATCAGGCAGAAAACATATAACTTACGAATATTCACCATTAACAAATGAGCCAACAATGAAATGGATTTCACAACCTAGAGTAACAAAGAACAAATTGCTGGCTCCAAGAATGATACAAGCTAAATTAAGTAATTTTGTTCCCCTAACACTGCAAAAAAATAATATTTTTTTTAAAAAAAATATTTACCAAAGAAGCACAACAAAATGGTAATCACAAACAATCAAGAAGCCATTTTTAATTCAATTCATCACCCATTAATCCAATAAGTCATACTGAAGAATGCTATTCAAATAAAAACAATTAACAATTATAACAATTAATAATTACCCTCTACTTCATCAAGAATAATTGAGAAAAGCGGATAAAAAAATGGGTACCTAAAATAATTTGCAGAAAAGAAACGAGAGGCGAGTTCTAGATCTAGGTTATGTCCCACCAAATGTTCTTGCGTGAACACTACAAAAGCAAATAAAGCAAAAAGGGCATCTCTGGCAAAAGGCTGAATTTATAATGGAATTACTATAACCATCATCAATAATCCGGCTTTGACAGCTCTGAATTTGCAATTAATGATAGCAGAAAAAAGGTTATAAAATTTGTTGCAAATTGTAATAATCTCAGTAGTTGTGCAGCTGTAGTTTTCTTGTATGGATATGCAGTTGGTTGAGGTTCTCACCATCTCTCTGTTCTTAACCGGGTCGGGTTTTTTATGCTTGCAAGCAATGAAGCAAAGGTTGTGTCCATATTAACAAAATACTCTTAGAGTTTTTTAAAATAATTTAAATAAAATTTGATATTTAGTATGATATTTTTATAGGAGTTGGAATCTTATATATATTTTTCATAAATAATAATAATGTCATAATTTTTTTTGATTTTCTTTTAATAAAATAATTTATTACTGAATTTTATTTTTATTTAAATTAATATTATAAATAATTCCTTCACTAATTTTCTAAATATTCATTCTATCTCTAACCTAATGTTACCTACGTACTTAGAAAATTATATTATACTAATTTATTTTCTTATTCTATCAAATTTAATATAATTTTACTAAATAATATATTTTTTATTGAAAAATTAATTTTAAATTTTAAAAATAAATTTATATAATTAATTAGTTTTTGTCAATTTTCTTAAAAATTTATCCAAATAATATTCAAATTAAGAATTTTAAAATTAACGGAATTATTCTCGAATTTGAAATTGGATAAAAAAAATTGGTTTTTTTATTCTTGTAAAATCATTTTACTGGCAGTTTCTAATTGGGCCGATCCAAAGCCCAACATAATTGGGCTGACATTGCTAGAGGGAGGCCTATATTAAAACCAGTTAGAGTAAGAATAAGTTTGACTAAGTGGCTGAAGTTCCCAAAATTACTTTTCAGACCCTTATTATGATTCGTCATAGTATTTGACAACCTAAATTTAAATTACTTTCGATATCTCATGATTATTAAAATGTTTGGTAATCCAAGCTAAAACCACTTTTGGATTGTTCAAATGCAATAGTCAGAATATTGTAAAAGCTAAAAATTGGAGCTTTTGGCCAACCACAATTTGATAAAATCAATTCCTTCATAATCAAATTTATAAATCAAGTATAATAACATCTATTTTGTAGAATTAATTTTTCAAAAGTTAGGCATGATTGTAAACTCTAGTTGGATATTTGTTTGGCTAAGAATATTTATTCCAGTGTTTTCATAATTTGATCGATAATCAAATCGATCTTGTTAATAATTAATGTTCAATCGGTCGGATCGGTTCAACAAGCGGTGGGACCGATTTAATGAAAATTGATTATATTTTTTTATTTTATTATTTAAAATGATAATATAATATACTAATTATTATGTAATACATTTTAAATGTAAAATATAAAAATAAAAATAAAATAAAATAAAGATGAAAATCGGTCAAACCGATTATGGCCGATTTTGACCTGTTTGATCTATTTTTTATTGATTTTGACTGGTTAAACGATTTTGTGGACTTAATCGGATCTATCCGACCTCCGGTTCCATATTAGACCGGTTGAATTGATCGGTCTAATTCGATTTTGAAAATATTGATTTATTCTTCAAAACATCTTGTTTAAGAGTTTTGTAAAATATTTTAGATTTTTCAGCAAACACAGAGATTGTAAACTTCTTATAGGTATTTCAATAAAGATTTCATTTCATACATTGTGTATAGGGCTGGTTATGAATTTTAAAAAATCGGTCGAATTGTCCAAATCGTATTGCCACTACTCCGTTGATATTGATTTATAATGAAACCCGCAATTTAAATTTTTTAACAAAAATCGCATCATCCCTTACATAAATAAAGTAGGTAATCAAGTTGTTTAGTGAACCATTGACCAATTTCAATCAAAATTCAAACATTAACTCTCAACACTCAAGAGTTCTTGTATTTCTTAATATTAATTCTTATTTTTATCTTGTTTCATTTCTGTAATGCAATATGTACTAAATATTATAGCTTTTGTAATTTTAAAACTCTATCCTTGTATTTATATTTTGAAGACATTTCATTATTATTGTTGGGATATCTTTTCATTTCAATTTAAATTGTGTCAATATTGTGAAAAAAAAAAATGCAATCACATAATTTTTTTTTGTTGATTAAAATCGTGAAATTGTACGCAATCGCTTTAGACCACACCTACAATTTCACTTAACAATACCATAATTTAAATTTATTATTTAATAAAATAATATATGACAATTTAATTTAAAATTAATAAAAAATAGGCAAATACACCGTTATTACTCTAATTGTGTAGAAGGCAGTTCTTTGCTTTGTTTGGCTGGAGCTTGGTTAAATATTAATTCTAAGACACGGCCTTAATCATTTTTCGCTATTAAAATATTTATTCGTAAGTAATATATTTTAAATGAAAAGTCTACTAAACAATAAAAAAAAAAAATTATTTCTATTTACTTTTGTGTTATTAATAGAAAAAATGGCGATTTTGGGAAAATAAATCAATGGGTTATATAGGTAGGTGTACTTTTTATCTTTTCTGAAAGCCTACAAATGAAACCCAAAATAATCTAGTACTTTTTCATGTTATTAATAGATGGAAGAAATGAGAATAAAAGGATTCTCAAATGGCCTTTGATAACATATACTATCAAAGGCATTATCAAGCATTGGTTTGAAGTCAAGGGAGATTTTTCTGATCATTTGAGGAATTCCTTGGACAAAGGTATAATCTTAACAATTATGTAATAAATTGCTTTAAAGACCAATCTCATACAATTCAGGTAATGGAACTTCCCACAAGGAAACAGATTATTTTAAGGAATCACTCAACCATCCGTAATCATTTATACTACATACCTCAACAAGTAAGCTCATGGCTTGTACAGTACTTCACCCTATAGCCTCTTCCAGCCTCTTCTCAAAATGAGGCCAGAAAAGAATAAAATAAAAAGAAGAAAACGCAATTGTAAGGGGTCAACAAAGGGATAAAATTACAAAACTCTCGGATCTTGAAGCGTTGTAACAACACCTCAACAACAAACTCACAAAAATTATGTGAGGAATTGACACAAAAATAAGGTTGTCTCTTCGGATTGTCACGACATATTCCCCAACGCTCCATCATATCCTTAATGGATGGTTTTCAAAGATCGATCTGTCCAGCTTTGCTCTCATTCTTTTTGAATTTCTTGTTGCAATTTCTTGGAATAAATTTGGTCCACCA
Source organism: Paulownia fortunei (assembly GCA_019321725.1). Classification (NCBI taxonomy): domain Eukaryota; kingdom Viridiplantae; phylum Streptophyta; class Magnoliopsida; order Lamiales; family Paulowniaceae; genus Paulownia; species Paulownia fortunei. The sequence continues at coordinate 3,807,593 of CM033107.1, read as the reverse complement.
AAGCTAATCTTGGAGTCCCTTAACTTCTTCCTCTTTCCTCTGTCATACTCCTCATCCCTGTCAACAAGAAATGTTAGAACCAGTTACACATGTTCACAGAAGGTGTGAAGACATGAAGATCTTCTGCAACGAAGATGTGAAGATTGTGGCCTTTTAAATCCAAATAACTACACCTGATCCAACCAAATATCTAATGGACCTACTAACTAGCATTCAAAACCTGCAAACTATGTAAAACAAGTATCGACAAGTCCTGCTATTTGTCTTGATGGATGCCAACTTAACAAACTCATAAATATATGTAGGTGTTCCTAAAATCCAACATTAGCTCAATATAACATCGCTGGGGTTATGAGATCAGGAAAAATTTTCTTCCAGGCTAATGTGAATCCATCAATTACACAAAGGCCAGGAGGAGCTCCTCCTTTATACCCAACCCACATCTTTTGGAGCAACTTCATTCCCCATATCCCTTTCCCCAGTGCTTGAGCCTAAACACCAAACATTGGCCTGTAACTCAAAGCAGACTGACCACAAAATATCCAACCAGGTATCCTCCTTTTTCCCCTTCGATTATCATGAGCATTCTGCAGGTGACTTTCCGGGTTGAACGAATTAGATTTGACACCAAATTTGTCAAAAAGAATGCATAAATTTCAAAATATATCTTTTATTTGCTCAGCAAATCTTGTATCAAGTAATATTTTTGTATACAAGATACAAAATCAATATAGCCTGATGATCAACTGAAATCAAATGTGATATATGATCTGAGACCCTTAATCTCTTTTGCCAAGGGTATCAGTAATTTTGAAGTAGGAACTCACCATTCATCCCCAATGTAACCAATTTGTGCAGTTCCTGCTGCTCTTTTTTCTGACTTTTCTGAAAGTGAAACATCAATGCCATCCCAGCGAGCAACTGCAGTCAAGCAAACAATGATAAAAGGAAGAGGAAAAATAACATGGATGGGAAGTATTATCAGGTTGGTAAATGATCACTTCGAAATATTCTTTACCAGTTGTCTCTTCTAAGCCTCTGGTAAGCATGCTCATCGCACCAGTCTGCCTCAATTCGGTTTGGTAAGCTTCAGAATTACTAGGTCCTTGAGCAGCAGACTGCCTTACTTGTGGTTGCTTTTCGGCAGAAAGAGTGGTGCCATCAAGAACAACTCTCTCTCTAAATTCATTATTGATAACATCACTTGATATACTACCTTTGCCACTAATGTTTTGTATGCTTAAATTCTCATTTTTACCATCTGAGCCACATTTTGCTTTATTTTTCTGAGAGTGAATACAATGGTCAATAGATACAGGTAATGATTTGTCAGTAACAGATCGCCCAAGATCTGATGGTAAGTCATTCCCACCCAACAAATGTTTCAGATTGGGAGACTTCTTTTGCAAAGAATGGTGTTTTCTTCGCTTGTGCTTTTTCTTTCGCATGCAAAGGGCCACACCAAATATAATGTTAGAGCTAAGTGACATGGCGGCAACCTGACACTTGAAGAGCTTCCTTTTCACTTTCAGTTCGGGCCTTTTGTTCTTAGTTGTCCCTCGTGACAAGATCTCTGTGCTGGCTGGTAGGCCTGATAACAACTTGGACTTGACACCTTTCGTTCTCTGCCCATTTTCATGAGTTTCTTCAATGGCTGAATCACCTGTCTTCCTAGAGGAACCTCCAACCTTGAGGAGGAGATAGTTTAGTAAACTGACAAACAACTGTTTATATTTCATGCAAGAGGAGGACATAGGTACCTGACTCTCTCTAATGCTGTTTTGCTGTGAAGATTTCACGTGGTTAACTTTATTTGATGCTTCAGCAATCGTTCCCATGGGCATGATCTTGCTATCACACTGAATGAATGAAAGCAAGCATGGATCAGCAGTGTCTACCTTATATCAGGAAAAGAAAGAGAGAAAAAGGGAAAGTTCATGAAGGTCGGAATTGGGAAAACGTCGTGTCATAACAGGCTAAAAGAGCCAAATACCATTTCAGAATTGGTTCCATCCATTTTGAACGTGTCGCCAGATGATGTGCAGAGGACAGAGCTCTTTGGTGGCTGCTCAGCTGATTCGCATGGACTTTCCTTGGCACTGCCCTTGTAGCAGGCAGATGGCATGGCAACAAAATCACCTGATTCTTTCATGTGAAGTGAATCCTGTGTCACATTGCACTCAGGCAATATAACAGCAGATGCATTTGGATCTTCTACAACACTTAAACTGTTGTTGCAGGGAACAATTTTGGCAGCATGACCTAAATTAAGAGTATCACCAGAGCCCCCAACAGTTGAACGTGACTCTACTTTATGGCCCACAGAATTATTGTTCACAGTAGAATGGTCCTTCGGTGGATCCTTTGTTGGTGGCACCACTGACGAATGTTCAGACTGAGGGTCCCTCTTATGGCCCAAGTAATCAACAGACATTGTGCCATTTACATTCTGAAAAGGTATGTTTTTGAAAGGAGTCTCCTCTGGTGCGGTGGCGACCAGTGCATCTCTCTCAGATAAAGTAGCAGAAAAAGAACCATCTAACTTTTTCTCAATTGAGCCATTTTGAATTTTTTCTTTTAACTCCAGGTTTAATTTTGTATATGCTGCATTTCCAATGGCATTCATAACCACGTTTTCTTTCTGGACAACGTCAACAGGTTTCTTTGTACAAAAATTTTTCCTATCTCGAACATAAAACAACATATAGGCCTTCTGTTCCAGAACTTTTCTCTCACTAACTTGGACAACCTGTTAAATGTCATAGTAAGGGTACACATTAAAGAATGGAATCCTAAGATAGAACTGAAAAGGCTTGCATCTGAACCAGATTCACAAATGAAAACTATTAAAAGCATTATAAATTATCATTTGAACTGAACTAGTGAATTAAAACACGAACCAGGATGCCTGCATTTAAGGACCGTAATGGCTTGCGACCATTATATCCTCATACCTGATTGTCATCAAGGGAATACCACATGCCACTTGATGTGCGAACAAAGCAGTAGTAGTGGCCAGAATGAGTGCTCCAACCAGCATGAACAAGAACGCCATAGAGAGTGTAATTTAGATCCCCATCCTGCAATTATTATAGTATAGAAATGGGAAATATCAAAAGACTGTGAAATAGGGAACACAGCGCCAAAACAAGGAACAATGCAGGTGTCAAGCATGGATGTATAGGCATGTTTTTACAAATGGTACCACAAAAGAAACCACATGTTGTAAACAATTATTATATCCTTTTAAGCAGAAGACACAAGGAGGTGGAAAAGAATATCATGAATATATCAAATTGGAGCCTCTATAAGTGAACATAACAGAAAAAGAAGGAAGATGTAGAGGAGAAACGAATATATCAAACTGAAGCCTCTATAAAGGAACATAACCCAAAAAGGAGAATGAGGAAGAGTAGGCACACAAGCAGGAGAAGTAGAAAAAGAATATCATGAATATATTAAATAGAAACCTCTATATCCACACACAACGGAGAAACAATGCAAAAAAAATCACATGTAAAACTTACATAGGGGCCTGTGACAAAAGGTTTCAAATCCAAGGTAGGTCCAAAAGCAATTTTCTTATCAATTTTTTGCCCGGGTGCATGTGAACTGAATCGCTTCAGGTGAACAGAAAGTACATGAGGTGCCTTGTGAATTGTTAGCTGCTTGAGAGCTTTAACTTTCTGTTTGCATTGCTGACACTGATACTGCTTAGCACCTCCATCTAACTGCTCTTTGGTCGTGAAATGAGCAAGTGCCTTAAGCAACGAGTCTGCTTTCACTATTTCTAGACTTAAATCCAAGAATGGATCAAATTTGTTCGAGCAAAAGGAACATTGCATGCATTTCACCTAGAAAAAGAACAAAATGCCATTAGCACGACAATAGAAAAACCTCCCAAAATCATTTCTCTTACGTTTCTGCAGTTCTAACAGCCACTAAATTACCTGACTCCGTAAGCGACCGCCAAATATCTTGTGGACTAAACTTTTCTCGTAAGCACTAGGTGATTCGCTAGGCACTCCAGATGGCAAGCAGCATTTGTGCATCGATTCCAGCAAATTCACCATATACTCATGCGCATCTTCTTGCCTGGCATTTCGAAAGTTCCGAGATATACCTAATACTTGATCAAGGATTCCAACTTTAAGAGTAAATCAAAATCTAAAAGCCAGAGACGGATTTAATATATATATAAATATAAAGCCAAGAGAATTTGAATCAGTAATTAGTTCTTAAAAGCTTCTAGAACTGTGCGATAATAAAGAGACTACTAACAAGATTTCCAGGAAAAAAAATGCTGATAATTACATTTTGATATAATAGTAATAGAGTATGATCAATTACATGATCATAATTTCTTAGAAAGGTTAACAAAAGGAGTAGTAGTAAAAGAAATAGTGCAATAACGAGCAAAGTAGCACACCAGCTAGGCTTAACATCTACAGAACTTCTACACTGTGAGAAGAAGCCAAAACATCATTCAACCATGGGTCAAAAACAAACCATGGCACATCAAAACCATCAAAGAGATAGTCATTATTTTATTTCAAACAAAACACAAGAAATAAGCAACAATAACAAAATATCGGAACCAGAGGTAAGATAAAGACAGGATACAGCGCAAGTTTGAAACAAGATCTTTAGGCTCCAGAATTCTCCCAGTTGACTGTAGAGCACGGCTTACATGTTTCTGGATGGCACATAGAGCACAAAAACCAGCAGTACGACCTTCATAAACCATGAAAGGATGATCAGAATAAAGACAACATAGTTTCCAAGAACCAAAAATTAAGCACATGCAGTCAGCTTGAAAAGCACACATCTAACAAATAAAAATTTAACGAAAATGTTCCGTATTGCATCTTCAATAATATTACCACCAAAGTTCAATATATGGACAGTGACTTCATAGGCACAAAATTTTTAAGGTAACAAAAATTATCAAAAATCACTTTTTCCAACTGAATAAGCAATTGTACCAGTCTTGGCCAGTAAAGAAAATGACAGAATAAAGGGATTCACAAAGATATTATTGCATCAAGCTCATAAGTTGTGCAATAAGTGTAGGACTACTTCCTCATCATTCTCCACCATCCCAAAACTCAAAAAAAAATCATACCACCTCCTTTTTTAGCCATAAACGAAGTGTTAAAGCATTACTAGGCATACATGCAGCGCAAAGTAAACCAGCTAAACTATTATAGGAGTAAAGTTGTACATCATCAGACAACTTATAGTGTAAGGTCTGTGGAGCTTTTCTCAGCAGTGTGTGGAAAAAGATTGCCCAACAAGAGTCTTAGTTCAAAATGGGAAGCATGCTCCATTGACTGTTTTTGACTTTGAATTATTTCTTAAGAACAGAATGTACTGTTTATTACATTCCAGATGGCTATTAAGAATTTAAAATAGGAAGCAATAATATTTTTATCTATCAAACAACAAAATTCAAAAATAATGGAAAAGAACCCAATAAAGACTGTCACAGGTATTCTATTCTGTTCCTAATTAACTTTAAAAGTCGATGATCAACATAATAAGATCCCGTCACAAATCCAGTGATGAAAGAGGTGGATCGAAAATAACAATCACTTTCATAAAAAATGCACGTGCCTTTAAAAATTTAATCAGTCTTTTTACCTCATAAAAAATGCACGTGCTTTTTTGGTTCAAAGAACTTTCAAACAAAGGCTTGGGTTAGGTTAACTTATGTTTTGGTAATTCCAAAGAGGTCAAAATTGTTATGGTAGTCAACAATTTCCTTTGGAAACATAGTTTTATTAAGCTAGAAAAGGTAAATGTCTCTATAAACAATCATGGAATGCTTCATTTGAGAACTTAATTCTTGCAAAGACCTTTAGGCTTCATTTGGATTGATAGGTTTGAAACTAATGATTTCAAATCCATAATAACAAATCCATTGAGCTTGCTTGGATAATCTCTTAATACAATAGATTTCAAATCCTTATTTTGAGCTATTTTTTTAGTCATTGTGGTGAATTTCAAATCCATCTTTATATGGAGTCATTTGAAATCTTTTCCCCAAATCCTCCCTTCAAATCAAAGTCCTTCCATCCAAATGCAACCTTATAGTTATTTTACACTATTTTGGTGTTATTTCTAGTGTTTTGGGAGAGTATATTTTGGGATAACGTATTTTGGAAAGAGAATGTGTCGACAATGAAAATGTGTTTGGGTGATTTGTTGGAAATTAATCGATATATTTTGGAAGACATTTCCACCGATGGATATCTTGTCAATATCTTGTCAATGTTGTTTTATTGTAAATGTTATTTTGGTGTGGTTAGCGGGAGTATAATGGTTGCTAGGATTATTTAAAAGTAATGATTGATAATTATTATGGGAGAATGGAAATCCTATTTTGGGAAAATGCTATCACCAACAAAACCAAACAAAGCCTTAGTCTTTCTTGGTGGAACTTTTACGTCTTTCTAGTATTTGTATGACGATCAACTCATTAAAACTTAAATAATCAAGCACACCTATTCCATTTTAAAACCCACACTCCAAACAACCCAAACACAATGAATTTCATTAACTTGCTCTCCAACGCTGTTAAAAACAGCATAAAGACTGATCTTCTTTCCCTAGATCTTCTGAGCATTAATTTTTTTACCAACCCAAGTTGCTAAAGAAGAGAAGATCCCACCATACATCCAACATCATCCAGCCAGCCACCAGTGCTTTACCTATAGTGATCTCTCTTTCTCCATCTCTCTCAACTCTATTTCATCCAATTCCCCATAATTCCTATCCTTATGACAACATCCTTTGCTTGTATAGTTTTTCAGCAATCAACCCATTCCTTTCTTCGTACACCTCTTTAACTAAAATCACGTGTTTGTAACTTTTATTCATATTACTCTCATGCTCAGACATGATTTATTTAATGAGCACATCTTAATTGAACGCAAGTGCAATGTCTAAAAGTTATTATTGGGTAAATATGCTTCGTGCAAATTGAGGAGGTTTAGAGAATTATTTTCACAGATACCCAGTACTGCTATTGACAAAAGCAAAGAATTTTTCTTTTACTGTATTTTTCCCTTGAATATGCATCTCCAAGAATTGATTCATTGTCATATCATACAACATAAAAATTGTTCAAAGTGATACATAAAAAGCTGGCATCATACACACGTAAAATACAACTTATGGCTAAAGCATAACAAAATCAAGCTACGAAACCATAAACTCTCATGGAAATGTCAGCAAAGATGAGAACAAATGCAACGGCACATAAAATTAAATTTACTCAAGACAACACATGACCCAAGATCATATAAATGTGAAACATACTTGATACAAGATTACATAAGCAATACCCAGGTTTACTTTTGTATTAAAAAGAAAAAAAAAACTGACAAGAGGTAGATGAAAGTAGGGAGAGACTCACAAGAATTTTGATGCTTCCCACTTTGTAGATAAGCCGCTAATGGTTCAGTATAGGTCAGACATTGCAATACTGAATTAAGGAAACAAGTATTTCCAAGATTGCGTAAGCCGGCACCCTGAAATAAAAGTGTGAGCCTCGTATTCATGCTAATTGATTCCTCAAAAACAAATAGAATATCATGAGTAGACTGCACAGCGTACACTATATCAATATAGGATTAGTTGAAACCATCCAATTGATCAAATGAGACCCACAATAGATCACCAAACCCACATCAAATAAATTGGCTCATCAACGGCGGGTGCTGGGAAAATCAAATTGAACAGACCAAAAGCCTCATAGGCAGCTAAATTACCAAGTACACAAGTGAAACTCGGTACATCAAGCCACTGCTTTAGTTTGTGTTTTTTCAATTTTTTTCTCTCTCAAACACTAACTTCACCAAGTTAAATAGCCAGGAAATTCATTTCCTGGTTACAGCTCCAGATGGACAATCAAATTATAAAGGTATTCAAATTTGACAAACTAGAAACAAAATATAGAAGACGAAAATCACAGTATCTCAAAATAAGAAAAATAGATAGGCGAGATAGCTAGAGAGAGAGAAAAACAAGAAAGGCAATCGAATTGAAGACTTAAATACTATTTATAGTCCTAAAAAAGAGAAGAATATTTTTACCCCTGAGAACATAGGAACCTACATGGCGGGCCATTTCAGGGAATAGACTGCTTCCTATCCCTCAATCAGGTTCAGATACTAGGAGCTCTACTTTATAAATGATTACTACGAGACTCTACTGCTAAGGTAGCTTTCAATACCTTACTGATTTTATATATTTACCAATCATGTCTTCACAACTAACAAACTAAAACCAAAACAAGAATAATGAGAAGAAAATAAAATATTCGAATCACACGCCTAATGTGAAACCACGTCCAAGCCAACCGAGATGGGAAGCAAAATGCAGTTTATTTCATACCAGAGTTGAAAAGCTAAGAAGCCGAGAATTTCAGCTCAATATGATGACAAAGATAATCCAAAATAAGGTGAATAAAGTAACCACATGTATAGTTGCCTTTCTCCAATTGGCACCTAAAAAGGTTCTCCCGCCCTTTACTAACAAGTTCTACTGCAAATCAAACTCCCATCTTTAGACTTCTAAAATGGTGTCATCAGACTAGGATACTAGTAGACTATTCTTTTAATTTAAAATTTACTAAAAAGCACCGACTTCTTAATAAAGGTAACCAAGATAATTCAACAAAATTAAATATAATAGACTATGAAAAATTAAACAAATAAAAAGAACAAGAGTGACAAAAAATCCTTGATAAGTTAATAATAAATAAAATTAATAACACAAAAAAGACCCTTCATTTCTAGAAAATAAAGTAAACCAGATTAACATTTAAAAAACTCCAACATTTATCATTGAAAGTTTGCAAAAAGAAAACCCGGCAGTAAAGATAAGTAAAGAGCTGTTTCAGCTCAGAACTGTAGTGAAAAACTCCAGAGCTTCTAAGACTAGCTAGGAATAAAATTAAACCCGACATAAACCTATGAAGAAATATATCTATATATATACACCGAAAATAAAAATAGGAAATTTTAAGCATATTCCGTAAAAGAACTCACAATTCTGCGGAAAGTAATCTCGAAGCTGAGCTCCGGATCCAACCCAATCTCGGAAAGTTCCAACGACTTTTCACATTTCTTGCCCGAACCGGAAGCCTTATGGGGCTCCGGATTAGGGTTCAAAGTAACAAGCTTAAACCCATTACTATTATTATTTCCAAACCCATTGAACGGCTTCCTCGCCACGTGAAACTCGATTCTCCGATGAAACAAGGCCGAATCCGAGTCCGGTTCGGGTCCCACCGCTCGTTCCGAATTAATTAGCGCCGCCTCCGCCATATATAAATCAGATAGAACACAAAACCCTCTCTTTATTTCACCTTATAAATACATAAAACATATGTTTCATAGGTTTCTCTTTCGATTTTCTCCCAGGATTTCACACACAGGTCGGTGTAGTGCGTGTGAATGAGAGTGGTGGAGACGAGGAGAAGGGTTGTTGTTGTTCCCTGTCGGCTATCAGCGTTTAAACCCTACAGAATGTGTGCGGCGTAGATTGAGCGCGTCGTGCGTTTGATTATATTTATGAAGGGGAAAGATCAGCCGCGGTGGGGTCTACATTACGATGAATGTGGTGCGGAGGGTAGAGTAAAGTGAGGGCATTTATGTCATTTTGTTCTTCTAATTATTGTAATCAATTTAATAAAAATTAATTATATTTTTTATTTTATTATATAAAATAATAATATAATAAATTAATTATTATGTAATATATTTTAAATATAAAAATAAATAAATAATTATATAAAAAATATATAACAAAATATAAAATTTAAATAATTATATAAATATAACAAAATATCAAATTTAAATCTTTATAAAAATTAAAAATTAAAAAAAATGATGAAAATCGATCAAATCGATTTTAGGCGGTTTTGACAGATCAAATGATTTTTTGACCTAATCGGACCGACCTCTGATTTTTGATTGAATCGATTGAACAGACCGATCCGATTTCATTTTAAAAATATTGGTTATACTCCTTTAAACATATTTCTCTAATTCAAGATATCTCAAAATTTTAATCATCGTTAAATTAAAAAAAAAAAAAAAAGCTAATAAGTCTTAATTCAAGTGACGAATTTGAGATCTCAAGAGGGTCAAGACTAAAAAAGTGTGAATATTTATCTATTTTAAAGATTGTTGATTATTAATTGTGATACTTGTTGGTGATTAATTCCTAGTTGTTAATTAGTTGTAAAATATTGACATTTTTAAAGAAATTAATGTAATTAAAATAAATATCAAATTATTCAATAAAATGCGAGATTATACAACACAAAATACTCCAATTAATATAATTGAAAATAACTTTTTGAAGGATATATTATATCTTACCTAAAAATTATAAAATCAAACAAAAACTAGTATTCTTGAGGAGGAAAATCAGAAATTCAACTGGAAATCATATTCAAAACTATTCATCAAGCACATAAATTTAAACATCTAATACCATTTTCTTCAAAAGAGTGTAATAGTTTTGGATTCAAATTCCATGATTTTCCATATCCTAATCCAAACACAAATCCCATGTGAAATTAGTGAGAAACATGGGATAAGAATTGGATCTCGGTTTACCAAAGTTCAAAAAATGGGCCAAGGATTAATATACACTATTGGGCTACCGTTAGTTTAAATTGCATCCAAGGCGAAGATATCCGTGGACATTTAGAATTGGGCCTTAAACTAAACCCTCACAAGGGGCTTGTAATTGGGACGGATTTAGATTTGGGCCTAGCCTCTGGATTGGTTTTTATCTAGCCAGAAGCCACATTTAAGAAAAATTCTTTCTTTCTCTCTTTTTTTTTAATAAGTGCATGTAAATGTGTTGCCAATATTTTTCATAAAAATTTAATTATGAATTTTTTTCACCATAATGGTACGCAATTTTGGCATACGAAACTGGACATGTAGCTTGAAAATTGTTGACATAATTGGATTCTACAACCATCCTATTTTTATTATTCTATGTTTACATGGTTGAATATTCAATTCTATTTCTCTAAAGTTGTAATGTGTATAAATTATTTTAGAAAATTTCAATTTATGTTAATTAGAAATATTTCACATGACTTCATTTTGAACTAGAATTTTATTTATTTATTTATTTATTTATTTTATGTTTAAAATAATAAAGAAGTCTCCCATTTCTTCGCACAAAAGGATAAAATGGTTTATCGTGTAAAATAATAGGGTTAATCTCACTTTACTTTTTTTTTTATTTTTGTTAAGTATCACTTTATCCTCTTTACTCTCAATTGTATCACTTTACCATCTTATACTATCATTCTATCTCACTTTAACCTCTTATACTATGATTGTCTCGGTTTATACTTTTGTACTCTAAAAACATTAACCAAATTACCCATACCAATTATTTATAGTAAAATAACTTTAAAAAGTTCTAAAATTAATAGATTTGTATTTATATTTTAATATTCTTTAACTTAATTAATAACACGTAATATTAAATTCATTTAAAATTTTAATAGCTATTTTTTATAAATATAGTTCCTATTAAACTTCTATATTGTATAATATTTTGTATAAACTAATACATTTTACTTATAAATTTTCTACTTATCATAAATATATAAAATATATAAAATATTTCTAAAAAAATATTTTGTTAAATACACAAAAAAATTAGTAATAAATTTCTCATTGTTAATGAAATTATTAAAATTTCATAAAAACAATGTTGAATTCAAAAAAATTATTTTTAGGTATAATTTAATACTATTAAATAAATTATAAATAGTTGAATTATCGTAATTTAATAGATGTCATGCTCTATTTAAAAAATCATAGTCATTTTAGTGTTTAATTTTATTACTATTGCTGATTATAATCATTATTTTTAAATTTAATATAGTTTCTATGAACTTATGATAATTTTATTAATAATAAAAAATTATTACTAATATTTTATGTATTTAGTAAGATATTACTTACAAAAATATTTTTTATATATTTTTTAATTTATATTGAGTAGAAAATTCATAAGTAAATTGTGTTAGCTAATAAAAAATATTCTACTATATACTAATTTGATAGGAACTATACTAAATTAAAAAATAACTATTAAAATTTAATTACAATAAAATTCTAAATAAATTTAATGTCAAGTATTTTATTAAATTAAAAAAATTATTAGAATATATATATATATATATATATATAAATCATTAATTTTAGAACATTTTAAAGTAATTTTACTATAAATAATAGGTAAGGGTAATTTGATTAAATTTTTTAGAGTATAAAGAAAAAAATGAGACAATGAAAATATTGAGACAAAATGAGATTACAATGGGGTAAAGTGAGATAATTGAGAATATGAAGGGGTAAAGTGAGATAAAGTGAAATTAACCCAAAATAATACAAATTCTAATAATAATATCATGCAAGTTGGATATTTAGTTTTCCAAATATACCAAAAAGAAATTAAATAGCATGCAATTTTACTCAAGAAATATTTATTTAATCTTCAAAGAAAAAAAAAATACACTCTCATTCAGTGTGTAACTCATATAATATACTGACCAACATGAAGTTAACAAAATTACCAAAAGAGACATGAAATTGGCCTACTATTTGTTTCACTTGAAGCTGAATTTATATGGCAATCGACAACATTTGCTACCTAGAATCATTTGACAACATTAATAAATTGTTCTAAAATTGAGAAACTAAAAAAAAAAAAAAGAAAGAGAAAAACAAGATCAAATTTCAATAATTAAGTTTGGCTGTCATGATTGTGACTAGGTGGTTTTAATTATTTTTTTATTGTGTAATTTTAGTTAATTTTGTGGGTTGATTTTCTTACAAGTTTGAAGTGTGAATGAAGCAACTCTCCACAATCAGCGCAAATCATTAAACCCTCACTTGCTGTGTCTTCTTCCTGTCGGAGTTGGCGTGCGGTTTTCTGCCTCATCTGCAAGCCTAAATTATTGTGCTATTTTCTTCTTAGCTGGCTAAAATTATTATTATTATTACAGTTTAAAAAATATTTAAAAATTTTAATTTCTATATTGTTGATTTGAAAAATTAATTTACTTAAATTCGAGTAAGAAAGAACTCAATATCGGATACTTTGAGTTCAAAAATACTTGAATACATAAGGCAAGTTAGATAAGCTGCAGTGGCTTCCAACCGAAATCCTATTATGCTTTTAAGTTAGTTTGGATCACGAGATCATAATGAATTAAATAACGAAGTGAGTAAAAAAAAATCAATTATCTTATGACAGTCAAGCAATAAGATACTTATAGTTGATGGTCCGCATTATTCGTATATTAATGATATAGATATCACAATTCTAACAATCAAGAAGTTATGTGTACTGTCTAAATCAATGACCCTTATATCAGGTTGAATCGGCCTGATCCATTAAGTCGAATCGGATCCATAAAAAAAAAAAAAATCGTGTTTTGGGAGAATAATTTGATAAAATAATCATATAGGTATATCAATTGTAGTGATTGTTCCCCTAATATATAATTATTTTATTCTGGACAAATAGCAGAAAATCAGACTACAAATGCCAAATAGAATACTTTTGCTACTAGTTATGATTTATTGAACAAAAAAATAATTTTTAATATAAATTTATTTGGCACTTGAGTTTTACACTTATTGTCAAACTGGTATATGAATTTTTATAAATATTTTCATTGGTATTTTGAATATTGCTATTAGTGACAAATTGATACATGGGCTTATAAAAATGTGTTAATTGATACTCAAATTTTGCTATAGATGTTGAATTGGTATATTAAACGGATTATATCTAATTCTCCATCTAAAATATTTTATAATAATGGATATTTCCTTTTAGACTTTATTTTGATTTCATGTATCCATTTCATAATATTTTTCATTTGACTAAATAATTTTTCGTATTATGATAACATAAACATAAAAAACAACCATATAATTAAGATATATAAATATTCATAATTTAATTACAAAAACAAAAAATAAGTACATATGAACAAGGATTCATAGTTTTGAAAAAAAAAAAAGATTTGAGTTAATTTTAAAAAATTAAGATTTAAGAAAAAAATTAGAAATAATAATTTTATTTGCTTTTTACTGAATTTTTTGTATATCTTATCCCCTCTACTTTTTTTCTTGAATTTCCAGTTTTAAATATTAAACTTAAAATATCATCTCATAAATTTTTATTTTCAAAACTACCACTCTCTATTCAAATGTATTTTAATATCTACTTTCTTCTTAAATTATTAATATTACTCACTATTATATTTATCTATATACCTACAGAATTTAGTTAGTCCTGAATATATCAAAAGAATTAAATGGATCTTCAAATTAAATTAGGGTTTAAAATGATATATTCATCGTTTTAAATATTCTAAATGGAGATATTTATATTTATAAAAACTTATATATCAGTTTGATATTAACGACAAATCCAAGTCTAAAGATTTATAGTGCTTATATAGTATGTGAGGTAGTCAATAGTAAAAAGGCCTGGAAGACCAAAATACCCATACTAGTTTACCTTAATTCCCAAATAGATTTTTATGCAGGCCACTCGATCAAGACTCGAGATAGATTGTGGTTAATACGACCACATGTTACTTTGAGATTTTGACAGACGTAACCACCCCGTAAATACTTGCACAGTAATAAAGAATAATGTATGCATTTATTTATTTATTTATTAATAATCTAAATTTTCGATTTGCATCGAACTAATTCTTAACCTCCTAAACACCTGTCCCTAGCACCTAAAAGGGGTAAATCGCGGGATATACTTCAACCAACACCCAAATTTTCAACAAAAACTGTACACTTTTATACACAAGAAGGTCAATCGAGACACCTCAGTCTCAGGATCCTATTAATAATATAGTGATTGTTCCATACTGAAAGGTTCTCATCAAAATTTGAACCTCTACCCTTCCGATAAAAGTAAGTTCAAGTTAATTATTTCGCCACTTATTTCACCAGTTTATTACTTGATATTGAGAATGGAATAAGAGCAAGACTATAACTTCATTGACCGATAAAAAATGACTCAAAATCGACACGAATGATATAAGAAATTTTTTTTCAACTTAGCTCATCAATGTATTAAAAGTATGATATTATTTAACAAACATAGATCTTAACAAATTAGTTATGTTCCATGTAAAAATGTTACATGGTAAATTCGCTCAAGTGTATAATATATTTTTCTTTATTTGATTTTTTTTTCTTTAAAAATAAGAGTAAAATCTTTTGTGTAAATTCAATCGCAAGAGTGTTTAGATGTAATATGTTCAAAATCAGAGTAGATCGGTAGGTTCAACTGATCCAACCACAAATTAATAGTTAATTCGGTCTATTTATTTGCAAAAAATAAAAATTCGGTCAAATTGATTAAATCGGTCAAAAAAAAAGTTAATTTTTTTAAAAATTTTAAACTTCATATTTGATTATGTTTTTGTAATTATTTGAATTTTAAAATTTGTTATATGTATTTTTTTAGTTGACTTTATTTTTAATCTTATACGTAATAATAAATTTATTATATTACTATTTTATATAATATAATAAAAAAATAATTAATTTTATTTAGATCGGTAGATACACAATTCAACTGATTAAATCAATAAATGAAAATATAAAAATTCTGTATAAATATATACTCCTTTCTTTTTCCTTACGAAATCTGTGGCTACATTTACGACGTGAGCTTTACTTCGCAACTTGCAATGTAATAGAACCAATTGATGCCAGTTTTTCTTCTGTTCTTTTTTTACCCCTATGCTTACTCTTGGAAATCAGTTCTTAAAAAAACCTTTCCTTGAAATATAGTTATAAACCCACCAACGGTCATGGATAAAGCAGGAATTTTGTGGAAAAAGGGGGGATTTTTGGGGCCCCATATACAGGAAAAAACTATTATATCAAATCATGACATGGACTTGCATTGAAAAAAATTGAGAAAAATGATAGTGAGATGACAAAAATGACACAAATTTGTGGACCATAAGGTAAACATTTTTTATGAAATGTCTCGTTTGAGAGGTTGGGATAAGGCTGGTCCATCATGTAACTGCAACAGGAGTACAGTATTTGAAATTTAAGATATAAAGGGGTATCTGTTAGATAATATAAACCTGGATTTGCTGAGGTTGATTAGCTTCACTCTCGTTTTTAGATTTATTATAATTTTTTCTATAGGTTTATATATGTTCGGATATATATATATATATAACGAAATCAGTATTACTTCAATGATTGAGTAGAGTTAGACATTTAAAGTCTTGTTGAGATGAGTTTGATCAATAAAATAATATTTTTGAGTTCACAATCAACTTACAACAAAAATATATATTTGACTGAAAGAGTCGTAGTTCATTAAGTTGCTAAAATTAAGTTAAAGAGGTAGGTTAAAAATACTAATTACCTTATAATAAGTCAAATGATGACTATGTTATAAATGGTGATGCATAGACACAGCTTCTCTTTCATTAAAACAAATGTTATAATTTAATATAGATTGTGTATGGATGTCAGGATAATAAAGGGTCCATGAATCTGGTCTGACCTAACTCTGAAATCAAATTAGATCGAAATTGTGTAAAAAGATGCAAATCTTATCTTGTTTTGTCATTTTGACCATCTTAAAGAGATAAAATGGTAAATTTGAAATTTCCCTTAGTATTCTTGTTTGGTTTGAAAATATGCTTAAACTTTGAATAGAATGTGAGTCAGGTCAAATTCATTTTTCTTGATTAATATTTTTATTTTGATAAATAAGATAAATCTAAATTATTAAAGTTAATAAAAATAAGTTGTAATTATCAAATATAATTTAAAAAGTAATAAGATTAACAAATCTTATTCACACTTGACGTGTGAGATTTAGATTACTTGAGTTTTGAAGTATTATTTTATATGATTTTATGCTACATGGTACTATATAATTATTTAATTCATAATAATCTCAAATTTAATTTCAGACCTGACTTTTCACTTAAGTATAATTTTATTTAAGATTATGTTAAGTTTAAACAGAACTCGACTTGAAAATTATCAAGTTAAAATTACGAGTTTTGAAATTCATATCCTAAGAGGACTTAGCTTTCCAAGTCAACGTACAAACACATGCCAACAATAATTTCCACAAATATAGAAGACTTTTTAGGTCCTTTTTGGATCCACTACATTTTTCATGTGCTATATTTCAAGGGAATTTTACTTGAACCTAATACATTGAGTGGAGAATGATCCAAAGAAAAGGAAAAAGAGAAGTTTGAATCAACTTTTTGATTGAGTACAGCCAAAATTCAAGTGGGAAGATATTAATAAATCGGTCTTGTAGATGTTATATTAAATGATGTGTATTTAACGTATATTTTACTATATATTTACACGCAATTATATATATAATGTATGTAAAATATGTGATGATATATATTCTCGATACACATAATTGAGTGTATCATCTCTTACATTTTTTTTAGGTAAATGAAGGAATTCAAAAGGCAATATTTCCATTAGCCAAACACTAGTAGCTAAGTGGTGAAGGAAAGTCAACTTTAGTATATACTTTCTAGTTTCTAACATTCTTCACTTTCTTTTTTCTTTTTTGGATAATTAATAATCTTATTCTTCACTTCAACAAAGTAGAAAGTCTTATTATATAATATTGTTTTGGGACTTTTTTGAGGAAATTGCAATGGCAGCATCACTAGCCTATGCAAAACTAAGAAAATAATTTACTCAACTTTCTGGATCCTCCGTAGGAATAATAATGGAGCTTGTTCAAATTCAAAATTGGTCGGGTGACTTTTTACTATTATAAATAAATTTGACGTAAGTCATGAATTTTTATTTTCAAAGTTTTGAATTTGTTCCATTTATTTTATTTTTTAAAATTTTTTATAAACATATTTATGTGATATTTCATAAAAATATATATTTTAGAAAGTTTTAATATATTATTTAAAAAATATATTTTTTATATTTTTAAAATAATAAAATAAATTTAATAAATTTATTCTTTGAATTTAGGATCAAATCCCAAAAATTCTTAATGGATCTCAAATTTAACTAAATGATTGTCCTTGCCATCCCTAATCCTCTACCATCCATAATCATTAAACCCAAAGGCATTTGCTTTGTAATTTATTTAGGAAATTATGAGACAGAATCAACTTGAGGGGAAAACAAATGATGAGAGGCACATCTAAATGAAATCATTGAATTCCCACCCTTACAGCTCAGTGATTTTAATTACTAACCCAAAAAAAGACATTTTCCCTTCATGATCTTTGTCATTCATGAATCCCAACTTCTGACCACTCCACATTGCAAATTTATTTTCTATACTATATACACAATATATATATATATATAAAAGAAAAGTGATACTACCCCCACCCCACCATATTTGTAATACTGTACACCCACCATTTTTTTCATTTAAAAAGACTTATTTGCAAAAAAATAATTGAGCTTTTCTAATGTTTGTTGGTTACAGAGACAAACTACTGAGAGTTTAGTTGTTTTCTTTCTTGGCTTCATTAGAACCTGTCAACCTGCACAAGGCCACCAGACAGGTATACTCCATACGTTCGTTTCTCTCCTCTTCAGACTCAAAAAAAAAAAAAAAACAAACAAAAAAATTATCAGTCTTCACAATTCCTTATGCCGTGTATAGCAGCTTTTACACTTGTAGTCTCACATTTAGTACTGGTTTAGTGTTTTCTTGGGGTTCTGAAAAAAATTGAGTACCATTTTGTAGTATATTTTCTTGAAGCCTCAAGTTCACTGTCCAGTGGTTTGTGGTGGTGGTGGCATGTGGATTCATTTCTGTTGCAGGTGCCATAAAAATGGTTGCAGAAGCATTAATGATTCAAAAGTTGTGGTCTTGAAGTTTTGAAGACGAGGGTTTTGGGGGGTTGGTTGGAGGGGTTTGATACAGTTTATTTTGTTTCAATTATACTCTGTTTTAGGCCTAATCAGAGATGGGTTTTGGAATAGTTGGTTCTGTCTTGGTTCTAGCATTGTTCTTTAGGCCTTTGGTTTGCCAAGGACCCAATACAGATGAGTCCTTTGTCTTTGAATTTTTGCAGAAGATGGGCTTAAACCCCTCTAAAGAAAATGGATTTTCTGGCTCATTCTGTTCATGGAAAGGAGTGTTTTGTGATACCAGTGGTGAAAATGTTGTTAAGTTGGAGGCCTCAGGTTTGGGTTTATCTGGTGTAATTCCTGATACCACCATTGGGAAACTGATAAAACTTGAATCTTTGGATCTTAGTAATAACAAAATCACTGCTTTGCCAAATGATTTCTGGAGTTTGGGCTCACTCAAGGATCTAAATCTCTCACGTAACCAAATCTCTGGGATTCTACCTAGCAACATAGGCAATTTTGGTCAACTTCAAAGCTTGGACCTTTCTTTCAACAATTTCTCTGGGAGTATCCCTGAAGCAATAAGCTCCCTCATCAGCTTGCAAGTTCTGAACCTCAGTCAGAATGGGCTTGAATCAACAATTCCATTGGGGATTTTGCAATGCCGGTCCTTGGTTTCCATTGATCTATCAGCAAACAAGCTCAATGTTTCTCTTCCTAATGGTTTTGGTGCTGCATTCCCGGAGCTGAAATTCTTGAACCTGGCTGAAAATAAAATTTTGGGTAGGGATTCGGATTTTTTAGGGATGAAATCGATCAGGTATCTTAATATTTCAGGCAATCTGTTTAAGGGTTCTGTTGTTGGTGTCTTTGAAGGGCCAGTGGAGGTAATTGATTTAAGCAGAAACCAATTTCAAGGTCACATTGCTCAGGTAAACTTCAGTTCCGCCTTCAATTGGTCAAATTTGCTGTATTTGGATATCTCTGAGAACCAGTTTAGTGGAGAGTTTTCCACTGACTTGAGTCATGCTCTGAATCTTAAACACCTTAATCTTGCATACAACAGATTTAGCAAACAACAATTCTTGCAAGTTGATATGCTTTCCAATTTAGAATATCTGAATTTATCTGGAACTAATTTGATTGGTCAAATTCCTACAAATATCTCACATTTAAGTAGTTTGAGAACTCTTGATCTGTCCCAAAACCATCTCAGTAACCATATTCCTCCAATTATTACCAAGAACCTCCAAGTTCTTGACCTTTCTTACAACAAGCTAACAGGAGACATCCCATTAATGCTCTTAGAAGAACTCCATGAGATGGAGAGGTTCAATTTCTCTTATAACAATTTAAGTTTTTGTGCATCACAATTTTCCACGGAAACCATTCAAGCAGCTTTTATTGGATCGGTGAGCAGTTGTCCAATTGCTGCAAATCCAGCCTTTTTAAAAAGAAATGCTACAAAGCATAGGGGACTAAAGCTTGAGCTGGCTCTAACCCTCTCAATGACTTGTTTGCTTGTGGGGTTGCTCTTTTTAGCCTTTGGATGTCGAAATAGAACTACAATGTGGGCGGTGAAACAGAATTCTTGTAAAGAAGAACAAACTATCTCGGGACCCTTCTCATTCCAGACGGAATCAACCACTTGGGTAGCTGATGTTAAGCAAGCAACATCCGTGCCAGTGGTTATTTTTCAGAAGCCGTTGCTGAATTTCACATTTGCAGACCTGTTATCTGCAACTTCTAATTTTGATCGCGATACATTGTTGGCAGAAGGGAGGTTCGGGCCTGTTTATGGTGGACTGTTGCCAGGAGGCATTCATGTTGCTGTTAAAGTTTTGGTCCATGGATCCACCATGACAGACCAGGAAGCTGCAAGAGAACTTGAGTATCTTGGTCGCATTAAACATCCTAATCTCGTTCCGCTTACTGGATATTGCTTGGCTGGAGAGCAGAGGATTGCAATTTATGATTACATGGAAAATGGAAACCTGCAAAACTTGCTTTATGATTTGCCCCTTGGTGTTCAAACTACAGAAGACTGGAGCACCGACACTTGGGAAGATGAAAATAATGGGATACAGAAAGTTGGCTCTGAGGGATCGCTAACAACTTGGAGATTTAGGCACAAAATTGCACTTGGCACTGCCCGTGCACTTGCATTTCTTCACCATGGCTGCTCGCCTCCTATTATACACAGAGATGTCAAAGCGAGCAGTGTTTATCTTGACCCTAACTTAGAGCCAAGATTGTCAGACTTTGGACTGGCTAAGATTTTTGGGAATGGACTGGAGGACGAGATTGCTCGTGGATCACCAGGATACGTGCCACCAGAATTTCTTCAGCCAGAAAGTAGCTCCCCTAAAGCCGCAACACCAAAATCTGATGTATATGGATTTGGAGTAATTCTTTTTGAGCTAATTACTGGGAAAAAACCTGTTGAAGATGATTATCCAGAGGAAAAGGAAGCAAACTTAGTAAGTTGGGTGAGAGGATTAATGAGGAGGAACCAAGGATCACGAGCCATTGATCCAAAGATCCGTGGAACAGGACCAGATGGAAAAATGGTTGAGGCCTTGAAGATTGGATATCTATGCACAGCTGAAATTCCTTCTAAGCGGCCCAGTATGCATCAGGTGGTTGGATTACTCAAGGATCTGGAACCAATTACACAACACTGAAGACAGTGAATAGTAAAATGTTCAGTTGTTAGCCTTCTTTTCTTTTTGTTCTTTTAATGTCATTAGGTCTGTGCTGCCGTGAGAAGATTGTACAGCAGCCAGAGTATTGTTTGTGACTTCTCAATGTTTTCCTATTTGCCATACTTATATTCATGGCTAAAATGTCCAATTTATGCACCCCGGTTTGATCCATAAGATCATACCCTTCGTGCTATTTTATTCGTTTCTTGCTAGTTTGTCTTGTTTATATTTGTCAAAAACATAATATTGGACGAATAATCCCGAGCTCAAAAGTCTGATATCTCTCTATTAATGTTTTTAAAGTAAAGAGGAGAAACTACATGAGTTCAATTACTATGGAGGAGATTGTCCATGCAAGAAAATTGCCTTCTCTGTCAAATGGGAGATGCTTATTTGTGGATACTGAATGCTATGCTAGAGACTCTCTTTGTATGATATGGTGAGGCATCTGCAATAGTAGTATCTGGATTGCAAGATTCTGGTGGACATGTTGTTAGTTGCGGGCAAAATGACATTTCTGGGACACCATCTGCAACTCAACCATGGAGGACCACAGGTCCACAAAGAGTCTTAAAGTATGTTTGTAAATATTGTGAATTGAGACAAGCATTGTGTGACAAGAATTCATGCACACTTACCTAATATCTTAATATAGCAAAATGAAAGCCTCCCTTGCATTCTTTAATATGCATATTTTTCAAAATAAAAATTATGTATCACGCATGTGATAATCTGCAGCGAAACCCATATTATACTGATATGGTATGATTTTCATTATTTACTTAAAATGATGAAAGATATTTTCTTGCAATTTATGGGACTTGAAATAAGAATAATAAAAACCACTGCATTCAACTTTATTTATCATTCATCATTGTTGCACACACCAACTTTATTTAAGAAATAAGAATAATTAAAAACCACTCTCCCTAACTTATTTTAATCATTTCAGTTCCATGCCAGCATTAGGGTTCATTTTAAATACAATGCCAACAATTAGATCCAAATCTCTGGTCTCTGTGTTCACACAATTGAAGTAGACAACCAGCATTGAATAAACACACATCAATTTCAAATTTTGGGTCCCTTTTTTCTCTTTTTATATTATATGAAGTTGACTACCTGAATCTGCTATTGATTTGGGGATTTTCAATTGAGACTGCAAGATTACTTAATGCCTGATAGAGGTATGGAGAAACCAACTAAACTTGTCCTTTACAAATATTATTAAAGAATTAGTGTTTCATCTACCAAGACAA
Organism: Paulownia fortunei; assembly: GCA_019321725.1. Lineage (NCBI taxonomy): Eukaryota > Viridiplantae > Streptophyta > Magnoliopsida > Lamiales > Paulowniaceae > Paulownia > Paulownia fortunei. Next base: position 3,784,694 of record CM033107.1, on the reverse strand, counting down.
AATAAATTTAGAATTTTTTATTTTAATTTAATATTTTATTAAATATATAATAAATTATAAAATATATACTTATATTAATGTTTGTGTGTGGATTGTGCACTTGATGTGTATTTATAATGTAAAAATATAATTTGAAACTCGACTCGAACTCAACTCAATTGATAACAAAATACAAAATCATACTTTAGTTCAGTTTAAAAAGAGGCGAAGAGAAAGTAAGATAGCGAGTCACTCTTGAGTCTTGGATCCATTTGAGTCCAGAGGTTGAGAAAAAAAGCTAACGATATCAAATAAAGTAAATTTAAAAAATCAAGTTATTCAATTAGTATTCAATTTGATTAAACCTTGTTCAAACTCGACGTGATTAACAATCAAATTAAATTTAAACAAAGTTTTTGAAACTCAATACATTTGAAACAAGCTTAAATAATAATATATTATGTTTGTTTCGATTTATTTATCCATATATATAATATAAATTAAAAAAAAAAAAACTGAAAGAACTAGGAAGATGTGTGTGCTTACCTAATGCAATCAATTATGGTCTTGGTCTTGAATATAATCAAATGTGGGGAGATAATTTCCCATCTATATAATGATGCAAATGACCTTACTAAGTATAATAATATGTCCTTGCATGATTGCTTGTAAGATCATGTTCAGTCTTGTTGTTTAAGTTAATTTGTTTGGTTGTTTAGCATGTTAGGATTCTTTTTTCACTGACTGAATGATTAAAGAAAATATAAAATAAATACATAAATAAATCTTGAATTTCTTCCAAGAATCTAAATAAAAAATTAAAAGTACAAGTTTGAAAAAGTTGTATGGAAGCAGCAAATATGGGCTGCAGCACTAGCTTAAGCTTCAATTAAGTGCCAACTTATAATAAGCCCACTATCCCTTATGGGAAAAGTGTCTTAATTATGTCCCCTCATAATGACAGAAAGAAACAACGTCAAACTGAAGTTATTTTTTACTTATGTCCGAGTATTGGTTGAACTATTAAGCGTCATTTGGTAGAATCAATGATTAATTAAATCATATTGCATCGATCATTAGATAAAAAATGTAATATAATATTATAATAGAAAATTTATAATTATTAATTTTTGACTTATGAGATATCATCTACTATATTATTTAAGTAGAATTTTAAATTATTAAATTATATAGGATAATGTTAATTTTTCACTTTATGAAATATACTGATTCAACAACTTATAACTCCTCTTAAATAATATTTAAATACACTTCATTAACAAGAAGATAATTAAAGAAAAAATAATTTAAATAACATTAGTTGCAAAAATTATATTTAGTACATTATACAAAATAAAAATATATATAACATTATAAAGGTGAGATATTTTTATATTTTGTATTTCTTCAACAAGAAGACAAATAAAGAAAAAAATCAATTTAAATAACATTAGTTACATATCATATTTTAGTACATTGTACATTAGAAATGTTAATTACTTTGTATAGTTAAAGAGATTTAAAAAGAAAGACCTTTTCTGTTCTTTCTCTTGTGTATTTTGATATATTTTTGTTGATCATTAAAATTATTGCATTCATTATTTGATTCTTGTTTATATATGGTTGTTCTAATCCATACAACAAACCGATTTATTTTAACTATTATTATTACATATTAAAATTTTATTTTTTTTCAAATATGATTGGAACAATTTTTTCCCCTAAAGCTGATGTTACACAATAAATTGCATTAAATTAGAGTATGAAAACTTTAGTTGCAAAGTAGAATAAATTGCATTTAATAAAATGTCACATGTCAACATATGGTCCTAAAAATATTTCAATAACAAGAATATATAAATTCAAAATTGGTGCTTTGCTCTTATAAAATTCAGTAATTATCTTCATTGAAACAAATAAAATAGTTATAGTGAACAAATATTTATTGCTACAGCAAATTAAATTAATCATATCATTATACAATCCCACACTCTCAATTTAATAAGTTTTTCTTATTGTATAATTCTTAGTTTCAAATTTTGCGGCAAGTCAAAGAAGCATGCTTTAGTGGTACAGATTATTTTAAGCCACTAAAAATAAGTTTGGTGCTGATCAACTGTAAAAGTACTTTTTGAGTTAAAAGAGTAAATCATTTATTTTAATGATGGTAAATTGTAATAATATATTCTACTAATTATATTTTTCTCATAGTGGGGCAAAATTGTAACTTTAGGATCTCATGATGGTTTTCAAGAGCTTATTACCCTCTTTGGATTTGGGATTATGGATTTAGTGGAGAAGAGTTCAAAGATAATGAAACTGAATTTTTTCACATAATCTTTACAACTATTTATTATTGCTCAAATCCAAAACACTGTAACGGTAATTTCGTATACTTCAACACCATCTCGAATTTTCTATAATAATTTTTGTATTATATTTTATATTTCACTTTATACAGACATCAAATACGTGTATATGATTAATTATTGATTTCTAGTTGCTTTTAAGGTATAAGTATTTTTGTTTTGTTCAAGTTACGTGTATATGAATTTTTGGCCATGAACTTGAATTTACCCATGCAATTGATAAAATACATGAATATATACATACATATATATATATATGCAATTACATTTTATTCAATTTTATTTTTTTTTAATTTTATTCTTTTGCTCATGTATTGAGTGTGCTCTAACAACAATAAATGTGAATTTTCGGAGCATTTGAATGAGACAAGGTACTATATTTGTATCTCTATTTATTTCTCAACAATTAAAGGAAGTGAAATAATTATTTCAATATTTTTATTCTCTAAAATTTAAGGTTCAATTATAGCATAAAAATATTATGCTTCTCTTCTTTTTTTATGAGAAAAAGGAACTGAAAAAAAAAGTATTAGGGATGAATCCTATCATGCTTCTTTCCTCGGGAGGGTAAGCCCAATAAATGTGGGGAGCCCATCAATTATGATTGAGTCTGACATACATACGTAGAAAATATCTTGATTCAAAAGGGTGAGTTGTTGTTTGGAAACTCATTTCAAATAAAATTTTACGTAATAAAATTTATTTATAAAATTTGATAATTATTTTTAAATAAAATTTTAAAATAAATTATTTTTTTAAAAGTTCATTTTGAAGAATTTTAGAGAAGTACAAAATTGTAGTTTTTGAATTTCTTCTCTTACACTTCTAGTAAATGGACGTTAAAATACATTTCTATCAAATCCTTAATAATAATTATAATTATTTTTTTAAAAAAATTATATTAAAAATATTTATTTTATAAATAGACTTTCACTTTAAAAGTGCTACCAAACATGCAAGTCATTGAATTTTAAACTTATATAAGTATGTTAAGTTTTATCACTTTATTTATTTTTCATAACTGTTGATTGGCCTAATATACAGTTCAGAACTTAACTTGACTCAAAAAATTAGTTGAATTTAAAGATGCACAAATATATTAAGTCTTCTTATTTTATTTAATTTTTTTTGAGTACACAAACTCAGCAGATCTGATTCTCGTGAAAATACCCAACACGGACCAGTGCCATTAATCTGTGCAGCAGCTGCTCTCCTCTTTGATGTGTCCGAGCGTAGGAGGGTTTATTATTATTATTATTATTATTATTATTATTATTATTCCATTCTTGTTATGATCCTTTTCAATGTTGATCATGTACAATTATGAATCAACAGACAATTCTTACCTGCAAAGAATGAGATTTTGACTAGTTTAAACATCAAAACTAGAGGTCAATGATAAATAGCACTTGGGTAGGCATCCTTGAGGTCAATCATCTATATATCAACACAAAAAAATAGGATCAAATCAAAAATTTCAAAAATAAAAAAAAAATTATTACGTGAATAACTCAAATTAATAAAAATTATAGAATCATAGTGTGATCAATGAATCATCCAACTATATCGATAATGGGCTCACAAAATTCTTCCTTAAAGATAAAAAAAATAAAAATATATATAAAATTACTCAAGAAGATATTTTGTATCACAAATATCATTAAATTTATAAACTTGAATACCCTAAATAGAGTATATTTTCGCTCTTTTGTTTTATTTTTTCAGTTGTATGTCTTCAATTTTTTGTCACTGAAAATCTCTTACAAAAAAATAACCCAAATAATCTTCTTTCATAGATGTATTTGTTATAACTTTATATTGTTGACATTCAAAATTTCACTTACACATTTTATCATACGCCGAGTTTGGCAATTGACACAATAGAGGAGGGGTTGTCTAACAGACTCAGTAGTAGGGGGATTGTCATTTGATAGCCCATAACTCACCATCCAAGCAGCCCAAGAAGGCTGCAGCCACATTAGCCTAAGGAAGACTATGCTCTTGTTTCTCTTTCTTTCTTTCTTTTTTAAATATAATAATGAAGCAGTTTTGTCAAAACTTGAAATTTATCCCGTCAAGATTTTTAAGAGTTCGGATTTGTCCTGAACTTGAATCCGATATACCGTTATATATTTTTAAAAATATTAAAAAATATTTTTTTTTTCAAAAATAGTACAACTATTTTTTCTTATATATATATATATATATATTTGAAAATTCATATAAATACATATGTAATTAAATTAGAATTAAATAAAAAACTTACATGGGGCGGACTCACACCAAGTATAGTAGATTCCGCAGGGTTCGGATTTAAATTCACTCCATTAACATCCCTATTTAAAAAGCCAATCCTCATGGAATGGATCCAACCAACACTTAAGATGCAAACCTATGCCATTCTCAAGAACTTATACTGCACATAATCATGCACTTGAGGACTCATTTTAAAAGGAGATTAATTTAATTGTTGGCATAGGCTTAAAATTTAGTTTAGAATTATAGGGATGGAGCCAAATATCTAGTTTTGGGAGACGAAGGATAAATTATTAATTTAAATGAGGTTGAAATTTTAAATTTTATTTGGTTTACAAATGAAATTTAATAATATACCCATTTAGGGGAAGTGGGTTGCCCTAATGGCTCCATCCTAGAGAATCACACAGGTGATGTAGGTTAGTTTGACCTTCAAGTTAACCAAAAATCTACAAGGTTCTTTCTTATAACAAGTTTTATACATTTATAATTTGGATAAATTGTGTTGTGATCACATCAGATCATAAATGTATTTGTACATTGGATGTTGTTAACTGGCTACACTTCTATAATTGTACTGCAACATTCAATTGAATTCAGATTTTGATATCAAACTTGATTGTTTTATTTATATAACCCCTATGGCTAAGGCATCTTTATTCCTTATCCAATCCTAGCTTGATGAATCTAAGTAGCTTGGGGAGTGATTGCTTATCAAATAATTTTAGAGAAATTCATGTCTAAGACATATTTTTTCTACAAATACATGTATGTTTGTGAGTTTTTAATTATTTTTTTTATACAATATGTTTTTTCACTTTTTAAAATTGTAATTACATTTAAATATCTTTTCACAATATATATATATATCACATCAACTATAACTATTGCATTTTTATCTCTGGTATGCATATTATCTCAAAAAATATATCTACATTCATAGACATTATACACATATCACATCAAGCAATGAGAATTGCTTCATGGGTTCAGAACATCATATGGATTTACATATATATTAGAGATTATTTTTCATATGACAAGAAGTTCCAATGTTCCAATGAGATTTATTATAAGAAGGAGGAGATGCAGTTAGTGAAGTTTATACTTTAGAGAAGAAATGACAAAATTCTACAGATAAGAAGGTTGGTAAGAAAAGCCCCAAGAAACATAATTCTGAATATGTTATATATATTTCCTTGTAAAATACAATCTTGTATATGCATCATCCTTCAAGGTAATATCATATCTAAATGTTTGCCATTTTCATTTTAATAATTGTAAAAATCCAATTTTGTATGTTTGTCCTTGTGAATTATTAATATCATTCTCTTAATGTTTATCCTTCTGTAATTGACTTGGTCTCAATTATTATTTTTCATTTGAATATAATTAAATGTAATGCAATTGCATTATATATAGTATTTTTTGTAATTCCGTAAACTCAATTCTTTATTTTTTTTATTTTGAAGACGTTTCATTGTCATTGTTCAATTAATTTTTTAATGTCAATTCATTATCATTCCTTAAAGAGTATTTTTTTTTGTTTGTTGTTTTTTGCTTTTATTTGATCGTTTTTTCTTTTTTAGGTAAAACTGTCAAACTGTGTCGTTGATTTTGCTTAACAAAATCACAATTTACAATCACACCATAATCAGCTTTAATAACCCTTTCACGCACCTTTGAAATGTATCATGCGTGTGCTCTATTTCTTTCAGCAAAATTGGAGATGGCCATGAGTCGGAATTTTATCTGAACCCATAACAAATCCGTCCTACTTAGAGTGGGTTTGAGACGTTTGAATGAAAAACATGACGGGTTATGGATTTCATTTTTTCAAACCTGAATCAATCAAAGGTTGATAACGAGTTCTAATGGACCGTCAATGTAAAATAAACAGTCTAGAGTTTTTCTTTCCTCTATTTCATTTTCATTTTCCATGAGCAGCAGTGTCTCGCCTCCTTCAAGCTGCTGCAAGCCCTACAGAGTTCTTTTGATTTTCTTTTTCCTTTTCTTGGAACTTCTTTGGATTAATATCATCTTTCTTCTCTCTTTACCTCTTTTCTTTGAATCTTCTTGAAGAGTTTGTAATTTTTTTCTTTATTTAGGCCATACAAAATGAATGGGAGCTTCACAGACAACACTCCACAATGCCACCCACGCCATCCCACCCACCGCACACTGGCGTCGATCTTATGGATTTTATTTCTTCAAATCGAACAAAAAGTCCCTAGGTGGTGAACAACTTGCTTCACTTTCATTTATCAAATTTTCTAGGTTTTATTCACTGGTATTATTACAATTTAAGCTGTATTACTCAATTTTTTAAAGGGAGTCTAAAGCATATTGTTTTATGTTTTTAGCAATTTACAAATGTCAAATAATAAAATTAACAAATTAACAAGTTGGATTTGTTGGGTTTAGGGTCCTGTGAGAGCGGTGGATCCGAGATCAAATTGAAGCGGGGTAGGAAATGATAGATTTTAGGTCCGTACTAGTTTTGGTGGGGCGGGTGTCAAATTTGATCAAATTCATCTCAAATTTGTCTTTTGTCATTTTTAAGTGAAATATGCAAGATAAACTGTCAAAATTCAAAAAAAAAAGAAAAAAAATGTAAAAAAAATGAGAGAAATAAAAATGTTTAACAACATAATTCCTTAAAAGATATTATTGGATGTAGAACCAATCAATTGGGCACAATGTGCGTAAGATTTGAGTTTATTTATTTAAAAGTATGTAATTCTTTTTTACTCCATATATAAAAAGTATTTTTGTTTTACTTGTTTAAAAAATTTCTTGTATTTCAATTTTGATTATATTAATAAATGAATAGGAGTTTATGTTAATCCTTCCTAGATATAAGCGATAGTAATCAATAAAAATAAAAATAAAAATAAAAATCTGCTACACTCAATCAATAGTACGTGTGTGCATATATATATATATAGTATCCACGTATTTTATAATACAAAATATTTTTCTAATTGGTTGTTAAAATACAATTGATGATGTCAATAATATCAAAAAATACAAATATTGACATAATACATATAAAAAATCAAATTTAGAATATAAACTCCAAAATAACTCAATTATATACAATTCAGATCATCCATTTCAATTTCGTGTTTTATTTTGTATTCCATGTTATAAATACATATCAATTTAAAATATTTTTTTAAATATATATTTAACATAAATTGTTTATATTTTATTTGTATCTATGAATTAAAATATGAAATAAAATATTAATTAATATAAAAAATCTAAAGTGGAAAATACTATGCACCAACTTTGATTATCTTCAGAATTTTGGGAATCATTTATGAAAATTAAAAGTAGCCGAAGGCCTTTTGCACGGTTTCATTTTTCAATTACTATAAATGGGTAATAAATAAACAAAAAAAATTAATCAAGCAGGACATGAACAATCAACATGTTTCTCGCTTCCAACGAAAGGGTGGGGGTTTCAATTCTGATGGGAACCTGCGACTAAATTTCAGTATGGAGCAATCACTGTGCTGCCAATGGAATCCTACAGCCGTAGTTTGGTATGGAACAATCACTTTGGAGGCGGCTTCTTGTGCGCAGAAGTGTACAGTTATGGGGAACCTGTGATTCAGTTGAGACATATCTCGCGATTTACCTACTTTTAGGTGCTTGGACAAGTAGTTAGAATGTTCAAAATTGAATGGTGTAAGCTAGGAATTTAGATATTAGAAAAAAAAAAAAAAAACTCAGCGTAAAGATGTTAGTTGAGTATATTCTTTTTTGCTCTCTTTGACTTTCAAATAAGTGATACGTAACTCTAAATGCTATATATCAAGGACCACACACTGAAGTAAATAAACATGGAAATAATATTATATTGCAATTTAACATGTATATCATATTAACATTATATTTGATCCTTGAATTTTAATTAAAATATTAGTAAAAAATATTTTCTCACTTCAAATTATAATATTTTCTATTTTATTTTATTTTATTTGTCATCTGTTCTCATAAAAATCCATCGTTCAAAAATATCATAAATAATTAAAATAGGACTATTATTATGTGAAAAAAAATATCATACTTAGCTTGTTACTTGTATTCAATCTAAATTCTCATGTCATTTTTTTTTTTTTTGTTAAAATTAAAATTAGTATATAGTATGAATTAGAAAGGAAAATTACAAATAGACTTACATCATTACTAAAAAGAAAAATTGAAAATAAAAATGAAAAAAAAAAGATATTTATTTTTACCATAATATAATTAACTAAAAGTTGTAATATTATCTCATTACCAACCATCCTCTGAAAGTCAGAAATTCTTTCTTGAAAAACAACAGAACAAAACTCTAGAGAGAGAGAGAGAAAGATGTCGGACGAGGAGCATCACTTTGAGTCGAAGGCCGATGCCGGTGCCTCTAAGACTTACCCCCAGCAAGCTGGCACCATCCGCAAGAATGGTCACATAGTCATTAAAGGCAGGCCTTGCAAGGTGGGATTCCCACCATATATTTATTTATTTTTTGTCGGATTTGATTTTGTTGTTGAACTCGAACTGGTTTGTGTTAATTTCATCAGATCTTGATGGGTTGTTGTCTTCTCTATTCCTTGATGTACTTAGATGTTGCTTTAATTAATTGTGGTTGTATTTTAGCATTATTCTTCTGCCCAGGTTCTATATATACTGTCTTGTTTGATTTTTTTTAAAATTAATTCAGAGCTAAATTTTATGTGGTATTACAAAATCTTGAAGGGAGTTATTTGTGTGACACCCTGTAAAATTGTGGTATTTTTCGATTTATAATTTGTTCATTCTTGTTTCTAATTTGTAAGACATCTTTTCCTTTGTTTATGGAGGTGGGGTTGTGGGCCTTTTCCCCCCATAATTAACGAGAAAGGCTTCACTTTTTTGGTTCCTGGAAATCCCCCATATCTCCATACTCCCCCAAATCTGGGTAGCTTGAGTAAATAACTGAGTACTATTTGTGATTATCATATTAATTTGAATGCTTTCTTCTTATATTTTGTTTTTTTTTTCTTGAATGTAAGTGCCTGTAATCCGTTTTTTTCTTATTGAATGGGTAATAGTTATCCTTGAGATAATGTATATTTACTAATTCAACATATTTGCAATGCAATTTGAGTTACTATTGCATGACACTGATCACTTTAACCTTAAAAAACTTTGGAATTGGGAAAAAGGTGAAGAGGGGAAAAAGTCGGTTAATTTTTGATGTAGATGATTGAAGTTTATCTATCACAATTGTATCCCATGTGTTGGGCACAACAGAAGCAATTGGGAATACGAGACTTGATTTATTTGGAATATTTGGGAAATCACACCAACATGACGACGTCAAAGTGAATAATACCGATATAATATAAAATTGCATAGAGAATTTTATTTGGTTCAGCAAATCCGCCTACGTCTAAGAGAGTTCCTGTTTTTCACTAATAGAGAATTTTCTGGTACAAGAAAAATACACCCTTGAGTTTTATGCCAAACTCAATAACAAAAAACTCTTGTACAACCACTCTAATAGTTATCAAAAAACACTCTCCGAATCCCTTCGTATTGTCCCAAGAGAAAAAACTCCAAGTGTTTTCCCACACCTATCACAATTTGACTCTCACAAATTGTTTTCCCTAGATGTCTACACTTGCTACTCTCTATCTTGTATCCAAGCTATTTTTCTTGGGTTGTTGTGTTTGCTTGGTGCTTTTTGCAATTCCTCCTCAAGCCCTTTTATAGGCAAAATGAGGGGACAATTGTTTGGCACCTTGCCAAACATTCAAAAATGGGGTTGGGAGGCTTTCATTTCACATCCCCTATTTTTGACTCTATTTTATTTTGTGGGGGATTACCTAACACCATGTTCTGCAAATTGTTTGTACCCCATTATCATTAGGCTCAATCTCTTAGATGTAAAATATGATACCTTGGAATTGCTTTTTCAACAACTTTCATTATCCAAAATTTTCCTTAAAAAATTATGTTAGGCATTTGAAGGAGTACTTAACAATTCCTTTTGCTTCCAGGGATATGTAATAGTTTTTTTCTTGGCCATCAACATGTTTGTTGTAAGAGTATCTATTCTAGGATCCAAAACTTGTTATTCATTTTGTTGGAGTTCTGAAGGAATTCTATGTGGAACATAGTTATGATCCTTTCTGATAAGCATGAAATTAGTAATAAATATTTTTGTTTATTGAAAAGGTATATTTCTTGTGCTGAATTAACTGTTGATAGTCACGACACTGGCGTCTTCCAAAATGCTACAATACATTATATGTTGTCCTTACAAGCCAGTTAAAGGTATTTAATCAATTATTTTTTATCTCATTTCGATAAACATCACGTGTCTGGTGTCTGTTTCACGCATATTTATTCTTCTTGAATTGTAATAGTGTTCGATGTTATCCGCGTGACAATATACCACATCTCGATGTGGAAGGTTGGCTCTTCCTTTGGAGTTTCAAATGTATAAAGTCAAGAATGACTTTTTCTCTTGAGGCAGGGCGGATGGGGAGGCTTTGGGAATTGATGATATTTAGGCACAAATACATGTTGGAAGCTGAACCACAAAATAGAAAAATATTTAATAAACAATCACTAAATACACGAAATGGGCTCACTAAACCATAGAAACCTTAGAATTTTTATATCGTATTCACTCAGCTATTAAGAAATCTACCTCATACGGTTCATTAATTCTTTTGGTTTCCCGTCAACTAATGGGATTTCTCATGGGTCTATCCCATTTTTCAGATTACACCATGTTTAGTATTTGAACAGCTCCCTGTAGTATGAGTCTAGAAGAACATTGCTCAGATGAGAATGGTTATAGTATTATAACAGCAAGGTATTATAACTTTCTTAATTACACCTTTCTTAATTACACCTTCCTGCAGCAGATGTTAAATTCTTGCTCCCTACACTCTGATGCAAATGCTTGTATAGCTTTGTCACCTTGTCAATCTGTATACTTTTCCATATTTTTCACTTGGATCTGGTGTTGCAGCACGTTGTAACTTTGTTGAATTTGTCTCATTCTAGTGCAATAGTTTTCTAATAAAACAGCTATTTAATTTCTTGAAAACTGTGCTATTCTTGGGATCATTTATTTTCTCTCTGACAACCTCTGTATTATGTGAATAGGTCGTTGAAGTCTCCACCTCGAAAACTGGCAAGCATGGACATGCCAAGTGTCACTTTGTGGCAATTGACATATTCAATGGCAAAAAGCTTGAAGATATTGTTCCATCCTCCCACAACTGTGATGTAATGTGTTTGTTCATTTATTCTTTTTTGTTAATTCCTTAATTCTAAGTTTGCATTGGGCAGACACCATTTTTTTTTTTAATACCAACAAGATTTTGCTGATGTTGTTACGGAATGTTGTCTCAGGTGCCTCATGTTAATCGTACTGATTATCAGCTGATTGACATCTCTGAAGATGGTTTTGTGAGTTACTTTCACTATGCAATACTTAAGACTACTTTGGTCTTATTGTATTACCTCTCCAATTTAAACTTGAGAGTACCATATTTAACGTCGACTATCTTTAACATCTGTTTATTTTCAAATTCTAATTTTTTTAGCTCAAACCCATTATCAAGGTGTCATGTAGATATCTAAGCTTAAAGTGAACATTGTGGTTAGTCTAATTAATAGTTAATTGCCTCATTTTTGTTTTTCTATATCATCTGTGGGACGAGTTATCAAGGCGTCGTGTGGATTTCGAAGTTTAAAGTCAACGTTGCTGTTAGTCTAATTAAACATCATTTTGGTTTTTCTATATTGGCTGCTTTCTATGCCTCGTATTAAACATCACTTCTGATGTTTCAAATTTACTCAGCTCATACAGATCTATTATGTATGTTATTCTAGATATATTTTAATTTTTTATGTAGATTATTATTCCTTTCTTTCATATTTTGTTACTTAAGTTCTAGATGAAGTTTGATTGAGAAGAAATCTTTAAAAGCCAAGAGGAGAAATAACTTTGTAAATTGTAGTAATTATTTTTCCCTATATGTTTTACTTTTTGCGTATGACACAGTAACCATTCTACTAGTAAGAGATCGTTTTGGAACTTATGATCCATGGCCCTGCTGCAATAGGTGGAAAACCAAGCCAAAGTTTTAAATGGCATGCTTTTGGTGGAAAGTTTTATTTGTTAATTCCTCATTCATGTTTTATATCTTCTCCATTGAATATGGGCTGTGTTTTAGAACTCTTGTCATACTTTCGTTTATAATTTTTCTTATGAGAATCTGAAACTTTGAGGAGGGACATATCAAGAAATCAACTTAATCTGTATCGCAACTTTCAACTCTCAACGTAGAGGCTTGTTGATATCTATTGTCGTGTTGGTAAGTCTTGAGCAGGTTGATTTCTCTGAGTTGTAGGTTTCTCTTCTGACTGAAAATGGTAACACCAAAGATGATCTGAGGCTTCCTACTGATGACAGTCTGCTCAGCCAGGTGAGCAGATTGTATTTACACGAGTACTTCTTCTGCGGATGAATATCATTGTGCATATAAAACTGAATTTGATGTCCTAAGCGTGGAACTACTGGTTTTCATTGCGTGCAGATTAAAGGTGGGTTTGAGGAAGGAAAGGACCTCGTGGTGTCTGTCATGTCTGCAATGGGAGAAGAGCAAATCTGTGCCCTGAAAGACATTGGTCCTAAGAATTAAATATGTTGCTTATCGTTGCAATATCTATAGAACCAGTCCTAAATATTCCTACTACAATGGTCCAACGTGTATTTCATATATTTCTATCTGGCTTTCTGATGGTTGAAACTGATATAGAACTCACAGCACAACTCGCTTATTTAGAGACCTATGGTATTTCGTATTCGTTTTTGTTGTAATCTTCATGCTTGAGTTTTTTCGGCCACATCTTTAATATGCTCAAGATGGCAATCTGGTTTGTGCCACCATTCTAACCACCTGTCGGGGTTGAAGATGGAGAACGAGGATGTTATCCTTCGTTTTTTTTTTTGTTTTTTTTTTTAACTTTAAAAGTATCAAGGGTGTTCTAGGACATCCATGTAAGATAGAACAATGTTGGTTCTTATGGGATGCTCCAAAACCCTGCGAGAATGATCTTCTTGCTTGTAGTTTTGCAAGAAAACTAAGTCTCGAAGTGCAAGATTAAGCCCCTGAGCCACAGATGCTGAAGGCCATGTTGGGTCTTTGGATTTTGGTGAGGGAAAAGGAAAATATTTTTGTAGTACCTTAATTTTTATTTTGGTTTATTTTCTTTTTCTTATTCTTTTTCCTAACCATAATTTAAGATCCAAATATAGCAAAAAATGTCACGTAAATCCCAAAAATATACCAAACAAGTGAGGATATTTCTAGCTATTTTTCTTCAATATTGTTTCTAATGTTAATTATGTCGCAATTTTCTTCTTTCACGTTTTCAGGTAATCATGTATTCAATAGCTACGTTTTTAAATCTTTCACATGGTTCTTGCCACAATTTTAGATCTTCCACTGGCCATGTTTTGAAAGTACTTTAATTTTTAATTTTTGTCATAAAATTAAGATAATCGTATGCTTTTTCTAAAACAAGTTAAAGTCATGTAACATCATTTTGATTATGTGTGTCTTTTGAAGAAATGAAAATATCAATTTATTATATATTGGTATATAGACGAATTAAGTTGAGTTTTTGTTTAAATTTTTATCGTGTTTCAAAAATTATATTTAAGTTTAGTTTAATTGTTAATTGAATTGAACGAATTTTAATTAAATTGAGTTATTAAATAAAAAAATATATATTTAAATTTATTTTGTTATATACATCTAATTGAGTTCAAATAAATTTTTAGATATTGATCTCAAATTAAATAGTTAATGCTTAAAAGACTTATAGATTTTGTTCTGTATGCCAAAAAATCAAGCAAAAAATGATAAAATGTTCCCTTATGGAAGCGTGATTAGAGTATCATGGGGCCGAACAAAATCTACCTAATCACTCTCACCCACCCAACTAAAGTAGAGGGCAATATAAGTATGTTGGTTTTACCAATTCAAAGCCACACAAAAAACTCACCTAGTCAACACCAATCAACCACACCCCCTATTCCTAGCATTGTTTATTTTAGGATTGTGTAAAATATTCTACTATTTTCTTTATAAAATGAGTGCCTTTTATTTTACCATTAATCAGTCGATTTTTTTAATTACATTAATTATTTTTTTTATTATATAATCAACTAATATATATATATATATATAGTAACAAAAGAAGCCTAATTGTTCTAAAATTTTGTAATATCAAAATATTCAAAGAATTAGCATAAAGAAAACAATTAAGCAGTTTTCTTCAAAGTATACCAATTGGAATATTCATTTTTCAATAGAAAAAACATGCGATAATAAGATATGATAATTGGGTAGTAAAATATTTCATGTACACAAGTGAATAAGTTTATTTGAAAGCTTGACCTTTCTATAACTATACTATCATGAAAATAACTATAAAACTGGTATACATGTTTTATTTTATTTATTTTAGCATAATAAATATTTAATTTTAGTTTAGATAAATTTCTATGCCCAAAAAATTCAAATTATATTAAAGGCTCTATGCCCCCAGTTAAATAAGTATAAATACTTTATTTTTTCAGTCAGTAATCATTTAAACTTATTAAATATTCTCTTTAAAATACTTATTGGTTTAAACAAGATTTTCTTGGGACAATTCTATGATTCCCTCTTCATATTGCATTAGGAACCCATCTCAATTACTAACTTGATTGCTAAGAAGAAGGAATTGCTTGCAGGTAAGAGCTGTTAATATGAGATCCAGATGAACTCATCAATGCACGTAAAATATTCGCATACCTCAAAATAAGAAGTATTTATCCACTTCAAAAATATTTTATAAATATTATTAATTATTATTCGATACTATAATAAAGGAATTTTATATTGAGTAACTTGTTAATATAACAATTTATTTTCAAGTTTAGTTGGCTTGTTGGTCCTAACTATATAATTAATTAAAAAACTAAAATAAATAAGTTTTTTGTATTATAATTCATCCCCGAGGCCAAGGGCATTTCTGGAAATGTACAGTATGAACCGGAGTAAAGACAAGTCAACAGCAATGCGCAGAAAACCCATCCGGAAAAATCCAAATCCGGAATAAATGTCCGGTTCATAAAAAATTCTGATTCGGACGTTAAACTACTATTAAATTTTCCTAATGACACTCCAAAACAGTTCTCGCCACTCCAACTCACCACTTTGCACATCACTAATCTACACCCCGCAGCCATTCAGTTTACATCTTCATCCTCCGTAAATAACGCTTTAACCAAAGGTGTTTATAGTCATTTCAGTTGGCAAGAGCACTATTCCAAAGGAGAATAAGAGCACAGAAAAAACTACAATTACTATAAAACGGTTCTTCCAAAAGAAATGAAAAGCTTTATTACTTGTCAGTCACAAAAGCACGCACTTACACACTGACTGTGTGTAGGAATCCACCATGGAAGAAGAGAAAATCCGGAGCTCCGAAGCTCTTCAGGAGACGGAAAACGAGAATTCGAAGCTACCAAACGAGGGAGAAGAAGAAAATCGAGATGAAAGGATGGAGAAAAATGATGAACAGAGGCGAGTGAGTAGTGATAGTAGTAGTGATTGTGCAGTTGGGAACAGTTCGAGAGGAGAATCAAAAGCTTCTGAATCCGAAACCCTAGCCTCCGTACAGCTGTCCGAGGGTGATTTCCAGGCCGATTTTGATGAATCCTCCCACCTTCTGTCCGGTAGCTAACTCTATAGTTCCTCCTTTCGTGCTCTCTCTGCCTATGTGTGTGTCTGTTTTGTTTTTCTGCTGTTTTTCGGTTTTAGTTCAAAATCAACCTGCAAATAATTTTCACACGGCCGATGATTTTGAATATGTATGTTTGCATGTGTATTACGGTTAAGAGTCTGTAAAACTGGTGAATTGATTTTGATAAACCTCGAATATTGCAGAGGTTCCAGTGGAATACTCTTTGCAACCACTACAGTCGGCTGAAGAATTGAAGGTTGGGATTTCACTCGTGGCACTCTCTCTGTTGCTCTCTGAATTTTTTGGACTTTGCTTCGATTGTTATAACTGTCCATAATAATGTGGGAAAGACGAAAAAGGACTAGCTTTTTATTTGCAGACTTTATCTTATGGTTATTATTCTTGTTAACTGAATTTCTTCTGTTACTGCTGTTGTTTCTTATCTAACCCTGTATTGAAATTGAGTTGAAATAAAGAAAATATTGAAAGTGTTTTAGACTTTTAGTTTTATTTAGTTTTAGAGTATGGTCGAACTAGGATTTCTGGTTTTTCAAGTTTATGTGAGTCAGCGTCTGGACTCTTAATTAAAGTAATTTATACCCAAGTTTAATAAAGCTTAAGTTGAATCAAAATACAATTTCTTTTAGTATCACAAACATTCTAAACTCTAGAACAATTAATACAGCTAATTAACCAAACTATGTAGATGTGTATGGTTTAATATTGGACTATTGGTTAATTCCCACAGTGGTTTATTTATTTTTTATTTTTTTCTGGAAATCAGTAAGGGATCATAAATTATACGGATTGATTGTATCCTCCTTTTTAGTCTATTTCTTTTACAAAAAAAAAAAAAAAATTTGGCTGCCGAAAAGTCTTAAGAATTCTCAGACAGGACAACTTGTTCGCCTTGAAATTAGTGTAAACCAACATTTGTGCGGCTGCTTGCTGCAATGGGTATTTCCAGGTAAATTGGAAAAATACCTGCCTTTTTTTTTTTTTTTCCTTATGAGTCTTAAATTGACAAAAGCAAAGATTCATGATAAGACATTTATAGGATAGTTTCTACAATCTACATGCCATTGTTACTGTTCATATTTAAGTCAAATTACTGTTTGTTTGAGTAAAAAGTCGAATGCAGACAAGCATTGAGAATAAGCTAAAGATGATTGAAAGCAGGACTATTCTTTCTCATCAGTTGTTTTCTTTAACTGTTGTATGCTATTTTAGTCAGATCTTTTGATACTGAAGTGAATCAATAAGATATATACTCTTTGTAAATTTTCTCACAGCACTTGCTTTTGCAGCAGCAACCGACTTCATCAAAACTAATCATCACTCACATCATCAAAATATCTATTATGTTATTGGTCATAACATAGGCTGATGAGAATGCGGATGTTGATGAAGCTTTTACTTACTTTGTTAACCCAATGTTTTGTGCGTGTTCAATTTTAATACATAAACTTTTGAAGGAACAGCACGTACATTGTGTATCTCTGATAATATCAATTCAACTTGACTTTAATTTCATCTTGTTTTTGTTGTTACCTAAGGATCAAGGAAGAGCAGAGCATGAGGAATCTTTGAAAGGTATTACTGGTCAATCTGCAAAGGTTGAGATACAGCATCAGATACAGGTTCCTGATGGTCCATCCAAGTTGGAGCTGTCATCAACGTCTGTTACACAGTCCATTTCCTCCATTCCAAATCCAACCCTACCAAAACAAAAATTGCTACCAGTAGAGAATGGGAAGAACATATGCCTTACAGAACAGGACAAGCAGAATTCTCCAGACCCAAAACCTTTATCAGTTGTGCCTGTGCTGAAAACTCCTGATGGGTACAACTGGCGCAAGTATGGTCAAAAGCAAGTGAAGAGTCCAGAAGGTTCTCGGAGCTATTACAGATGCACATTCTCTGACTGTTATGCCAAGAAGATCGAGTGTTGTGATCGTTCTAACCGTCTCATAGAAACTGTTTATAGAAGTTACCATAATCATGATCCTCCCCAAAAAGTGAATGGCACTAGAGAAAATAGGCCCGCATTACCAATTGTGCCAGTTAATGGGAGTAATGATACAAGTCATCCGGTGAGATGTGTTAACGATCCAGCGCCATCTACTCCGTCGAAAGAACCTTTACTAGGAATTGATGAGATACCTGAAACAAAGCAGCAAGAGTCAAGTGGTTCTGATGAGACCACAGAAATTAATATGAAGGAGGAGTATGTTGATGGACCTGAATGTAAAAAAAGGCATGTTGCTAATTATTTTGATGGTCAATCATTTTCATGTTATCATATCTCCTTAATGAGGGTTATTTGCAAATAATTTTAATACTTTTTCATCTCTACAAATCACCAGGCAAAAGAGAAATTCCACTGGTGAACTGGAGTCCCTTTCTAAACCTGGAAAGAAACCTAAATATGTTGTTCATGCAGCTGGTGATGTGGGAATATCAGGAGATGGCTACAGATGGCGCAAGTATGGACAGAAAATGGTGAAGGGAAATCCTCATCCAAGGTAAAAACTCCCAGTTTTCAGTGCCATACTTCAATTCAGACTCTTGAGTTGGCTTATTTTATTAAAGCCATTGACCTGACTTTGCTGTTTTTAGGAGCCACAAAAACCTGAATGTTATCTTCATCATATAGTTGTGGTCACGCACCTCTACATCTTCTCTTGTGCACCACCTGGTCCATCAGTAATCCTAAATAGTATTTTTCATTATTTAGCATTCTATCCGGCAGTCTATATCTGTATATGGTTCTCTCAAGATCACTTAATATTGGATTTTGTACTTTTCCTTAATTATGGTTCATGTTCAATTCAGGAAGAATTATGAAAGAGATGTGCACGAGTGGTTGCATTCAATACTAAATACATCACCCAAACCCCACCCATACCCAAGCCCCCGGAAAAAACGAAATGAAACAAGTGGAAGAAAAAAAGATTTATTTCGCTTGCATATATCCAGAAATATACATATGTGCTTTTATTTCTCCTTCAATATCAAATTTTTTGCACATTCTCATGAAAGGTATGAGGGGGCTCTTTAGAGTGCTTATGTTCTTATGCATTTAGTCTGCTCTGATTTTAGTTATCAATTGTTGAGCAATTAGGAAATCTCAAAGTGGTGTTAAGGTGGTAAAGATTTTTAGTTATGAAAGTTCCTGATAAGGTCATATAGAGTGATTTTTGTTGTCATGTTTATATTGAGGATTGATCACTGCTGGAGGATTATGAAACATTTGAGATTTTACCCAATGTTGGAGAGTTTATATCTCACTGAGGTTGCATTTTTTATAATACAAAAGTCATTACACCTTATTCAATTATATGTGTATGAAAAGTTTTCCATTTTCATTCATTAAGATAGTTTTGGTAGCGATAGTTCTATTCTAACACATCTCGGGATTTTGGAGGAAGCTGTTATTTTTTCTGAAAGAAACATCCCCTAAATTTTTCAGCTTTCTAAGGAGAAGCTATTTAGCAAACGTATAATCAAACCATACCTTCATTTCTTGTAAATAATGTGAAATTTTACTGGTTCGTGAAAATATTTCTTCACTTCAAAATTTGGATAATTAGGTCCATGGTATAATGTATTGTGTGTTGTATGAGTCAAAATGCATGCAGATCAATGACAGTGGATTGCAGTTTCTATCCACAAGAGAAGATATTGTTGAGTAGATTATAGAGGGTGTTCAGTCTTAATATTAAAACCAGTCTTTGTGGGAAAGCATTGTAGTACTTACAGCTTATAGCTGTATAAAGAAATGTGGCAGAGCCTTCATGCTATCATACAACAATGTGACAAGCACTGTAATAGCATTTGCTTAAGTGAAGGTTATGCATCATTGTTATTGATAGTGCATTTGACTCGTTGATGTGAAAAGTTTCTTTGTTGTCTGCATTTCAGACCTAGGTCCGTAGTGAAAATGTCTGACCAAACAACAGATGCTGTGATTGCCACTAAGGTTTAGGAATGATCTGTTGGTGAACAAAATGAGTCAGGCCAAGGGTTTGGGTCCCAGGGGATGGATATACTTTGAGCTCAAACTCACTTCCTCTTTCCTAGTTAACAAATCCTCAATATAAACACTCAAGCACAAAAGAAATACAAACATATGGGCATGGAGGCGCACAGAAATTGTCAGACCGCCATGCAGTTATACATGTATGAATGTAAGCATGTGTTTATGTACTGTATGGGCACGAGGTTGTCAGAACTTTTGTTCTAATGAAGTTGTCCCCAAATACCCAGCTGAAAAGAAACGACTTACAGAAAGACACAAATGCACGCAAACACTTAAAAATTACATTTTGTATTTATATTCAATTTTCTGGAAATAAAATTTATTGTCGATGTCTTTATACGTCTGTAGTTTAATCCTTAATTGTGCCATCTGCAAACATGGGGTGTTGCGCTTGCACTGCATCCAGGTCAAGAAAGGAAAGGGTTAGTTCAGATGCAGTTATTGGGATTATAAAGTGCACTGCACCGGATTGAAACACATGTCCCAGTCAATGATAAGCCACCATATCTCGTGGTCAGGAGTGGCACGGCACACTATATAGTTCCTCTACCCTATTACTAGTGCACATAAACAAGTGTGAGCTGAATTTTGAACCTACGACCTCCTCAGTGAAAGAACACGGTGTCCATCAGTACACTAACGTTAGTTAATATGTCTGATTCCTTATATCTATATATGGTTTCTAGACATATAAAGTAATGCTTTTCTCTCAATATATGCTAATAGAAAACTAATGAAATTTACCAATAGGTAGACGGAAATGGTGTGAGATGCAATTAACGATCAACTGCCTTCTATTATCACATCCATACTACTATCTCATTTATAGATTTCCTCTTCTTCGGTTTACTAGTTATGAAGTATGCATGTTTTTATACAATACTTGATTTTTTAACCTTTTGATCTTGGCCAAGTAAATTGCAGAATGTCTAACTTCTATTAATTTTTTACCTTCTTTGCATATCTAAAGAAAAAAAAAGACTACTCTCACTTTTGGAACATTGTAGGACTCATTTTATGTTAAAAATAGAAACTGCAGGATAAGAAATTCTCTTCTGAAGAGATGGCTTGTTATAACAAGTGGTTTTTCAAATCCACTATATTGTCCTCACTTCAACAATAATAACCTTCTAGCCTGCTATTATGGCAAGCTGTTAATTTCTATTTGATGTTGGGGGTAGGTCTCCGGATTATAATGGCTGCAGTTGAAGGGCCATCAGCCAAAAGACCAGTGTCTCATGTTAATATTGGATGGAGGGTAGTTGTACGGCAGTAATGGAACTGGGCTTATAAGATTGGGGAGGCCAAGTGTTCTTAAAATGAAAGAACTAAACTCTGGAAAATGAAAACTGACCACATCTCTGCAAGAACTTCTTAACTTTTGGCAGAGCTTCTCTTTTCCTAACTTGCACCCACCTCCTTACATGCCAGAAGTTTTCAAGTCTCTTTATTCATATGCAGATCTATGCTGTCCAGATTCTTTCTACTTTCTTGCTCCATTTGGTTTAATCACCTTGTGTATGAATATTCAGGAACTACTACAGATGCACATCAGCTGGATGTCCTGTTCGAAAGCACATTGAGATGGCTGTTGATAACACGAGTGCTGTAGTAATAACGTACAAGGGAGTACATGATCATGACACACCAGTACCAAGAAAGCGTAGTGGCCCAAAGAGTGCTATTATGGTTGCTACTTCTCCCGTTTCCTTGGACAATTTGCAAAATAAAACAAAACCGCATAAGAGTCAAACCCAATGGTCAGTGGACAAAGAAGGTGAATTGACGGGTGAGGCACTAAATGTGGGTGGAGAGAAAGCATCGGAATCGACAAGAACACTTTTGAGCATTGGATTTGAAATCAAGCCTTGTTGAAATGCAGAACTTAAAAGTGGGGGTTGACTCAACCACAAGAGCTGAAGTAATGGTGCTCATTCTTCTAATAACTCATTTGAAATTTTTTTCCTCCTCCTTTCTTTGTATGTTTTATTTGTTGTAGTTCTAGGTTAGTTTTCAGCTAGTGTGTAATTTCTTTATGCAGAACGCAGTAATAAAAATAGGTTGGTTGTAGTGGCAGCGTGTAATATTGATGGCAGTCATTTATGTAAATTATTGTGGACCTAATGAATTAAATTCTTCAGTGAGCTTGGGCACTTATGGATTTTCTTGGGTTCTTCTTGACTCTGATAGGAGCACATTAGGAGAAACTTAATCTTGGTTTAAATTATTAGCCTTTACCTAGTCAATTTTGCTGGGAAATGTAATTTTCTTCTGAGGGTTAGCAATTGCTATGTGTTTTCTTCTTAGACAGTTATTGGCTTTCTTGACAATTTAAGATCTGTGATGGCTTGTCTTTATATCTTGCCAATATGATGTCAGCTGATCAGAGGTAGTAAATCATAAACCTAGCAACTGGACTGCAGCACTAGGAGCATGCATATTAAGCGCATGATTGGCAACACTGCAACTCTCTCGATTTAGTACATCTGGAAACAAGGGTAGTTGCTTAGTTTTGTCTGCTCGTTCACTTAACTTTTGAAATTATTTTACTGAACGTGGTTTGAAACTGTTTTTCCATGTATATTTGATGCTTATGGTTTTGCAGGTGCCATCAAATGTGGATATGAAAGTTGCATGCATTTATCAGGTTCTTCTACAATTAGTGTGGATTTAATAGTTGTATTCATCTATAGGTTATTCATATAGATGCATACAAATTAATACGATACAGCCGATCCTATGACATTAGTTGTTGCGTCTAGCATGATAACCTTGGGGCTAGGCCAGATTAAAATGATTTAGATTTGCGAAATTGTACTAGTGGACTTGAAACCCGAAGGGTCTTTGAAATTCCTGTAAGCTCAGGTTTTTCAGTTCTGAATTCCATTTTTTTCTTTTATTTGTGGCTTCATTGGTTTCCACTTGTAAATATTTGGTAGAGGGTAATTTTATACCCCCTTTTTGCCTTTTGCAATTAATTCATTCGTGCAAGGCTTCCATTTTTGAAATTATGTCTGTCCCAGGTTAGATGTTGGTAGATGAGTGAGATTTATGTTGTCTGCTATGCCAGATGAAACTATTACTATTATTATTTCTTTCATTAAAAGTATATATATAAACAATCCAAGTGCTTACAGCCCTTGTCATGCTACAGCATTATGGGCCATTGTATCAAGCACCCACTTGACTCAAGGCACTCAAATGAGAGAAGAAATAGCTCTACAGCTTCAGTGACAGCCTAATCATTGATCACTATCAACTCACAATCATCCCATGGTTGATTAGTTGCTCTAGACATGTGAAACTGTACAAAGAGAGTGACTAAAGGTTACATGGTTTAGTTTGTAAAAGATTCATTTCTTGAACTGTAAATGTCCTCAGCAATTCACCAATATTGCTCGAAAAGTTTTGAAGGCCTGTTTGCTACTTCATCCCTATCTCTCCAGTGCATTTTGAAGCAACAACAGTCAATCAGTCCCTAAACATGGATGCGTAGTCCAAGTCTATACACTTTTAGCATGCAAATTTTTCTGTTTTCTGATTGCAATAACATGGTTTAGAACCGAATTCGTTTCCACTGTATAAGACCTAAAAACATCAGCGTTCGAGTAAAAGTGACCATCTCCCCTAACATATGTTTTAAAATATACATTCTTGAACTGTATGATATTAGTTAGCCATGGACTCCCTCTGCTAGCAGAATCTGTTTATGACATATGGTTCGATACCATTTGTGATTAATGTTGTCACCGTATAAACAGCAGTTTTCACCAGGCCGATACAAGAAACTCAAGTCATTGTAATCTCTGATTCGATGGCTCTCTCTTCCTGACCTTTATCCTTTATAGTGGTTCCTCCTTTGCTTCAGGAGCACCACAGTTGTCGAATCTGAAGCAACTGACGAGATGATCATTTAGTTTGCGATAAAAGGAAGTAGCGAGATGAACTTATCACTTCTTCCACATGAACGTTAACTAGTGGCTGTATGCTTATTTTACCAAATATAGCAAGCCCGCATGTCCAAGTTCAAATAGGATAAGCGGAGCTCCACACGGTGTATTGTACGTCAAGTGGGTGGATGCGTGACAAGTATATATGTGTACGTGAAAGATGGGGTGTATGTGCCGAAGGAAAACCTGAAACATGATCCTCATGCAAGATTAATGACCCATATACAAAAAGTTTAAGTCGATCATACAAGATTGTGATATCATTCATAGTATGAAGTATGGTTATCAAAGGAGCAATTGAAATTTAATAATTTATCTTGAATACTTCGATTTACGAAGAAAATATCACGCTCTCGTTTTGATTCAAATTAAAAATTGACATACGCTAATACATCTATATTAATTGTTTTCAAGAGAAAAAATGATGTAAATTATCATCTATAATTTCATGTTCTGGAGTCATTAAAATGACCGAAGGACTATTAATTTAAAATTTACAGATAAACAAATTGTTTATTGAGTTACCATAATACCCATAAAATTAAAAATAATATTATTATAATTACAACTATGCCATTAGAAATCTCTAAATTTAAGGGCGTTTACAACTCGTTTACTAATTGAACAAATTTTGATTTCGGTACAAATGAAAATATAATTTGATATTTAATTTTTATTTTTTTTAAATTTTAATATTTGATTTGGTTTCGATATTTAGATTTAGCTTACGAGCTAAATACTAATTTTCTTTTTACTTTTTCCATTTTTTTTCCTTTTAATTTTGACTAAAACCTTAAACCCCAGTACCAAAGCCGTGACGCGAAGCCCTGTTGAAGGAGTTAACAATGGAAGCTGAATTAGTACTTGCTTCATCTCCAACAGATGCCGGCGTCAGCTGCTGGGACCTCCACACCGGAGCCGAGCACCTCCGCTACAAGTCGTGCGCCTCCCCTACCCACGGCCTTGCCTCCGTCGCCGGCCGCTTCCTCGCCTCTTCCCAACTCCGAGACCCCAAGTCTTCTTCTGGATCTATTCAATATTGGTCCTGGAACAAGGTAATATTAATTTGAATTAGATTTACCCCACAAGAAGATGCCTGTGTTGTTCTCATGTACTGGACGCAAAGAGATGTGAGTGAATGAAGTCGAGGTGTTTCTGCTACTTCCTTTGTTCAAGAACTCAAATATGCGTAGTAGTACTATCTGATGCAAATTTCATGTTTTTTTATGTTGATTGATATGTTCTTGGGATCATTGAAGTCTAACGGGACTTTCTATTTGGGAAAGAATGAGCAACTTTCAATTTAGTTTGTTGTAAATTTTGCAGCCTCAGGTTGAAGTGAAGAGCTTCCCCGCAGAACCCATAAAGCCCCTCGTCTCCAATAGTCAGGGAACTTATATTGCGGGAGGAGGTGTTTCAGGGGATATTTACTTTTGGGAGGTGAATTATGTTAAATAATATCTCGTATTTGTGCCTTTATTAATTGTTTAAATGATTGTAGCGATTGAGTATCTCTTGTCATCCTGTATAATTGTAGGTTGCAACTGGGAAATTGCTTAAGAAGTGGCATGCGCACTACAGGGCTGTTAGTTGCTTGGTTTTTAATGATGATCAATCCCTTTTGATTTCAGGGGCGGAGGATGGATGTGTTCGCATTTGGTCACTTTTCCTGTATGTTCCACTTCCGTCTTTGTTTAATTATGTTGCGAAATTTTGTTAAATGAGTACTTAATGGATGTTCTTATACTACTTCAGGATATTTGATGATGCAAGGAGGGAAGAAGCGAGGCATCTGTTTGAGTACAGTTTCCATGAGCATTCTTTGAAAGTGACTGACGTCAAAACTGGCTATGGTGGATGTAATGCAATCATCGTGTCTGCTTCTGAGGATCGTACATGCAAGGTTCATCATACAATGTCTAATCTATGTTTGATGCTATAGCAAATGTATAATTATTGGTAAATATAAGCATAAAAGCTAATTTGAGGAGGAAAAGTCGTGTCTTTTAAGAAGATATGAGTATATATGTATGCTGCTAGTTCGTTGCTAATTACTTAAGTCGAAATCTGATGAGAGCAATATTTTCTTAGCATTCAATATCTTCCTGGGCAATTGCTTGATTTTGAGTTCATCTTATATCATAATGTGATTATGACATCAATTTTAGTGATTTCCAGTAAATCTGCTCTTATCCCAGGTGTGGAGCTTATCTAGAGGGAAATTATTAAGAAATATCGTCTTCCCTTCAATAATAGATGCAATTTCCCTGGACCCTGGGGAGCATGTCTTTTATGCGGGTGGTAGAGATGGTAAGATATACATTGCTGGATTAAATGCTCCAGTAACCTCCAACAGCAATTATGGATTACATATAATTGGTTCACTATCTGAGCACAGGTTAGTCAAATTTTAAATATATCCAGGGTTCAGCTATTTGAAATTGATGTTTCGAGTCCTTAGGTTTACTCATTTCTTTTTCTCACCTAGGCACAATACGAAGTTTCCTGAATTAGTTTATGATGACTTGTTACCTGCCTCACTCATTTAGAAATGTTGCCTGGTTTACTCCAAATGGTCTTTATTGTTTTTTATGAAGTATTGAAAAGGTGACTGGCATTTTTACCACGAGAATTGTTTCCAGGCCATAAGTTCAATTACATATATGTCTGACAGGATGTTAGTTGTTTAGTAGCAATGGCCTTTCAGATTTTGCATAATTGCAACTCAGAACTAGAACAGCTAGATTGTTCTGCTAATGTTTTTGGAGTTCAATTCTACTTGATTTGTTAGCATTTTGCTCTTGACCTTGTTTACATTTCTTTTTAGATTTACTAAATTGTCCATTCATCATAAGTTTAATTTTGTAGATGTCTGACAAGATGTTAGTTGTATATAGCAATGGCCTTTCAGATTTTGCATAATTGCATGTCAGAACTAGAACAGCTAGATTATTCTGCTAAAATGTTCAGAGTTCAGTTCTGCATGATTTTGTTAGCATTGTGCACTTGACCTTGTATACATTTCTTTTTAGATTTTTTGAATTATCTTGAATGGACATCATTGATCTGTGAAACAGCAAAGCTGTAACCTGCTTGGCTTCTAGTGCTGATGGATTGCTATTAGTTTCTGGATCAGAGGATGGCATGATTAGAGTGTGGGATACTAGAACTCGAAACATAACTCGTGTCTTTAGACACACAAAAGGTACTGCATATTAACCCTAGTAATGCTTGTTCAGTTAATAAAATTTTGCACAATTTGCATTGTTATTCAGTTCCAATTATCCGTTATTTGAATTGGCATTAATTACCGCATAGTTCAAAGTAATTGCAAAAATTAGTTGGTCATATAATCCAAATGGCTGATTGTGCTGATGAATACAGGTCATTCATATTTTCATGTTATTGCAGTTTGCAGTGTTTGGTCAGATGCAACTTGTATTTCCTTTTGCTCCAGCTTGATCCTGTGAATTCTCAAATTTATAACTATAGATGATCTCAAATTGCTTATATTTCTAATATTGCTAATACAGAAATGGTTGCTCCAAGTTGAATTATTTCTGATAGTTGCTTCATGTATTCAAGAAAAGCTGAACCCCTCACAGAGAATTCATTATAGTTGTATTACCATTTATGTTTGGGTGTTTGGATGAGGAACTTGAATGATCATGAGGGACCTGGAATTCATCATGTATCAAACCACCTCAAATCTACAATTAAGTCTAGAGTATTAATACATCAAGGGCTTCCACCTTGAGATGCTGGTGATATATGAGCTGGTTGAGGGACAATAAACTCAGTGGGATCTCAGTTTCATTATTGAGGCGCATCCTCTGGGGAAAATTGATTAACACTTGCATCTTCCTTTGGCTGATAGACCCACATTGGGTTGCTCATCATGGCTATTGAGTATGTATAATTGTCTATGCTCCGTGGAAATGTCTAAGCCTTACTAAAAGTGCCAACTTTGTTTGCCTAGTGACACCGAAGTAATGTCAGATTATGAGTTGGTATGTTGTATGACAATTTTGAAAACCTGAGCATCGTATTGGACATAAATCACAACGGTTGGCGCCTCCATATCTCAGTTCTACATTTTTGGCTAAACCATTTAGACTGCTCTGATATACTAACAGGGAAGTTTTCAATGCACACCACCTCGCATGAGAGAATAATTTGATATGCAAACTGTAGCAGATCTATGACTGGCGAGGGGTGCAATCTTCTGCTATACCTTCAACACTTCATATTGAGTATTGATATTAAATTAAAGCTTCACTCTTCCCCATCTTTTCGCCTTTGTGCAACAAAGTTAGTAAGCTGAGCTCTTCAGGATCCTATTAAAGAATATTCCTTGCACTTCCAATGCTTTTTGGTTAAGATACCTCAACTTCACGTACTCATTTAAAAGTATTACCATGAGATACAATGGAGTACCAGAGGGGCGCTCTCTAAGAACTCTAGTTATGAAATGCAGCCTTTGGGTATTCCCAAGTTTTAGTTATGGCTTCCTTGTGGAAGTACTTATGAGATTTTAGATGAGAGTTGAGCTGATGGCTCATTCTATCTGTATGCCCATTGTTTCTATGATTATAAGCTTATTGATTATTGGAGTGTGAAGGAGCTCTGCTAGTTTAAAAGCACGAGCTGATGGAGCCGTGTGCTTTTTTCGTATTTGCTTCTACATCTGATGAGTTATTGATCTACTTTGATTTATGTGAGCTGGCATATGTTTTCAATAGCAGGCCTTTTTCTGCAATAATTTCATGTTTCTGGTCATCATACTTATTGTGATTATTGTTGCAACAGATCTTTGTCTTCTGTTCATCAATAATTCTCTTTTTTAACTATCATATATTGGGAGAATGTAAAATACTAATGATTTTCTCTCGGCCTTTGTCTTTGCACAGGTCCAGTTAGTAATGTTCTTGTCATCAGACAGCCACAATACATAAATCCTCGGACATCTGCCAGTTCCCTGGCTTCCCCATTAAGGAGGCATGGTTTGATGTTACCACCTCCGCTTGAAAAATTTGCTAATTCACCAGATGAGAATGCCTACGTTAAAGTATTCATCGGTCCTCAGGCCACTTCCAACCAACTCTTAGACTCTTCATACATCAGCGTTCAAACAATGGAGGCTCAAATAAAAGAACTACAGGTTCATATTTTCTTTATAAGTGTCTAATATATCTGCCCATATAATCCTTATCTTTTGAACTTATGGGTATTTTCTAATGTGAATGCTTCAGTTCTTATCAGTCAATGTTCTAAAGTATGGAGTCTTTTATAACTGATCCTTCTACTTTTAAAAATTTTGAAATCCAGATGCGATATATAGGTTAGAAAGGGTAATGGTGAATTGATATATGCCTTATTTTGACCTATCCACTACGTGATTTAACTTTTTCAACCACTGTTTTCCCAAATATAAAAGTTTTATGACTTATACATCTGCTCGAAAATCTGGTTGACAGCTTGATTGATGTTAGTTTCTGGAAAAACTAGGTTTATGCCTGTAATTGCTCTTACTATGTAAATAGTTGCTTCTTTTTAAAGGACAACTTGCATGCTTATTCTAAGTGCAGTTGGATCCTACAGATTCGAGAGTTATAAGGTAATTTTTGGCAAGGAAAAGGTATATCAGATGGATTTATGGACATGTAGAATTATATTATATTGATTTTTACCGCTACTCTGGTTTTCTCTGGGTCTTTTGAGTTGATTTAAATGAACAATTTGTTTAAAAGTTTAAACTATTGCAGATGAGACGAATTTATTCATTTGAGGTCTTTAACATGCCCACTCATGGCAGGCTTATTTTTTTCTGAGCACAAGGAATGTTTCATAATGGGTGGTGGTGACACCTGACCCCAGGATAGTGCCTGTGCCATGATGTCATATTGCACAACCAACTTGTCTGAAACTTTAAATTCTGTCAGTGCAAGAGAAGAGAGGAAATATCTATTCATATATATATATATAGCTATCTATCTATATATATATTATTTTAAACATGGTTCAACCCTTTTGATCTTGATGGTACTTAAACTCGTTTTCAATCAGAAAGCATACCGATTTATTGTACTTCAACTCACATTAGGGATGATGAAACTAATTCATTTACTTTTGTTACCATTATTCAAGAGTCATTCTCATTTTTGTATACGGGATTCTATTGAGATTGGTATCACTGTAGGATGGTTCTGTAATTATAATCATGTGCTTAAGATATCCGTTGATGGTATAGACCAAAGAGAATAGCTTCTTTGAAAGAGACTCATGACAGACACGGAAGGGACATTGAGTTAGATTGAGGCACATGTTTACTTCCCCCGATCAGTCTGGTAGTACACAAGTTTTATTGAGTTTTAGGCATGTCAATGGTATAATAGAGATGTTGCTTTTGTATGCTGGGTGACACCTTGGGTGCCCTCCAGCAAATTGACAGTTTAGATAGGTGAAGGTGTAGAGCATGTCAAGGGAAACAATCTAAGGTTTTAAGATAAGGATGGTAAGTTGGCATGACAATAAACTGGAGGGCTTCAGAAGAGAGTTTTTATATGCTTGATTTTGTACCATGTCTGTATAGAGTGCCACATTCTTAACTTGTATATTTTATTCAAATATATATTCTATTGGATTTTACTTGTAAGATACAGTGGCATACCTGCTTTATTGTCGTGATTGTATTATGTTACATTTGCTTGCCGCACTTTGTATGTTTCCAGCAGTTTCTCTTAGTATATCTATAACTAATTTAGAGTTTTTATGCTTCATCTCCTGAGAACTTCTAGGTTCGTCCTTTATTTGTAAACCGTATTTGTGAAAAATCTCAATTTTCTCTCAGTACCACTACCAAGACTTGATTGGATGTAATGATGTAGTTTGTTTTCTATTTTAAAAGTGGATTGACATTTCCCAATATTCAAATGAAATTTCTACTTCATCTATTTTATTCCATCACCGTTTTCTCTATAAATCTAATCAGCTTGATAGTTATTGAATGTGCAAACCCCATGAAGATGTCTTGCCCAAGAATGTATGTATGGTTTCAGATTTGAGTCTTCATACTGTGAGTGCCTAGTGTGGTTAAAATTGCTTTTTGTTTTTCCTTGCTGCATGCTTTTCTTATCATCCATTGCTCAAAATGAACTTTTGGAAGCCAATATAACCTTTAAGTTTCTCACTTTCTGGTTTAACCACTCCACAGCAACAAGGTTCTTCTGCAGCTGCTGAAGTGGATGTGGAAAGGCTGAAAAGTGAACAGCTAAGATCTGTGCAAATGATCCAGCAATGGAAAAAGATGTATGAAAATCTGCATCAGTTCTGTGTCAGCGAGCTTTTGGATGGCAGTAACACTGAAAGTGCCAATGGACACAATTTATGAGGTAACAACATTCAGGGTTTAGGGTAGTAGGAATTCCAGTTTCTGGTAAACCACAGTGCTAGAAAAGTTAGAAAGTATCCACTCTTCGCCTTGCTGTTTCCTTGTTGATTCGATTTTGAAGCCTCATCAGTGTTGAGGATTCCCTTAGTACAACTCTTTCTTTTTGCTTTTTGTCGTAATTCCCTACACAGTCGTCAAGAGATTTTTTTTTACCATCTTTCAGGATTATGAAATCTGTTATTTGAGTAAAGCATAAAAAGGAAACATATTCTGTAATTATTCGACAGTTTAACTTGATTTGAAGCAATTCTATAATCTTTTTTGTTCCTGAGATGTGAAACTGTGAAATTTCAGCTGATTTAATGTCAAGATTGTGCTTGATGCTATCTGTGATTTTTCCATGATTCTATTTCTGTCCAGGCTTGAAATCCATTTCTAGAAGAATTGGATGGGAAGGTGAACTTTGCAGAAGTGCTTATTTGGTTGGGAAAAATAGGACTTCTTAGAAAATTATTCCAATCTTTCAATTCGCTTACCGACTGATGAACCGGACGAAGGCTCTATTCACACAATCTTGTCTTAAGCCCTTCTTTCAAGAGCAGCAGATCAATCAATTTTTCGTTCCTTCCCTCTTGTGTGTGAGCTTGACCGGATTCTTCTATCTCTTGCTCGCTTTGATCGGACTCTGACAGCTTAGGCTGCTCTCTTTCCTCTGAGGATAGTTAGGTTATCCCCGCACAGATGTTCTTGACTTGTTCACAGGTCGACCCCATGGCAGCAAGAAAAGGCGATCTCGTGCTATACTCCAGTGATCTCCTTCCTACTGAGGCACGTGAACTTCCATTGTTCTCTTCCACCGGCTTTTGACCTACATATCGTCTGTCTAATACTCTAATACCCATAGGGTTTAGCTCTTCTCTTCCGTTTTCCGATCGGTTCTGTGTCGGGTGAGTGGCGGAACTTCTTCCTTCCATAACTAAAATGAAAGAAAGTCATGCTGACGGCAAGACCCAGCCAGATGATGTGTGCTGGTTGGTAGTGAGAGGACTCTTAGTACTTGCATGCCCAAAAGGGGGTGCTCGTTTATTTATGTTTTCTCATATGAATCTTTTGTCTCCAGCTATTGGAGATCGCCACAACTGTTTTGAAATTCAGATTCCGGGATATTGGGGCTTCTTTACATCTTCTCTTATGAAATTTCTTAGCCGGAAATAAGCCAGAAGTTCATTTGTCAGCCTTAACGCCCTTGCCTTCCCCATTCTTTTGACCTTGGATCGACCATAGGGCGTACTCTACCATTTCCCGTTGTCCATTCTGCTTCTGGTATTTCGGATTACAGGACGACCCTAAGGGATGGAACTTCCAATTCAATAGATAGCACAAGCGGCATTGCCCTTCTTCACTCATCGATATTGCTGGATTGGATTTTTGCCCATTGTCCAAGATTCCCCCACTGCTGCCCCCGTGGGAGTCCGGGCCGTGGCAGTGGGGTTTGGAGAAAGGCGCATACCACCACCTTACCTTGAATAACATGCAGTCTCAAGACGAAAAAGAAAATGAAGTGCCCTCCAATATGAGTGAAATTTTAAGAAACCTACCTCTGTGTGAATAGATCCCAAGTATGTGGGGCTCATCACATGTCAAATAATAATTTTTATATTGATATAATTTGATTGATGAAATGTAAAAAAAAAAAACACAAAAAAATACTATAACTAAACCTGACATAAAAAAATAATGAAACTCATAATGATAATCCTAGCATTAAAAAATTATTTTGATTTTATAAAGTCAATATTTTTACTACCAATCTAATCAATTTTTTACTTTTATATAAAAATCTAAATAATATTTTTAACCATTTAAAAAAAATTAAAAATAAAAAACTTAATATGAAAATATAATCAAACATAGCCCAACATTTCTTTTTTCAAACACAAGAAGCTGAGAAAATAGTTGTACTAAGCAAATTTGCCAAATTAGGAAAGTAACCAAAATAAAAAATGGCATATGTATAACTTTTGCATTTAAAATGGTATAATTTTTACATCAAACTTAAACTGTATTATCAATTCTTCTATTTCAAATTTTACTCTAAAAAGAATCTTCCCTAAATATTCCTTTTTACCATTTAAATAATTATTTTATTTGATCAAATATCTATTTATAATTATGTTAACTTATTAATACAATTATATATTCAATTTGTGTTTTATATTTAGTTAATTAAAATAACACATCGACTTCTCCTGAATTATCTCTGATAGTGGTTCATGTCTTCTTTTTTGTTCTTTTTTGCCTCAACTCTTTCCCCTTCATTATGCTTTCTCTTTCCACAAGGATTTATCCGAGTAGTCTTCTCCACTTGAATATATATCTCACGTAGCATTCTTAATCGTTAGACCTCTAATGCTATCACATGATATTAGTGATTGAGATCTTATAATCAAATTAAGAAATTCTATATTTAAATAAGAAAAATAATAGATTGATCGATATATTGGATATTTATAAATTATATGTTATAATTTTGAAAATATTAAAGGTGTTACTAGTAAGTTTATATGATTCGATTTAATTAAATCGAGGTGTTTTAAAAGTATACATCTATGGATTAACATATTTGGGATATTGGACATGATATAATGTAATTAAAGTGTCATAATACAAGGTCCATATGTGCATATGATTTTAGAAATGCAAACTAGACAACCATTTAAAAATCGGATGTCAGTCGATTTGGAGATTGAATGAACGGATATAGGAATTACCTATGAAAATGAATGATAACTAAGATAGGTTGCAATCAAATAAAAATAAATGAGACACACAAGATTAGATCTGCAAGATAAGGGGAAAAATCAGATTTTACCACTACATGCCACCTCAACCTTATACCACCTCTGGTAATTCATTAGAACAACTTTTTGAGATGAAAAAATTAAAATTGAAGAGAAAAAATGATGAACAAATTTATGTAGTTATGGATGCGATCAAAGAAGAAAATCAGCAAGTTGCAAATTTATTAAATAGGATCTCGACAACAAAATTAGCTGAAATTTGAGAAGAAAATAAACTCAAGGATTGATCTCAGTTTAGATGAGTACTTTCGAAATGAACAATCAATAATTTTGTAAAAAAAAGGCTCAAACAGCAACATCTAGAATTTGATAATACCTCTTATATTTTGGACAGTATTTTCAAGATATTGGAAGAAGAAGTGATCTTCCTGAATATTAAAAAAATGTTTTAGTTTATTTTTATTTTGTATTAATATTAATATTATTTAAAACTTAAGTGATTTGATTTTACACATGTAATTCTCGCATTTCTCTTCAATGTATTTAATAGTTTTTTATATTTTATTTTTTTATGACATATTATTATGAATAAATTTTAGATCACATAAATATTTAATATAAATAAAATAATTAAATTATTTTAAAATTATTATTTACATATAAGACATAAAATGAATAATTTTGCTGACAAAATATATAGTTGGCATAAAATAAAAATTTCTTAAAATAATTTTAAATATAATAAATAATTATAAAATTTACTAAATTAAAAATAAATAAATAAATAAATAAATAAATAATAAAAAAGGCATTGTGAACAACGCTGCGCCACACTTGGCGGCTTGAATTGCGCCAAGGTTGGAGGCCGATTTCTGCACCAAATTGGCAGGGTTGGGCTTCTTGCCCTTAGGCAATGACCTTTGCTAATCAAAATATTTTACCTTTTACTTTTCACGGTGTATGTTTTAAATGTACAAAAATAAAATAAGTTTTATCAAATATTTTTGAATACTCTATTAAAAATTAGAACCTACTAAAAAATAAATAATCAAACAAAAGTTTGACACTATAATATAACAAACCCATGTTTAATTTTTTATTTATTATATATATATATATGATATTTTTTAATATATGTATTTAAATTTTTAAAATTATAAAACAAGTCTAATAATTCCAACCTATTGAATTCAGGTCCGTACCTAAGCCCTTAAAAATCTTGATGAGACGATTTTTAGATGATAAATCCACCCCAAATCTTATTTCGTTGCCATCTCTAAATGCACTTCCAACTTCACATAAAATTAATACATTTAATATGTGAAATAGATAATTAATCTACTTAACTTTAAAAAGATTCCAAACTAGCAAACACTTTGACATCATATATTTAATAAGCTAATTATTAGGGTGGAAATTTAATGGGTATATTAAAAGATACTTTTAATAGGGTCTAATCACAGGTGGATAATTCTATTTTCTTCATTCTAATCTGGTTGCCCAATATTATATCAGGTGGACCGAATGATTATACAGGGTGATGGGCTTTTTGCTATCTCCATTTATTTTAATGCGTTAGAATGTTGTCTTTTCATACTGCAGATTTTATATTATAATTAATATTTTATTTTTTATATTATAATTTTATTGAATAATGTGGATTGATAATATTATAATAAAAAATAAAATATCAATTATAGTTAAGAATCCAAACTGATGTTTTCTGGCCAAGAAGAAGAAAACATCAATGACTCCCTTCACATTTTTGGGGGTAATAAGGGCATTTTAGTACTTTCCTAAAGAAGTCGAAGCATAAGTTATTTTGGTACCATAAACTCACTTTTTACTTTTTTGCAACTTCTCAAATTAATTTCCAAATATTTTCCACTTTTACTATTATTTCTCAAATAATCTCTAAAACTTCCCCTTAGTATTGAGTTTCATTTTTGAGCAAGGAAAACACCAACTAAAATAGTCTAGAAAATTGGATATTGTTGGATAATATTATGAGCTAATGATCTCCTTTGCATTATACCAACCCAACTTCCAATAAATATTATATGAAATTTCAAACCGTTCAATTAAATCCTAATTAATATTTTGCAAATGTGCCAAGCAAAGCAAATAATTAACTAAATTTTGCACCAAATCATTCTAGAAAAAGGAATACTTCAATTTGGATTCGGGAATTTCTCATTTAGGATCTTTTGCCATATTGTTGATAAAAAATAAAGAGTATAATGAGAGGGGAGGGAGACATATGGGGTTTTTTATAGCAAATTTTATTAATTTTTTTTGTATGTGTTAATTATTCAGCACGTACATATTTTGCAGATAGAATTTTACACTTTTCAAATAATTAATTTTATGGATAGAATTTTACACATAGTGAACAATTAATATAATACAATAGAGGAAAAAAATATATAATATAATAAAAGATACAATTAAATCCACTTGGATAATACTAAATAAATGGCATAAAATTTTGTTGGATTATAAGAGACAACTAGGATTTTCTAGTACAATTGTTTATTTCATCCTTTATTGCATTATATTGATTGTCCGCAGTTATAAAATCTAAATCGCAAAGTGTATATGTGACAAATAATTATGTATTGTATTGATTATCCGCAACGTATAAACCTCTATTTATAAAATATAAATATGACAGGATAATCGATATAATACAATAAAAAATATAGTAAGATTTATAATACAAAATCTATCTTTAGGGGAGAGGGGAGAGGGGAGAGGGGAGAGGGAAAATGAACATGATTTTCGATTCAATTGGCTCATATGCCACCTACTTGGTTACAATTCAAATGAAATTACAAGTATTTCATTAAAACTTCGGATGTATTGAACTTAACATATTTGACATATTGAAATTACAAAATCTATTTAACATAGTTTTTCAAATTTTTATTGAACTTAACATATTTGACGTGTTATTATAATACCATCAAATTCAGTAAATAATAGAATATGATGCCTTAACATGGCAAAATTTAATAGTATATAAATGGATTAATATTAATTTAATAAAAATATCCATGCATTATAGTATGTTTATAAACTAATAAAAATCATATATAAATTTAGTGCAAACAATTTTTTTTTCTTGGACTATCCAATAAAAGGAAAAATAACTTTCTACTTTACCATAATTGAGTACGATGGGAAGACTTTTTGTTGAGAAAACTACCTTAAATATCAAAAAATAGTTATGTCTTGATTAAGACATAAAATATGCACACACAACACACACACACAAGAGTGAAAGAACATGCTGTTTATCACATAATTAATATAAAAAAAAAAAGGTCAACTCAAGAATATAATAAGAAATCATGTAGTATTATTTATACCTTTCGAAATAATAATATCTTTTTATATTTCAGCCGTGATATATTCGCATAGAATTTTAGTTGAAAAAGTATATTTTGATCCATATGGAAATAATGTGCCTGTATCAATAATTTAATTCAAATGACAGTTATAGAGGAAAAGAATTTATTTAAAAAATACTTTATTCTAAGATGCCCGAAATAGAAAATAAGAGCTATTAAATTTCGGATAGAGTGTATATAATATCATTCATTAAAATTTTGCATTTCAATAAAATAAACAAAATTGTGCTTTCAATGTCATATATTGCTAGGTTCATACCGTTGTCGTGATTGCGACTTTAACATTCTTTTAATGAAAGCGAAACACAAGCATATACACTAGTGAATAGTGATATATAAGGATTGAGTCAAAAAATTTACATAGAGGCCAATATTCATCTATTTTTTTAAATAATAAATAAAATATATTTTTATTTTTTTTAGATGGATAAAATTAAAATTTAATAAATTTATACATAAAATTTATATTAAACTTAAAATTTTATTGAATTGAAGGGGACGATTACTTTTACGAGTCATTGATAATATAATCGCTCAAACTCACTCATATTGATTAGAGCATAAAAAAATAAAATAAATTGGAATATATTTGGTGTACAAAGTTTCCAATACTAAATTGCTTGAGAAATGAAGATATATGTACATAGTTATAATGGTATGTTTACTACTAGAGAACATCTTATTGTCATTTTGCAATTAGAGGGGTGTATACGGTACAATTTTTAGATTTTTATAAATTTATACGAATTTTTAAATAATTTATTACTGCATCAGTTATTGTGATTTTATGAAATTTAACATAAAAATAAATAAATTTTTGAACACTGGTACCATTATATTCGACGTCATATAATTTTGATATGATCTGATACTCAGTTTTTTTTTAATATATTATATTTATCTTAATTTCATAAGGATAAAAAAAATTTCACAACTATTTAAAATTAAAAATTGGATATCAATAATCAACTTGTTACTTCTATCTAATTGTAAATTATATGCAAAAGACACAAGAAAGTGTATCAAATTAAGAAGAAAATCTGAGTATTTTAGGAAAAAAATTTACACATTTGGTATGGTGTAATACGATACAGTATAATACGATTTATTACTATTACTCTATTACTATTATTAAAGAACTGCAAAGTAAGAAGACAATTTTTGAAAGGTATTGTATTTATTAATTCGATATTATTCTTGCAAACAATCTAACAAATATACAATTTTGATAAATATTATCACCAATTTTAGATGCAGTAACTTGCAATGATTAATGAGAAAGTATGCAAAAAGAAAAATGTGTTTGAACTGTATAAATATACACATATATATATTTATATATGCAAAAAAAAAGTATTACTTCT
The DNA here is from genome assembly GCA_019321725.1 of Paulownia fortunei. Taxonomy (NCBI): domain Eukaryota; kingdom Viridiplantae; phylum Streptophyta; class Magnoliopsida; order Lamiales; family Paulowniaceae; genus Paulownia; species Paulownia fortunei. Next base: position 3,745,334 of record CM033107.1, on the reverse strand, counting down.
TTTTGAGATAATCTAAAAAAAAAATTATTCACAAAAATATTCTATTATTTTAAAATAGGAATTTGATACTACTAACTTTTATCCATAACTATTTTGAAAGAAAAAAAAAAGACTAATTGAGATAAGTCTTTAGTCCATAATCAAACACATTATAGGCTATTTCTTTTTTATAAATTATAATTAATACGGTAAATGATACTTCATTCCATCAAATTTGATTATTTTAACATATTACTCCTAAAATTAAATTTTAAATATTATCCCATCAAATTTAATCATTTTGACATTTTACTGTTAAAATGAATTTTAATATTTTGCTCCCAAAATTTACATTTATTATAATATTTTGCTTTTCAATGTTATTTTTAAATCAAAATTTTAATATTATTTACAGTTAAAATATTATTATTTATTATATTTTTATTATTAATATTGAATAAAAATATATTATAATATTTTTTTTATTTTTATTTGAAAATACGAAAAAAAATGTCCAATGACGATTGACTAGAAATATTATATTAAAAATTTGATCAAAAATTAATATTAGAAAACAAAGTGATTGAAATTTATTTTTGAAGGATGAAATATTAAGATTAAATTTAAAAGATAAAATATTTAAAATTTATTTTTAAAAAATATGCTAAAATAATAAAAAAAAAATTAAGATAAAGGGTAAAAAAGCCAAACGTATCTTCTTGTTGCCTAAAAGAAATAATAAAAAACAAAATTGACATTGTATCTATCTATCTATCTACTATATATATCAGCAGACGGGCACACTTCACAATGCCCGCCATTAGAGTAGCCTCCACTTCCTTCAGTCTGCTCGCTTCGGCTTCATCTTCTTGTTACAATCATTCCTGCTCTTCGCTTTTCACGAAATTGCGATTTGGGCCCATCTGGGGTATTTCTTTGACGTTCACACCCCTCTCTTCCAGAAGAGCAAAGCGCATGGCTCACTCCATTGCTCGGGCCACTCTTGGCCTCACTCAACCCAACAAGATCGACCCACCAAAGGTGTTGTTTTCTCTACTTTATTTGAAGGATAGGTTGCAGTTGTCTAATAATTGTGATTTGTTTGACATTGTTCAATCTTGATTGATATTTTTGAATGAAAAGTTTTGGACTTTTTTTTTTTTTTTAATCTTGATTGATATTTTTGAATTAAGTTCTGTATATATATGATGTTTGGAGTATTGGCTTCTTAATAAAGCCATCAAGACTGTATCTTTGATTTATTATTGGTCAAAGCAATTTTTTGGGTCATCTGGACCTCACCTCAAATATATGCACCATGTTTTTCCCTTCTTCTTCTTCTATTGATTGGTTTCTTAATTGTTTGGAAGCCTTGTCATTCTTTTTTGTTCATTTTCCCCATGTAAATTGTTGGAGTGTCTCTGTTTTATACATGTTTGATGTGTTTTTCTGCTTGTCATCATACTCAAGCATATTTCTATATTTTGAATGCATATGTCAGTGTGTGTTTTGATTGATTGCTTGGATTGGGGATATAATAGTTGCGGCGTAAATAAACTGACATGTTTATGTAATGATGCAAGCTCTTATTTGCTGCAAAAGAGATTGATTTGGTTGAATGGAAGGGAGACATACTTGCTGTTGGTGTCACAGAAAAGGACATGGTGAAAAATGAGAATTCGAAGTTCAAGAATTTAATTCTTCAAAAGCTAGATTCGCAGTTAGGAGGATTATTGTCTGAAGCCTCATCTGAGGAGGATTTTACCGGAAAGGCTGGACAGTCGACAGTTCTTAGGCTTCCTGGTCTTGGTTCAAAAAGAGTTGGTTTAATTGGGCTTGGTTCAGCAGCATCAGCAACTGTGACTTATCGCACTCTTGGTGAGGCTGTTGCTGCGGCAGCCAAGTCTGCTAAGGCAAGTAATATTGCCATTACGCTTGCTTCTTCTGAAGGGATCCCTGCAGAATTGAAGCTGAGTACTGCTTCAGCAATAGCTACTGGTACTTTTCCTTCATGGATTTCTAGACATTTGAATTAAACCTGCAACATCTTTTGTTGCATATTCATGGAATTGAACTTTATTGTTTAAATGCTACAGGAGCTGTGTTGGGGACTTTTGATGATAGTAGGTTCAAGTCAGAATCAAAACAGCCAGCTCTTAAATCGGTGGATATTCTTGGTCTTGGTACTGGACCTGAGATAGAGAAAAAACTCAAATATGCAGAAGATGTTTGTTCTGGGATCATCTTTGGGAAAGAGCTTGTAAATGCTCCAGCTAATGTGCTCACTCCTGGTTCGTAATATTCCATTGTCATTCTGTCCACTTTTTGCTCTTAATTTTTTGATATAAGTTTTGAGGAATAAAAATTACGAATAGTTGTTTGTGCTAATGGGTGATCCCTGGAAATTTCATTTTCTTAGGCCCTATTTTGACAGTATGTATTTTGTTGTTGATTTGGCCCTTTTATGAGGTAAAATTGTTCCTCTCTTTTCACTTTGGTTTTTCATAAATTTCAGGAGTACTCGCAGGCGAAGCCACAAGGATTGCTTCAGAGTACAGTGATGTTTTTTCTGCCAAAATATTGGATGTAGAGCAGTGCAAAGAATTGAAAATGGGTTCCTATTTAGGTGTTGCTGCAGCATCTGCCAATCCCCCACATTTCATCCATTTATGTTACAAACCTCCAAGTGGAGAAGTCAAAACCAAGCTGGCCTTAGTTGGAAAAGGTTTGACTTTTGACAGGTAAAAAATATATTTTGAAAATTAAAATTGTTTCCACTTTTAAATTGTGAAGAAGAAGGGAGCCTTTTAGATATTCGGTCATCCATATTTGCTCTTGAGCTCTTTTGCATGCAAAGTCTTGAATATTTGTCTATGATTCAGCGGTGGCTACAATATCAAGACAGGACCAGGCTGTTCTATTGAACTCATGAAATTTGATATGGGAGGCTCAGCAGCAGTATTGGGTGCAGCAAAAGCTCTTGGTCAAATCAAGCCTGCTGGAGTAGAGGTGGATATTTTTCTTTCTGGCTACTTTTTCAGGGCTATGCTGTTTGCTTGACTTGTTTCATTACCAAGTTATCAGTTATTTGTTATTCCCTTTTGGTCCCCCTGTCCTATGCTCACAAATATCTGTTATTTTTTCCCAAGGATTTTGAGTTGGATTGAGAGTAAACTCGATAATTGGTGATGTGTATGCAGGTTCACTTCATTGTTGCAGCTTGTGAGAATATGATAAGTGGAACAGGTATGAGACCTGGGGACATCGTCACAGCTTCAAATGGAAAAACGATTGAGGTAATTTCTCCACATTACAAGTTACAGATTAGCTTTTTCTTCTGTTCATTTCTTGTTGAGTCATTTCTATATTTTTCTTCAGACATTTATACCCTCTTTTGCAGAGCCGGTATTTTGTTATATTCTGTTTTCTCTATATATTTGTTAAGACAGTACTATTTTCCATTTCAATTTAGATGTATTGAAGTTATTGTGAATTTGGGTCCATTATAAAGATCAAATTAGAAATTGAATCGCTTTTGTCATCCGGAATGTCTCTTACATGTTACACATTGGGTGTGTCTATGCTTGCTTTGTGTTATTGTATGGACTCTTTATATGTTTCTCGAGAGACTGGTCTTTCTGTTTTTGCTTTGCATTTACCGTATGTAGTTCTTCTTGTTCATGAACTTTCGTCTAAAGTCAAATGGGCTCCATATGTAGTTTTCCATTATGCTGCCCTTACTTTGCATTGATCAAATGCATTAATATCCCTGCATCTACTGCACTTACACTTTATAGGTGTTTGAGATGTTGGCATACCTATTGCTTTGATCAAATATATAACTTATTTTCACTTGAGTGCTATATACTATAATTAGTTAGATGTAAACAAATATTCATAAAATGAGTTTGCATATCCTGAAGTTTGATGATTTGGGCATTGCCTCACCTAGCATGGTATCATAGTCTTTATAGCATATTTTTAGAATGAATACATTTAGCAATAATACTCTTTGACACTAGTTCATATAAAAGCTTTCAAACTGATTTTGTCACTTTGTTCTTTAATTGTTGAGATATGTTGTTTCCTCATCCAAATTTCTCTAGTAAGAATGAAGTAGTGGATGCTTTGTTGATTCATTATATGTGCCTTTCTTGGTATTGAATTGGATACATTTCGAGTAATTTTACTTTTATTCTGGTCATGTGGTTATTCTCTGCTTATAACTCTATGATTATCTAGCTGTACTGTTTTCAACATGGTTGATACTGGATACATATTATCTATTTATCTTAAAGGAGTATTTCCATGGGCTTCTGATGCAGGACAGTCCCTACATTAAAATTCAAAGATTATCCAGCAAACAAGAATAAGTCTGCAAAGATGTTGAAGAAGTGAAATATGAAGATTAAGAGAAAATACGGCTCTGGAATCTCTTCAGAGCAGTAATAAAACCTTAGAATCTCTCTAATTCCTTCCAAGAATCCCCATTAGAAGAAGTTAATGGAGTCTCACAATTGAAGAATTGCAAAACTTACAGAAAGTGATTTTTTTTAGTGACTGAATTGAATTGAAAGAGATTATGCTGCTTGTAAAGGACTTAAATAAGAAGGATTGAGGAAATCCTTCATCAACTAGGATTATTAACTAATTAATTCATGATCAATTTCTAACAAGAAAAGGATTCTAAAAACATTAAGTTCTTAAGAAAGAAATATAATAGTAAATTTAATATCTTTTGGAAAATTACTAAATAGACACAAGTTGACAAAATCAACAAAACACCCTTGAATTTCCTAACTAAATTAGAATGATCTCTGATTGATATTTTCAGATCTTCTTCCTTGTCTTCTAAAATTTGAAAGTTGTGTGTTCATATGATTGTATTGAATGATACATGCCAGTATGCCTTGTTCTTTTTCTTAATGTACTTTGTGTTCGTTGATGTTAGGTAAACAATACAGATGCTGAAGGCAGACTTACACTTGCAGATGCTTTAGTGTATGCCTGTAATCAAGGTGTAGAGAAGGTATGCTAAGATTCATTTTATTTGCATTCCATTCTTTGCTACATCATGTTCTGTAATATTTTTTCGCTTTTCAATTGTCATGGCTCCTGAGGATCAAACACACCTAAATCTGAAATGACAACTAGAACATAGCTATTCTATAACCTTGTGTGGTGTATTCTTAAGCAGTAGTCTCAAATCATACAGATGTATTTGTTCACTTTCAACATTTAAATAGTTTCAGAGAAAAGGATTAATTATATTAATTATGAATTCGAAAGTTTGATGCCATGTTTTGTAATATTCTTTCGCTTTGAATTGTCATGGCTTCTGAGGAACAAAGAGACCTAATTCTGGAATGACAACTAGAACATAGCTATTCTATAACTTTATGAAGTGTATTCTTCAAATAAGCAATATTCAAAAATCACATCTGTATTTGCTCACTTTCAACATTTGAATATTTTTGGAGAAAAGGCTTAGTCAAACAATTTCCACGACTTAGAAATTGAAAGTTGGATGTTATACATTGGACATGGAATCAGAGAGTTTTTAATTGTGCATTTATAATGTTATCATATTCCATTCAGAGTTCTCTTGCCTTAAAAGCAAAACCTTAAAAGGCTTTGTTTGGTTACATTTCCATTCTAGCATTTTCCTTTTCCGGGAACGAAAACGCATTTGCCATTTGTATTTTCTGAAAATGGTATTTTCATTCTCCAAAATTACCAATCATCCATTACAATAATTAAATAATTATGTATTTTATTATACCCCACTAACTTCAACAAAACAACATTACATCTACAATTGAAAATATGTCCCATTAACTACAACAAATAACATTGACAAGACTTGTACAGTAAAAAATTGTCAAAATTCATCACATCATTTTTTCCAAACAAATCTTCCATACACATTTTCATTCTACGCATTCTCCAATTCCACTACCAAAATACATTCTCTCAAAATATTTTCCTTCAAAACAACCGGAAATAAAATCAAACAAAGCCTAAATAGTTCAGTATCTCTAGGCAGACTGGAAGTTGTTTCTGGAGTTAACTATGAAGTTGAATGTTTAACAGACTTTTATTTAATGTGTAGATCGTGGATCTGGCTACACTTACTGGGGCCTGTGTTGTTGCTCTTGGACCCTCTATTGCTGGTAGGTGATTTATAAATCTTCTTTTTGATTAAAGTCCTATAAATTTGTTGCATGGAGATAATCTCATTCGAGATTTGAAAGCAATAAAAAATTACATTGCCGTGTATTAAGATAAAAAGATCCATACTGGGGGCACATATTGGGAGCAAATAGGTTCAGTTGTTCTTTTCCTAATTACATACATGTAAATTTGATGGAGGTAGTGCTACTTAGATATCCACTGACTACTTCCTTTAACATTTAAAAACAGGTGTTTTTACACCAAGTGATGACCTGGCAAAAGAGGTACTTGGAGCCTCAGAGGTCAGTGGGGAAAAGCTTTGGAGGTTACCCTTGGAGGAAAGTTATTGGGAGTCCATGAAATCAGGAGTGGCTGATATGGTGAATACAGGTGGTCGTCAAGGTGGTGCCATCAGCGCAGCTCTTTTCTTGAAGCAGGTAAAAGCTTTGGGACCTTTCCTTTTTGCCCTTGATGGAGCGATATCTAGTTATTGTTTAAGTTTGTTTTATTAGCTGTTGCGTGCTCTATCAATTTAACCGATTTTAGTCGAAGCCTCAAAAACTGAGGCATTGTCTCCATGTGCACTATAGGCCTTGGTGGATACATGCTAGTTTTGGCGGTTTCTTCAGTTTCAAACCTTATTAATGAAGTGGATGATTATTCATCCAGCGTTAAAAAGAAAGCAGAAGCTTTTGATTAAGAAAATAATGAAATGATCTAAAATAATGTAGCCATGTTGGGGTCAAAATAGAAAATTTAGAAGAAAAATGCATAAAATTTAACAAAATAGCAACACCAGCATTGGGAATTCCTTTCCATTCTATGCTAGGTGTGAACACCCAAATCCCTTTTGTCTGTGATTCTTGAATATCAGGTGAGACTCTTAACTTTTGCTTTAGACTAAGATTTTAATGGAAAGCCTGTCCATTACTATAATAAGCCCACCTGCGTCCATCTTTGATGAACATGATTTCTTGATCTGCAATAGTTGTGAACTGACAAATAATCGTATCTTTTGCAGTTCGTCGATGAGAAGGTCCAGTGGCTGCATATTGACATGGCTGGCCCCGTCTGGAATGATAAAAAGAAAAACGCAACTGGATTTGGTGTTCCTACACTGGTCGAATGGGTGCTAAAGAACTCTTCTTAGTTCCAGCTTCCGTGGTGCTCCCAAAAGGGGTGAGACCTATTTGTGAAGTAAAATGGATCAAGATTTGGAAATCCTTTCTTCACCATGCCTACCTAGTAGAATAAAGCTGGTTTGGGAAAACGAATGCGGCCTATGCCATGTTGGGGGATTGTAAACTCTTTATTTTGCCTATTTGAAATATTGAACAGTCTATGTAGGCTTTTTGTTAATCCCTTTTTATGTTTGGTCCTTTGGTCAATATAATGCACTTGCCTGAATGAAAGTCATTATGATTCAACGTTCACATAATATTATGCCATTATGTGGAACCTGCACAGGAATTGAGGAATCCCATGAATGCAAGTTTTGCTAGCAAAAGGGTGGTGAAAATTGAGTTTCTAAAATTATTTGATGAATTGAGTATGAATGAGTTTTAATTGATTTAAATATGAGATTTTGTATGTATATTTTATTATTTTTTATTAGTCGAGTCTAAATTGATTGAATTTTAAAAGTATATTTTCTGTTTTCACAAAAATATTTTTATTTGCATTTAAAAATAAGTAAATAAAATATATTCATTTAAAATGAAATATTAAATCAATCAATGAACTTAATTAGTCGAACTTTACAATTCATTAAACTAAACATATTTTTTTAGAGGATTTTTCAAATGTCACAAATATTTTCACAAAATAAAAATAAATAAATTCAAATATAGTTAAATTTGATATTAGTTTGGTCGGAACACATTGCATATTACTTAACTTTTTAGACGTGATAAAGTAATATGTTGGTAAACAAATTATATTTACGACCTAATTAATTATAAGTTCAAAAGTCACCTAAAGTAAACTTCAATAACTAATCATTATTTTCTTTTAATTAAAAAAAAATCTTTTTAACAAATTTGAGAGACCTCTTTATTTTTCTGGAAGTTACTTGTGTGATCCATAAAATTCTCTGTGGTAACATTTTATCTTCCAAAAATTATACTCCTAACTTTTTTATTTCATTACTTTTTTATAGATGGTTTTTTTTTTGTCCAATTTGTTTTCCCCCTATATATCTATTATTCGCTTCTATGAATTAAACATTCACTGGCAAAATGAATTTAAATAAAAATATTTGATGAAATCATCAAACCCAGGTGTACAAAACTTAACTAATCGAAGCATCACGACATTATGGTTCCACTCAAAGGATGACTAAAAATATATAGTGATACAAAAAAAGACAATTATCTCAGGCACCAATAGAATATGAGACACCCCTTTGAAAAGGAGAACCTTTTTAAAAAGAAAGGATGACGAATTATTCACATTTCAATTCAAAAGATGACTTTCGATATATAGTAATATGGAGAAGACAAAATTGTCTCAACCAATTTTTGTGAGAGAATGATAGGTTATTCACATTTCAATTCAAAGAAAATTAAAAAATACTAATAATTCTATAAAAAAATGGAGTTATAACCTTTAATCCCATATTTTTTAAAATAGAATCGAACTGATTGGTTCAATCAATCTGTCTGACTCTGAATAATCAGGAATCAGTTAAAATCAATAAAAAACTAGCAAGTATTGTTTTTTTTTTTTTTGGAGAAAGTTTAAACTTAATATTTGGTTATATGCATGTGATTATTTGAATTTTAAACTTTGTTAGATGTGTGTTTTTTAATTAATTATTTATCTTTTTTTTTTATTTTTAAAATTTAGTACATAATACTTACTCAATGAATTTATTATATTATTATTTACATAATATAATAAAAAAAAATATTAGACCGATCGAATCGATGATTAAACCAATAACCAATAATAATACCAAATTGATTATCGGTTCAATTATAAAAATAATATTTTAATCTTCGGAACCCCTATAAATATACAAACTTGTATGTGTTCAACATATTAATGATCAACCTTATAACATGTAAGTTTATTCATCTTCTATGTTAGCCACAAGGAAAATCATCTAAACACCTACTATTGTAGGTAGTACTTATCGCATTTTGGATGAGAAAATCTTTGACTATCCAGAAACAAAATAAAATTATTAAAACAATTATAATTGGTTTCAGTTGTTACAAGTGACCAAGAATTCTATATGCTAAATATATATATATATATATATATAAATTGTGTGTGTGAAATGTACACAAAAAATAGGGTTAACTCTTATCAATTGTGCATATAGTTTAGCTTTCTAGAGAACTAAAAAATAATAGTGCCACATATAGGTGTTGAATAGAGAGAAATTATATAATTCCAAGAGGGAGCAAATAATCCACAGTTTTATAAGTAATAGAGTTAGTCAGAGTTTTAAATAAAATTATTCCACAATTTTGTTAAATTTAATTTCGCACTCAATATGAGCATTCTTGATGTTTTCATCAAATTTTCATATATGAATTCATTTTTTGTAGTAAACTTTTTGTTCCCATAAAAGAACAACATATTGTTTTATTAGTTAACCGAATAATTAAATTGTAGAAAATATTGAAGCTTAACTTTATTTGGGTATAGTAATTGAGTAAAAACATTACAAGAAAATGAATTGAGTCGTAAAAATTATTTTATGTGGTAAAGTGCTTCACCAAAAATATATCTAAAAATAAAATTATTAGGAGATTTGTCGAAAAGTTGAGTAAGGGCAATATACCCCAAAAGATCAAGTATTTTTCTTTTACTTTTATATTTTTTTGGAAATACGACAAAATACAATTTTTGAAAAAGGTGAATTAAATTGCACTTAAATTATTCTCATTTTGACATATTTTTGGCATATTTAGAATTTGGAGTTAAATTGAAGTTGTCTAAATGTGACGTTTTCTATTGTTTTTTTTTTTTTTAGAAAGTCATTCTTAATAAATTCAATCCTTTATTTATTTATTTATTTATTTTAATCAATTTTCAAGAATATGTCATTTTTGAATTATGCTACCAACTCTCCAAACTCAAATATAGATGAATTAATTGCATCTAATAAGATTTTCCCAACTTAGGTGCATATATGTGTACAATTTGGCCAAATTATAGCAAGCAAAAGGGATTCTTACGGGGCACGTGCCTCGCTTCAAAGTCTCACGTGCTGCTCGGACAGACCCGAAGGACCCCTTAAGAGTTGGACCTGTTTTCTGAGTTTGATTCAATTCCTACTCCGCCTCTGATTCCTTTGTTAATTTCAGTTCCGTTGCTCAGTTTTGCCAAAAGCGAACAGCAACTTCCCCTTTTTATTCTGTGCTTCTTGAGTAGATGTACAGTTAAGAATGAAGTAAAGGCTGATAAATAAGGAAGATGAGTGTTTCTTTGACTGTAATGAGCTTTAATCTTCTGGATGATCAGCCAGAGGACAGCCCAAACTCATGGGACAAGAGGAAGGATTTGTGTGTAACAGTCATCACTAGTTATTCTCCAATGATTCTTTGTACACAGCAAGGTCTTTAACATGTGCAAATGTGTGTGTGTGTGTGGTGAGATTATATGTAATTATGGTTTTGAATCTTGATTGTTGGTAATTGTGCCTTTTCTTGAAATGGGTGATCTGGGCTTGCTTGGATTTAAATTAAACAGACGGGTTTTGTTTGCTTTTGAAAGTTACCTTTTTGCTGATTTGATGATCTTTTCTTGGTTTGATCCATTTTTTGTTCTTATTTTTCGCTTTTGTTTTTTGGGCTTGGTTAGGGGTGAAGTCACAGTTGGACTACCTACAGCAGTGCTTGCCAGGTAAAGTTCTTGATGATTTTCTGGTGTTTTTAGTTATGACATTGTGTGTCTATTATTGGAATGGACTGGCTTATGTAGTTGTAAAAATAACAACCTTGATTGAGGGTTATAAATGCATTCAATTCTGAAAGCAAAGTCTAACTTAATTTGTTGGGAATAGTTGAGTTGACAACTTATCGAATTTTCTTTCGTTTGTTTTGGCTTACCATTGCTAGTGTCAACCTTGATCAACATGATGGGAAAAGGATGAACTTCTTTGCCTTTGTATGAACAAAATCAAAACAATGGATGTTTGAGATTGGGCATACATGACAATCATGACTAGGGGAAGGATATCATGTTGATCCTGATGCTGTACTCAATTAAATGCCACTAGTTTTTTCTGATGAGAAAAAAGTACATGCCTGTTTTTCCATGGTAGTATTTGTGGAGGATACTTTGATATCAATATTGTGAGATTATTGAGTTGGCAACGATGATTCTTTTAAACTTTACTTGATCTTGTGAATCATTCTTTTAGTTTTTCATATCATTATCCTTTACCTGACCTTGTAGCGGCCTTAGTTGAACATGCCAAACTATTTCATAGTATGTTACCATCTGTTAGAAAAGCATACGACATGAGAAATTTCATTTCTTATCTTTTACAATAACGATATCATTTAATGTAGATTAATGTGAACATCAGATTTGTCACATATTTGAGTTGAATCTCAAATTGTTATGGGAGTCAAGCTTATTTCATATGCCCAAACTATTTGCAACATGGAAAGATAAATGAAGTAAAACCCAACAGTATCAATAATAAAAAACTAATGAGGCAGAGGAACTTCATCTCATGGTCATTCTGATTCTTGAATGCAGTGAGTCTACTATAATGGTTATAATGAGAAGGAGATGATTTTTGGAAATCTGCTATAATGGCTATAATAGGCGTGGTGTGAACGCAGTGAGTTTACTATAATGGCTACAATCCGATTTGTATTGTTCATAGAGAAATTGAGCATGGAGTGAATGCAGCATTAGAACTTCTCCTTTCTTTTGGGAGTGATAGGTTACATCAATTCACATGGAGATGGTGGTTTCCACGGACAGTGCAGGAAGAAGGTGGTTGATATTTGTGGTGGTGAATGGAAAGAAGGCGTAAAGGAGGGTTTTGGATTGGATGTGTTTGAAATTTTAAGCTATAAACAAACTTGGAGGAGGAAATATCGTGATCTCCAAACATTTGAAAATGACCTATACCATGGTTTCTGGTTCAACGAAAACAGGTGGTTTCCTATGTGTTGGAATAGACTTGGTAGTGGCTACTCCTATTACTGAACTATTGCTGACAATTTTGTAGAATCTAGTGTTGTACTTTCTTTCTTTTCTGACACCAAATGCTACTAAATGGTTTAAGAGAGACACCTGGAGAAAAAACGTTTTATTTTCTCTGAGTGGTCTAAAAGAACAGCATATTGTTATCTTCTCTCCATAAGGATTTTGAAGAAAAAACAGATAAATATAGCATAATGTAAACTGCGAGTCGCACTGGTTGTCGATATTCCTTGTTTATATATTTGTTTCTGGTTGAAACTAATCAAAAATTTATTCTTTTAACCCTGTTGCGTAAACTTTTAACAGAATGCCAATTCATGAGTGGTCAGTACTAATTAGAATATCTTGACACATGCTTTTCATAATATTTTGTAGACCTTACCACTGAATGAGAATTTGAAAGATGTGTTTGGATTTACTGAAACTGAATTGTTATGCTGTTGAATGATATTTAGTGGTAAGTGAAGGGCTTTTGTCTTTTTAAGCATAAGTTCTCTATGTTGTCCATGTTTTTGTTATTCCTCCAAATTCAAACTGTTTTAAAGCCATTGTTCAGAGTTTTCATTTTTTCTTCAAAATGATGCCTAGGATTCATGAAAGCAATTTAAGATAGTGCTTGTTTTAATTTTTGTTTGCGAAGAATATTAAATCATGTTTAAGTTGATTTTCATTCTTTAGAGTATCTCATTATGGAATTAAAAGCTTTATATGGTGTGGGGGTTATGTATGTCGGACAAAAAGGTTATGAACAATTTGGAATTTCGAGGAAAGGATATGAAGATGCTTCTGATCAGCATTGCACAATCTTTTATGACAAGGAAAAGGTGAAATGTCTAATTCTCCTTAGAATTATCATTTGAGTTTGCTGTCTTTTTCATCTAAATAGCTGGTAAATGAATTGTTCTATTAATATTCAGTGTTTGATGTAGGTTGAGCTGCTGGAAGGTGGAACCTTTTGGTTGTCGGAGTCACCTTCAGTGCCTGGAAGCATTTCATGGGGTTCTGCAGATCCATGTATCTCGACATGGGCTATATCCTTCAGCTCTTTCGTATAGGCATTTTATATTAAAGATTGTGTAGTCCTATTAATACATTGATCGGCAGTGAACACATTGTTTACCTTAATTAATTGTGTACACATTTCAGCTAAAAGGTGTTGAGCCACCAGGTTTTTCATTTCAGATTGTGAATACAAACATGGATGAGTTTAGTCCTCGTGCTCGTAGGCGTGGTGCTTTGCTCACATGGCAGCATATTGCTTCCTTGCCTCCGAACTTGCCTGTTTTATATTGTGGAGGATTTAACACACAAAAGGAATCAACTACAGGGCGTTTTCTTCTTGGAAGATCAAGGTATTACTTTCAGTTGCTATATGTTATTACTTCCTCTATTCCAAATTTATGACTCCTTTTTTCTTTTGAGACATCCCAAGTAAGGAATTTTTTTTCAAAACTACCCTCTCGATTAGAATAATGATCTGACACAACCAATTCTCAACCACTATTTTTGAAGGCAATAATATAGAGATATACTTAACTTTTCACTTTTTCAACTCTCACCTAAACTTAATTTTTTGACGGAGGGGGTATGATTTATTTAAAATGCAGCTCTTCTTAATCTTTAGCTGTTATCTTCATGCTAAATCTATTAGTTTATTTTATTAGACTCCCTTCGTGGATGTCAGTGATCAGATGTTCTGGCTCAGACTCAAATTAACTGAGCTGATATATGGCAATGAAATTAACTTATCCCTATTTACAACAGATGCTAATTTCCTTGACACTAGGCTGCTATGGTTATGGTATTTATCACTACTATATGAAAAGGGGAGTCGCAACTCTAGTTTCCATTTGATTATCTCTTTCGATAAATTGTCCTTGTCCTCTATTTCTATGCTGATGATGTCCTACTCTTTCTTCTTCATTTTTCTTTTTTTTTTCTTATGACACGGACATGACAAACCTTAATTGCACCAAGCAATGGAGTTTAAGTTGGGGGTATTGCAGTACACCATCCCACAATCCCCACGAATGTTTAGGGTTGCGAACTACTCTTTGTTTTCTGTTTATTTTTGGTAAATTTTCATTCTTTACTTGCATTTCCATCGAGTACAACCTCCACGTACACCATCTCCATGTCTATTGCTATCACCTGCTGCACTGTTCCCATCCATACTCTACAGTTTCAAATCACCCTTCCTAGGAATCTATGCTATATCATGTAATCTGTTATAGGTACTGTGTGAAATATGGTCATTTTTAAGGTTTGAATATAAAGGATTATAGAAATATGTTCTCTTGGTTTCCCTTTGGTGAATATAATCCTAATATCAATTCGGAATATTAAATTTTACAAACAAATGAATCATATGAATAGTAGTCGCAGAGTGGAAGAGGCAGCAACGAAGAATTGCAAGAATATCATGTTTTCATAGAATGTTTTAAATTCATGTTTTGGAGAGCAATATAACATAAGGAAAGAAATAAGGGCATAGCCAAAGTCCGATCCATTGGAGTCTAGAATTCAAAGAATATTTCAACATGAAAAGAACGAAAAGTTTTTCTGTAAGACATGTAAGCTTGTATCTACAGAACTTCTACCATGATCCTTAAAAGTAGTGAGGGCATGAGGTCAAACTTGGTGTTTCAATTAAGTTGCAAATTTCCACAACCAAACATGGTAAGATTTTAGTGAGCTGGATTGAGAAACAGGTTGAAATTTTTTGAGCACAAGTTTGCAGTAGGAAGAAAAGCAGTAGTATGTAATGCTTCATATTTGTGCAAATTTGATGGATTTTGGTCTTTTTTGGCGGCGGGCTGGGGATGGTTGCTGATGTCTTTTCCACTCTTTTACAGGGAACATGGTGTTGTAGGTGATATGAGGGATGCTTGGCCCAATGCTCGTGTGAGGAAAAATGTTTCCTTAATTCACACTTACCATGGATTCAAAGGTATATCTGTCTCGCTGCATCACCATCTGCTGCTAAAAGTTTTGTTTGGTGAATCTCATTTCCTTCATTTAATCTCATGTCATTCATTATCTGTATTAGGTGATAAACAGGGGGCTGTTGAATTCTTGAAGTTGATATTTAGAGCACTTTGCCTTTGTTGGGATCGCCAAACTCAGGATCTGCATGTGGACTGGATTCTTTTCAGAGGCAGATCACTGATCCCCGTCTCGTGTGAGGTGGTGAGTGACAATGTCGATGGGTATTACCCTTCGTCGCACTATCCTATATTTGCTGAATTCATGCTTCCACGCACTGTGAGACTGACCGAGACACCTACTCAAGATTGAAA
This sequence comes from Paulownia fortunei, assembly GCA_019321725.1. NCBI lineage: Eukaryota > Viridiplantae > Streptophyta > Magnoliopsida > Lamiales > Paulowniaceae > Paulownia > Paulownia fortunei. Next base: position 3,729,705 of record CM033107.1, on the reverse strand, counting down.
TTAAAGTCACCTCACAATTTGGCTTTCCCCTGCATGCATTTTCCTCACTTCAAATTTCCTTGTTTTTGTGCAATATTTGTTGATTTCTTGACTGTAGTTTCGAGGAACTTGGTGGTTCACCGTCACTAGACAATCTCAGGCAACATGCAGAGAAATTTGCAGGATTTTTAATAAACTGGTCTGAATTTGTTGCAAATGGGATTACTAGATTTTTAAGACATTATCAGTAATCTTTCTTCTCATGTAACAAGCTTTTTAGGATTCCACACACAACTCTTCTATAATAAAACTATAAATATTTGGGTGAAATAAGACAAAATGTTAATACTGGCACTATTGTACATGTATCCTAATGTATAGTCAAATTAAAGAAATTTGTTAAAATCTTAAATTATATTTGGACCTTCTTATAATCTCATATGATCTTATTTTACAAGCTTATCTTCTAAAAATTTTATCAAATATTTTTGATAAAATATTTGATAACCCGTGTATTGTTCCTTTTCCTTTGGCTCAAATTTAATGTGTTAAAATAGGTTTGTATCAACTAGCTCCACCTCAGAATTAGAGCTTGATTTTGTTACTGACAGTGTAAAGTTTAATAGGTTTAAATTATTGTTTGATATGACTTAGTTGACCCTTTTACTAAAAAGAAAAAAAAGAAAAATATTAGGGGATTAAAATTCTGAAGTGGATGATAGAATTGCGATTTCTTCTAAAACTTTTTAAACAATAACACTAAAGAAGAACTACTGGAAAAATTGTAGGGCTACAGGATAATCAAATTCAAACTCAGATTTTTTTTTCGAATTCGACATAATCTTTTAAGTAAATTCTAATATTTTGAAGTTAGATTTGAGCTCGACTCTTATGAATTTCACGCAACACTATATTTGTATGATATGATATAATTATAAGTTGCAATATAGAATTTATATATATATAGTGAACATTCTTGCCTAAACGTTGACCCAAGACTGAGGAAAAAGAAAACTATGGAATTTTATTGCAATACTTTAAAAGTGAAATTCAAAGTTTATACGTACTATGAAAAAAAAATTAAATAACTAGGGTTACAAACTACATAATAAAAAGACTAATATACCTTTACCAATATATAAATATAATAAAATATGATAGATAACTCTAACATCCCAAAAACTCATGATACAACTGTAAGAAGCATCGGGAATTTGTCAATTAAAAAAAAAAAAAAAAAAAACAAGCTAAGAGTGTCAACAAATGCAATAAGAGTACTAATGCAAATGCAATGAGAATATTGATCCATTAGATATATATGTCGTTACAAATTGATGCAATTGCAATAAAAGTACAAACATAAATCTTTTTTGTAATAGGAACATAAGTCTCCTCATAATTCATATCAATACTATTAGGAAGAATATAAAATAAAGGAATATGGTCAGAAAAAAAAATGACAAGATATATAATATTTTGGAGTGACACGATTAAAGCAATGATACTCCTTTCGATTTTATATTTCTCATGATTGTTGATAGCACTCCTATGCACTTGGCACGTGCTGGTTCTATTATTACATCTCATTTATATTTTTCTAGTGTTTATTATAAACTTGAATTTTGCTAAAAGTATTAGATTTTGCAGCTTCTAATGTAGATTTGTCTTCTTTTCTTAGAGTCCTAGTATTAGATTTTACAGCTTCTAGTGTTGATTTATTTTGTTTTCTTTCTTCTTCTGCCGCACCATTTGAAAAGTGTATCATCTTTGGTTGCACCATTTGAAAAGCGCTTCCTATGTTGTGTAATTTGAAAATCTTCTCTTGAATTACTCTCAAATTTATTACTGTTCAATAAGTTATATGGTTATACTCTTAATTACTTCTTTTTTTTTTTTTTGTGACAATTCAGGTATCCCACCTTATGCCGGACTATGAATCATAATACTTCAAGGACCGCGCCCTAAACTCTTGAAGCGGGTAAATTGCGGGATGTGCCTAAACTGGTTCTCAGGTGCCCTTCAAGAACTGTACACTTCTGCACACAAAGAGTCCAACCCATAAGTGATCGCTCGCCAAACCCCGAAAATTAATAGCAGGTTCCCACCGCAGTAATCGCTCGCCAAACTTGTATATGCTTTGTCCTTCATCCTCATGTTATCTTTTATTTGTGTTTTTTTAGGCGCCCAATTACCAAAAATAAAGTTTAAAAGCTAGTTGATCTTCCGATAGGTATAAGACTATCATAAACATATAGTTTCTAGAGATTATATGCAAAGTAGATGAGTTGATTGATAAGTATACTGTTCAATCAAGGGTCTAAAATAAGGGAACAAATTTTTAGAGATATTCTCCCTAAATGGTGAAATTTGCCTCTATTTGCTGCATTCTAGTTGTGTCCCACTTTTATCTGAGTTTGTTTTGGAGACACGACTTATCATAAGACCCTTTTCCTTTAGGTATTTCAGGCAAAAATGCTACATTGGATTCATTTTGTTAACTTTGATCATCAATGTATGTGGATTGGTATGCTCCATTTTATTTGGATCAATTTGACAAGGCAAACATGTGGACATTTATGTTACCTATAATGGCTACAAGATCCGGGATCAAAATCAGTTTAAAGAACTATATTGTTTAAAATACTGCATTTATTTCAATTTTAAAGGATAAAGAAATAAAAGATGAAGAGTTAGGGGAAGAAGCTCCGCATTCTAAGATCTTACATGAAGAACTTAGGGCTGACAAATTTGAATTAGACATGGGATAATTAATATCATTAGACTCAACACAATTGTAAGATCAACTCAAATTATACAATCAATTCAAGTTGCATCTACGAAACTCGTATATGTTGTTAAACTTCGTCCAATAAAATTATGAATCAAAGAATTTCATTATCTTGGCTCTAATATCATATTAAATTAATCAATGCAAAAGCATATTAAAAAATCAAAGGGAAAAAGAGACGAGCAAAAGGAAGCTAGAGTTTCTTATTAGGCCATCTCTAATCCAACACCAAATCTTATACCAAAACATCAAATTTGGTATAATTCCATCTCCAATAGAACATCAAATGTTACACCAAATTTAGTGTAATGAATAGTATTACATCAAATTTGGTGTAATACTATTCATTACACTAAATTTGGTGTAATATATATATTCCCACTTTACCGCTAAAATTGTTCTACTCCCAATTTTAATTCCATTTATATCCTATATTATATATTTAATTAATTTGTAATTTAATTTTATTTATTTAATTTTAATTTTCTTATTATTTTGCAATAACATTTGTAGTAATTAATTATCATAATTAACAAATAATTAACATTTGAGATAAATTATAATAATTATCACAATAAATAAATACATTAAAATAACATTACTTGCAATATAGTATTTTTTCGTTACTTGATATTAATTGTAATGTTTATTTTTGTAATATAATCAATAAATATAATATTAATTATATGTAATTTTTTATTTAGTAGAATTAGTACCAATAAAATATAAATAATTAAATAATTTTATAAAAAAATAAATAAGTAATAATTGAAAAATAAAAAAAATAGAAAAAAATATTCATTTGGTGTAAAATTTGGTGTAGTGATTGGAGATGATTTTGATCAAATTACACCAAAACATCAAATTTGATGTAAAATTTACATCAAATTTGATGCAATGGGTTATAAACTACAATTAAAAATAAATTTAGATAGTTAAGAGTTATAAACTAAATAATCAAAAGACTAATTTACCCTTACTAATATGTAAACAAAATAAAACATCATAAATAACTCTAACAATATATATATATATATATATATATATATATATATATATATATATAGAGAGAGAGAGAGAGAGAGAGAGAGAGAGAGAGAGTAGAAATTAAATAAATATGAGATTGACCCTTAGTTAAACCTACTGCATTAAGTATGAAATTCCTGCATTATTGTTGTTTATGCAAGTTACTTTGCAAAACTTTTCAATTTTTTATTTTAATTTTATATTACATCTTATATTTTATATTATATGTACATTATAAATGTATAATAATATCAAGTATATATTTTAAAAAATATATATTATAAGATAAAACACCAAGTTACTATACAAGATTCGAATTACTTTTCGAGAATGCAATTAACATTGAAAGACCAGTCAAGTGCGATATTGATTGGTCAATTAATTTATCGCTTATTTATCAAATCATATACAGGCAATATGAAACAAATTAACTCATCTACTGATTCAGAATTTGAAAAAATATTATTTAAATTATTTCTCTCTGAGGGCCAACACTAACATACGCTTGTTTGGGCCAAACGAATAGGCGCGGTTTAGATTTTGGCCGAGCTTGGTCCATGTCCAGCCCATTTAAAATACTTTTCTTCTAGTGTAATTTGTTGAATAAGAGTGAAAAAAAAAAAAAACTAACCATTTTTAAAATATTACCCTTTTAAATTAATAATTATTCAAAAATCAATGATGGATCCATCTGATTGACTATAAAAACCCAAAAAATGAATTTAAACCGATCAAATAAAAAAAAAATTGAAATATTTTTTGTATTTTTTTTTAAATTTAAATTTTAAATCTAACATTTGATTATATATATGTAGTTAATTATATAAATTTTTAAACTTTATTAGATGCATTTTTTATATAATCGATTGAACCACTAACTATAACAAAATCAATTTAGTTATCAATTTGATTATAAAAATACAATCTATTTAGTTTTCAATTCGATTAAAAAAATAATGAATGTACCACAACATTACCATAAGGGCATTTTTTTGTTGGGGGGTTGGGGGAGGGGGGGGGGTTGGTTTATAAATTTTAAGACATTTTATTTTGGGATATTTTAAGGAATATAAAAAAACAATAAACTTGACATAAACAAGGAATAAGACAACATCTAATGTAAATATTGCATGATATTTTTTTGGCTTTCAATGACTGCATATGATGGAGTGGTACAAAAGAAAGTTGAAAATTCCCACCAAAAGTACAGATTGTACAACAGAATGAAAGTGAGAGGTCAGCTATTTCCTCCACTTGGGAAAGCAAAAACAGCCAAAAAAGTCTCTTTTGGTCTTTCATAGGGTCAAAGCTTCATAAAACTCCAAATCTAAGTCCCAACCTAAAAAAGCAAAATGTCCAGCACAACTACCTGTCCCTATCAAAGCAATCAAATAGGGAATCATATTGCAGTCAAGAAAATTACTTGTCCCTGAAACCCTAATTCCCCTACTCACATGGTAAAATTCTTGAGTGGTAAAATTGGGAATCATATTACAGGTTTGCCTAGAAGAATTTCTTGCCAAGAAAATGGACCTATTTTAACCCATAACAAAAAAACCCTTTTGACATAGGAAGAAAAACCCTTAATTTGATGCTAACTTAAACCCTAACAAGCTGCTGTTATTAAGCCCCAAAGTCCCATAAATGAATAGTAGCATCAGTAGAACAAGCAGCCACGTACCTTTCATCTGCAATAAGTGCATTGCATTCACCAATTCCCTCCCTAAAGTTGTACAGATATTGACCATGTTCTATCTCCCAAACCCTAATCACTCCCCCACCACATATTAGTCCATATCCACCATTCACACACCCCAAAATCTCCCCCCGGGAGGCACCCCTTACTGTGAACCTACATATCTCCTCCAAATTAGCCACACGACGCACGCTAGCTGCGCCACGAACATCGGTTATCAGTGCGGACTCATTGACTGAGTCGAATGAGCCAACGATGATGCCCCTTCGGAATTCTTCTTCTACCAATGCTATCCCTTGGTTTTGTAAGTTCAATACCACAATCCTAAGACTAGTGCATGCCACGGCGGTGTCGTTGCTTGTCACTCGAATTCGACCAATAAGGTCTGTTAATTCAGTCAGTAAATGCCACCCCATTACTGCTTCTGGATCAGTTAGTGTGCCTCCGATGAAAACTAGCTCTTCGGTTTCGTTGTTCCATATGTGAAAGGCGTGGCCGGGAACACCTAGAGAAGGCTCAAATAAATATTAGAATACCTGTAAAACTTACCACATAAAATATACACATTTGAAATTGCAAACACCTGCATAGAGGCCAACCCACCACCGGTCACAGCCCGAGAAATCAACTAGAGCACCGTCATTCACCACATCACCCACATGTGCTCTTCGTAGAGGAGTTATGCCATTGATGACCGCCATATGAATGTCGCCGTCCAGAGTGGCAAAGACGAGACGAACGTCGGATAAGATGATCCCGGATACAGCACTAGAAAAGCGACCAAGGCGATCACGGTGCTGAGGGTAGAAGGTAGAGATGTGGAGCCTGCTCGAAAGGTGGAATAGGTGAACTGCACCGTCTGAGAACCCGGCTGCAAGGTGATGGTCCGAGAGTGCCAAGCGGCGACAAGAGAGGCCATCGTTGTTGTTGTTGTTGTTGTTGTTGTTATCGGCCGGGACAAAATGGAGGGTGGTGTATACATATCTGCGTGATTGGAAATTGCTGGCAGTCTGGTGGCGATAGACATACTCCTCTCGCCAAGTGTTGCGTACAAGATGTCTAACGTTCCAGATACGTCGTGTGAGGTTCTGCCACAGAAGATCGGAGCGTGATATGGCCCGCCAGGTAGAACAGACCTGTGTTCAGGTCCACTCAGGAGTGAAAATGCAAATATAACAGGGACATTGAATATCCATTGCAAATTCTTGAATAATATATGTTGCATAGAACCACGATATGATTAAGCTATAAATCAAGTATCAAACAAATTATATACAAAAAATATAAATAACAAAGGATAAAGCTTTTTATAAATGTGCTTATTAATTCTTATGTATTTATGGTGGTTAACACATGTCAAAAACATTAAATAGCTCTCTATCCTAATTGCCTTTTTAGTTAAACATCAACACTTGCCTAATAAACTAAAACAAAAACAAGGCCCTATAATTAAACATCAACACTTGCCGATTCTAGTTTCATTAGGCTAATTATGCAATCCTCTAGTGAAATGAGACCATCCTCTCTAAGTGATCTTTGAAATCACACCTACAATGAGCCTCTTGGAATGTAGTGACTTCTTCTGTTCTCTTGTTTGATTTTGTTCATCACATGTTCCACAGTTAATGTCAAGAATCAGACTTTGAATAAAGGACAAATGCATACACCATAAGGGGCAGCATAAGTTTTAAATTAGAATAACCCATCTTACTTCTTATGCTAACTTTTGGAATATTAAAATGGCAAAAATCCTTTTACTTCTTATATATGCTAACTGAGGAATAGTAAAATACCATAAGCATTTTTTTAAGCTTTATTCCTGCTGTGCCCACCTTGGGAAGGAACCCCTAACTCATGCTTGTGCATACACACACAAAATATCGACCAGAAAAAGCTGTTGGCCACAAATCCTAGAGTTCTTATGCAGGCATGCCAAGCCCACTTGATAAAAAAAGATAGTTATCCACGCTCATGTTAATGAAACTGTGCATGGAGACTGCAGTCAAATAGCCCCACTGGGCAAGAAGCCTTTTGTTATAATATTATAAGCAGACAGCCAAGCAAGATTACTACAACTACTTCTGTTGCGTGTGTATGGGGTGTCTCTGTGTGTGTGTGTGAGAGAGAGATGCACATATACATACACATATATACACGTGTGTGTATATATACACAGAGAGAGAGAGAGAGAGAGAGAGAGAGAGATCAAAGGAGTAAAGAGTAGTCAGATCAAGACTAAATAAAGTAGGTGACTAGGGAAATGTCTAGTTTTATTCGACCTGTCCCATATAGCTATAGACATGTACTGCTGTCCTCAACCTCATCATCATAATATCCTATGCTGCAAAAACTGACAATTTCCCTCTTAAATGTTATCATTTCAGGTTAAGAAGATAAGCTACGGCTGAACAGTAAGTGCAGATACAGACAACATAAAAAAGAAACCTTTAGTTCATAGCTATCTGAATCTGACAAATGAGATTTTTTTGGTTATTTTGAATAAATGGGATGGGTCTACTCATATGAGTACCTGAAAAAACCCAAAGGATAATGCAATTACCTATGACCCTCAACCTCTGGAATTAAAAAATAAAATAAAATAAATCTTTGGGTTATCTTTGATTGGAGCTTTGTGTCTATAGGAAACAGATAAATCTTAAAAAGTGGGTTTCACACTATCTTACTGTACAAACAGCAGGTGGGATTAAGCAGAAAATAAACAAGATTTTGTTCTACAAAAGCAATAGCAAGTTGAAAGGGTGGCCTCAACGGTCTCTATCACATTTATTTTCCATAGTTACCATAAATTTGACAGAGAAAGCATCCCAATGGGAAGAAAGGGATATAGTCAAAAAAGTAATGGATTTTTAGTGCTCAAAAGGGGTCGTGCAAAGAAAGGGAAAGAAACTCAAGAAAACCAAAAGAACCCTTTTACATGTTTAGATGGCAAGAAAAGTTGGTCCAAAAATGGGCAATTTCTGTGATGACATAAGAGTTTCTACACTTTTTGCCATTGAGAGCTAAAAAACAAAGGGTAATATGTTCGTTTTTATGTTCGGTTAAAAGTAGATTTGAGGCGACATATATTGAACTTTTTCAAAGGCAATCTTCCAAACTCCAAATACCACACACACACACAACACAGAAAAACACTTTCTAATTATGTATAAAGTATCTCAAAATTGAATTTGTGGTTGATTAGAGCATGTTTCGGCTCAAGTTTCTTAACGGGATTTGGTCAAAGATATGGACCAACTTAATTAGTAGAAAGATAGCTTATCCGCGGAGTGACATAATTTAATACAGTGCTTTTCTATTTAATGCTCAAGCCCACAATCATTAAAAGCTCATCTCAACACCCCCAGTTCACCCCTTTCTTCCATAGTTTAGATTCTTTATTTCAGCCCGTATTTCATCTTATCTTATATTCAAAGTTATCGAAGCAACAGAATGCATATTATGTAGGAGAATAAGCAATAAAAAAAGATACACACTTGAGATATATACCATGAAAGAAAATAAAATACATGTAATATTGAATACAAGATCACATAGTTTATCCGATAATAAGAGACATTAATTAATATTTTAAACTTTAATAGAACAAAAACACACACGCACACTGCATGTATTTGTGTGTGAATATAGAGAAACGAAAAGGGACAGGCAAAGGGTACCTGAAAAATGTTGAAAAGAGCTTGGGCAGCAGCAAGGCGGCCAATAGTGCGGGATGCATCAGCTGCTACTTGGAATGCAAGAGCTTCAACGAATGGCTCTGGCCAAACCCCATTGCTCGACCTCATCCTACTACGAGAAGATGAAGGCCCTTCAAACTCTCTGCCTCCTCCACCACCGCCGCCGCCGCCGCCATTTCCTCCTCCAACTTCTTCTGCAGAAGAAGATGAAGATGAAGTTGACATGTGTATTATGTTCTGTGTAACGGAAGCAATCGCAAGATTTGGAGACAAAGACAAAGTATGCAAAAAAGAGAGATAGAGACACAAAAATGAGGGGGCCCAAATGGGGCCTGATGTGTGTGGTTTCAAGATTATGTAGACAGATGGGGAGACTTATAGATTTGGTTAATTAAAAAATAGTATATAATAAACATAAAAAAAGAACAACTTTCGCATGCACAGCAAAATTAATTTTAAAATTAAAGATTGAGAGTTAATGGAATTATATTATTAATTTTAAATTAATATATTTTTTAAAAAATATTATTTTATAAAATAATTTTTATTTTTGAATATTTTACGAACATATCAATAAAAAAATAACTTCAGGCAAAGCAAAATGAGAGTAGGAGGGTTGTGGGATATTTCTAAAATCCCGCATTCTCATTTGTACGATTAAAAATTAATTTATATATATATTTTTACACTAATAATTTTAAATTAATAATTAAAAATTAGTAGTACAACATTAAAATTTTTAAGTGAGCATATCATTTAAAAAGATATTTTAAAAAACGAAATTTTATTTAGAGTATCCACAAAGAAATGAGATTGCATCTAAAAAAATTATTAATTATAAATTTAGAGCATAGACATAATAACTTATTATGAGGGTTAACATATCTTGCCCCAGTTTGAACTCATGAGATGGGGAAGGCCTAACTAGAACTTAGCCTAATAAAGTTTTAAGCTATGTTTGATTGCAATTTGGTAGAATATTTATTTTTCTTTCGAACCATATTTGTTTCTCCATTTATTTAAAACAAATTAATTTTTTTTCTCTAAAACAAACTCATTCTTTTCCAAAATAAAATGTAGTCCGTTGTATATCAATATCACTATATTATTTAATTAATATATTATTATAAAAATAATTTTTTATATTAAAAAATATAATATATAATATTAAGAAATATTGATGTGATAGCATTTATCTATCCAGTCTTATATGACAAAACTAATACATTGAAAACTATCTCTTTTTAAAATACAAATAATATTACTTTTATTCTCAGGAAACCAATTTCTAAAAACACCTTTCCCAAACACCAAAAATATAACCAAACATAGCCTTAATCCTATACTTTTAAAACACACACCCCACTTGGAGCCACTTGCACAAGTTTTCATGAAAAGCTGTTTGGGACTTAGCTTACTGTTGTGTCAACCAAATGAATTGTCTTGTTCAACTTCTTTTTAGAAAGATAAAAGTCTCTTAACATATATTTACAGGCAAAAAAGATTTTCTTTTTGTTTTTTTTTTCATAGTGTTTTTTTCTTCAAGTTTTAGCACAACCCCATTGGTTGGAGAAAATCACAAACTTAGTTTTAAACAAATTTGCAAAGGAAATGAACTTGGCCAGTTTGCAGCACTTGGGATCTTCTTCTCTTTTTTAATTTGATGTTAGATTGCGCATGTAAAGTTAAAGTAATTTATGTTAAATATATGTAAAAAAATATTTCGTACACTTTGATTTAAAAGTAAAATTAGTGTACCTAACTTCGAGTTGAGATAATTTGAACTCGGGTACTTGAATTTGAGAAAACCTAAAAAAGACACACTTAGGCTCGTTGAGGTTGCTGCCAATTAAAACCCTTCAATAATACTTAAGTTAGTAAGATCTCAAGGTCAAAAGGAACTGGTAAGTGAATTGAGTAAATAATGTAAAAATTATCTTATGAGACCTGTACACCAAGTATTTATATTGGTCGGTTCCTGTAGGCCGTACAAGCTAGGTCTAGATGTCATGATCAAATTGAATGATACGTCCCATCGACGGTTAGGAGATCAGATCGACCCGAACTTAATATCAGATCAGATCTGATCGAAATGAAAAACACGCGGATCGTTGAGTATTTTTTATATTTTAATAATATTTCACATACACTAATATTATTTTAATATTTGGTACATGACACTTAATGTGTAATTATAAAATATAATATAAGATCAAACATCGAATTAAAATAAAATATTTAGATATTTCTGCTGGTGACGTAAAATAGCAACTTCGTGTAAAGTTGAGTCTGAATACAATAATTTGTGAGTTTTAATTGCAAGTACAAGCAAAAAACTATCTTCATTACATAAATAGAGCATTTAATTCAGTTGTCTCAAAATTGTAGGTGAAATAATAAATGGTCGTAAGATTTGGGAGTTATGATAAAACACACTTCAAATCTCTATTTATTCATTTTATGCTCTTATTTATTCGCATCCGTATAATGCAAAGTTAATAAAGATTCAGAATTTATTTATAGCAAATCAAAATTGATGTTTCTGACTAGTGATATTTGCACTTCACATATTATTACATGTACTACAATTTTTTATTTTATTTATTTTTAAACTTCACAAGTGAGAATAATGCCCTCAAAATAGCATTGTTATAAGTTTATAAAAATATTGCCCTACAAAATTTGAAGGATACTATTTTTTTCTGATTATTGACTTTAATTAATTATGTGTTCACAAGGTCTTAACACTGTCACAAAATAACTTTAAATTTCCTGATGAAGGCACATAGAAAGAATTTCAAAACATATCCAAGGAAAAAACATATAAAGAAAGCATAATAGCATAAAAATTATGTGAAATTATTAATTGTACGGTTTAAAAGCTCTAAATTATACAAAATCAGAACTCTAAAAGTTGAATTCCTTTTTGAGGCATTATTTTCCAAAACTAGATTTATTTTCTAGAGACGAAAAAAAATTTAAAAAAAATGTAAATCTATACTAAACTAATTAGCATATTCAAGGAATAAAATTGAACAAATAAAAAATATTTAAAATCCTTTGTTTCACTGGCTATTTTATCTAATGAAACTTTGAAGTTATATTTTTAAATTTAAGAAGCATGAAACAATATTAATGATATGACATAATTACTTACTTGATAATGTTTGAAAATTAATCAATGTTCATAGTATTTACAAGTCTTAATATCCCATCCACCTCAAATCCATTTCTAAATATATCTCCGTGATGATTTTGCTCTATTATTATAATTAAGTGCAAATAAAGATTGAACTAATTATGGCAAATTATTTTTCTCTTATTAAATTTACAATAGTGCTCTTTTGTGAAATATTTTTGTTACTTGTTAAATAAAAAAATAATTTTTTTTAAAGGAGGATTATGCCTGCTTTTTTAACTCTTATTTAAGTGAATCGAGCATATAATTAATTAGAACATAGGTATAAAGTGTTTATTAATAAATTCTAATTATTATAAATAGATTACATGGTTTCATTAATTCAGGTAAAGGAAAGGGTGAAATTTTTGGAATGCACTCCATTCATAATCATTGAATGTGGAAAGGTGCACCACCTCTTTGTAATCCAATATATGAAACTCGATGAGAGGGGGAGTTGAATTAAGAAGAAAAAAGGTATTTTTACAATGATAGTTGCGTGATGATAAAATAACTTAATTTTAACAATAAACTTTGCATATATCTAACTATTTTCAAGACCATATATACATAAACAAAGACGAAAATATTATTGTCATCTAACTACCAATTCCTACTCAAGATTGAATAGGGATGATAATAAATTAGATTTCAAATAGATTTGTTTGGATCCGAAATTTAAGATTTTTAAAAATTCATACATGTTTTAAATTCAAATTTGATGATTAAACTTATATTATAATTTAAAAAATATTAATAATTATAATTTTCAAAATAATTATATCTATAATTTTTTTTATAAAATAAATATCATATAAATATATAATAAATTATTTAAAAAATAAAAAATAAAATAAATCGTATCGAGTTTAAAAATAACCAAATCACTAGTTTAATTAATTAAAATTTGTTCACCAAAAACATAAAAAAAAAAAAAAGGAAAATCTGAAGATCCCATCCCATTAATACTGTGAAATTAATTGATCTTTTTGACTGAAGAAACCAGTGGGACCAAGAAATATGGCATGGAAAAGTCTAATCAAGAAGACATGGTCTCTGTCTCTCTGTCACATCTCTCATCTCTTTTGAATGAGAATATTGAATGGTGGACTGCATCTTGTCATTTTATTACAATAGCAGCAATGGGGGGTGGGGGTGGGGGAAGGGGGGTTCATGCAAAGTACACAAAACTTGCTGACACTGAAGCTGACAATGCCCACAAAAAGGACTTGAAAAAGGGGAAGGAGTCTCAGGTCAGGTGAGGCCTACACCTCCTACTCTCACCATCTATATATGCACACATAAAAGACAGATTCAGATTCAGATTCAGGAGGGCCCATTACCACCTTGTAGTTATAAATGCTAGAGATTAGTCTCACCCCCCCCCCCCCCATGCTATTAGGAGGGGTCTCTCCCCTGACCCCCCACCCCTACCCCCTTCCATTTCTTTCTCTTCCAAAACTTTGTTATTTGTGTTGCATGTCAGGGTGCATTCCTTTTTCCAGTTCAGACAAATGTTAATTTTAATGTCTCTCTCTTTTTAAATGGGATTCTTCATCGTATTTATTGATAATAAATTTTGCCTTGTGTATATCATAGTCCTTTCATAAATTTTGCATTGTTTATGTCACATTTGATTGAGTACAGAAATTCAGAAAGATAAAAGTTTTGTACTTTTTCAATTATAATATTTTTTTAAAGTAACGGTTAAAAATTAATTATATTACATAATCATTGATAGTTTTGAGGAAAAAAACAATTGCATTTAAAGAAATTAGAACTTTTATTTTGAAATGTTCTAAAAGGAAATAAGAGCAAAAGATAATGTATATATGAGTATTTGTAAATTTTTTTTTTCATTTTTTAGGCCAAAGTTTTGCTCATCCTATTGAGTTTTACAATTAATTATAGCCATAACCTCCCTATAACATTTTACAGTGCGAAATTACAGAATTTTTTCTTGTGCCCAACTCTACTGCAACTATTGCAAAAATACATTATATACAATACACATTATTTGAAATTTGAATATCACATTTTCACTATGATACACACATCTTGTCACATGGTACATTATTAGTAATTTAGTGCCCATTATTATTATTTTTCGTCCGATGATGATACTGTATAGTGGTGATACAATTTGAGAAATAAATGTAAAATTATATGTCAATTTATTGTGTAAATCTTGGTGAAACTCTATTCAATTTGAAAAATATAATACAAATATCACGTTCGCATTTTATGGTAATATCGTAACCAATGCTCTGATTATTTTGGACTTGAATAAACAAAATTCGATTATAAATCTTATAAATACTACATCCGACGATGATACATTTTTTTATAATATTTTGAGAAATACATGTAACTGTATTACATTTTCACACACACATTTTAGATGCTACTTTCTGCCTTTTTTTTTTTTTTTTGGGTACTTGTTACATATTTTTCGATAGTGCCCAGCGGTGCATATTAGTACTATAGTGAAAACTACGGGTCTTGAACGTAAATGTCACATTCTACACGTCGGTGGTGTTATATACTACGATGCATCTTATTTTGAATTAGCACATAATTCTATATAAAAATAAAAGAAATCTCAGAAATTTTTATAAATTTATTTAAAAAATAGTTATTTGAATTTAATACTTTTACACTATTATTTTAAGTGTAAGTGTAATCACACTATGATTATATGGAAAGGGTGTGTATTTATATATCAATTTATTTTAATATGTTCGAGTTTGTTAACCAACAAAACATAAGAAGATTACATTATTCTTCTTCATACCTTTGTTCAACTTTATACCCCAATCAAGTATATTGTTCAAGATATTAAAGTGGAGTTTATGTTACATAATTTTATAAATTAATAAAATTACTCCCTAACTTTTAAAAACAAAGATAATAAACTAACGATAAATCATGAAACAATATAGCATTAAGCAACATGATAAATTAGGAAATAGGAAATCATTGGAAAAGGTAGGACTAGTCATTGTCCTAAAACCATATTTGATTATTACATATACGCAGATTTTAATGATGGACGACTTAAAATAATGTGACGGTAAGTATCTTTCACTTATAATTTTATTAATCATAAATTTTAAGTCATATATTTTGCCTAATAATATTTATCATTTTGTGAACATAAGTAATTGTACATAGGATGGCTGCTGTTTAAAAGAAAATTATAATATCTAAAAATAAAATGCAAGTTTTTTTTTTTTTTTTAAAACCAGATTTGAAGTGTATTTGTTTAATTACATAAACAGTTCATTTATTTAAAAGTTAAAAAAAAGTAAAAACGACAATAATTAGGATTTTTTGACTTTTATAATTAGGTAAAATGATAGTCAAAATAATTTTTTTTAGAACACAAACAGTTAATTCATTAGCAAATAATTTTTTCTTTTATAATTGGCGATGAACCATTAAAAAAAATAAATCAACATAATCAAAAATGAAAATTTTAGAATAAATCCAACCAAACTAATAAACTCGTTTTACATGGAGACTGTAACGAAACTTGTATTTATTTATTAGTAATAATAAAAAAATAAAAAGCAAAAGCAAATATTCTTTCCGTGTCTATTTTAAAATTCGAGCAATTAAAAGCTGCTTTACTGCATCCAATGAGAAGTCATCTAAAGCTGTACCTATTGATCTACTACAGTTTGAATATCTTAAACAAAAAAGTTTAGTTTTTTTTTTCTTTTTTCTTTTTTCTTTTTTGGGTTGGGAATGGAGGGGGTGTAGGGGCCTAGGGGTGTGGGATGAGGGCTTGACATTTGGAATTTATGGTGATCTGAAATAAATTTAGAAATAATTTTTTTTTATAAAAAAAATGAAGTCCTGGTAAATAAAATGAAGAGTAAATTACAAAACTAACACTGAAATCTAATTCATTATAAAAAAATTCATTTATATTTTTAAATTACAAATACTTATTAAACTTTGTTTTTATTTTACAAATATTCTATCCATAGGTATAATTTATAAAATAAAAATAAATATTAAAAAATACTTGTAATTTACATTAATCAATTGATTAAAACCCTAATGTACAAATTAACCAATCATCATAAGATTTCATGTTGGTGTAATTACTTTCCATAGGCACGTTACAAGATTACTTGAACAAAGTTCGAGCATTGACACATCAATGTATGGTCACAAGGCAATGAAATGACGATATTTATATTAATATAAAATAAGATAAATATTTATACAAATATTTATACATAGAGATGGTTTAGAGTCAATTTAGTTTTACTCGTTATTAATATTTTTAAAGTTGAAAATATTTTTATTATTTTTTATGTAAAAATAAATATATATTTGAATTGATTATATTTTTATATTAATTATATAAATTTAAAAATAAAAAAATATTAATTTTATAACATTTTTTTTTTATAAAAATATGTAAATTGTTAATGGACTTCAAAAAGTATTTGCTAGGTATATTTTTATTTTTTAATCTGACCAAATGGTTTTGAAAACAAAACTAATGACAATGGGTAAACCAAATGCATTGCCGAAGTTAATTGGAAAGACGGTCTTTGAAATTATAAACAAACAACCTCTTAAAAGCCTCTAATCTCATTTTCATTATTTTTGGCATTTTAAGGATTTAAAATATTTTCATTAAATTTTCGTACAAAAATAAAAATATTTGAATTAGTTATATTTTTATATAAACTATAAAAATAAAAATATATTTATTTTATGTTGTTTTCTGTATAAAAAGATATAAAATGTTAATAGATTTAAAAATGAATTTAATAAGTACACGAAAACACGCAAAAAGTTAGTAGGTTTGAAAATAAATTTTAAAAATAAAAATAAGTAATATTTCTTTTAAAAATTGGTAAAAAAAAAATGCATTTCTGGAATTTCTGAAAATGAAAACAAATGGGGCTTAAAGTTCAGACTTCTCAACACAGTCGTCTCACCTGCCATCTATGGTCATGGGCTCTTTGTTAGATTTCCAAGCCAAGATGCATGATCAAGAAAGGCTAACCCCCAACCCCCAACCCCATAAAACCCACCCCATGAATCCACTGATTAGGACAAACACATTCAAAGAACTTCTTAACCTCCAGCAACCAACATCTCAAAATAGTCATTCATCGGTAGATTGTGATATATTAGGGAAACCACTTCAGCAGCAGCATGCTGATTTAGGTAGCGAGCACCAACAAATTCTGATTGGTGCAAAACCAAAACGATGAGCGAGGAACTGTTCTGCTAAAACTGCAAACAGTGTCTTACAGCTTCAGAGAGTAACTTCCACCAATTATCATTTAAAAGAGCCCTCCCGCCGAACCTGGCACAGCCAGACTTCAAATTCTAAATGTTGTGGTTACCTTTAACGCCTGCAAATGTGGATCGGTCTGAGAACCTCCTTCACTCTTCTGAAAATATCTTCCGTTGAGCACATCTGGAAACCTCAGCAGAATGTGTGGCAGGCAGATCATTGAGCTTCCTGGAAAGCATATCTAAAGATGAAACAGAAGATAGAAACATATGGAACATTCAACAAGCATTTGCTAATGATACTGAACTATTTGAGATCTTCAAATTTTAGTCGATCCCTTATAAAAGAATTAGAAATTCAGTTTTGATAAATACAATTGTGCTAATAGAGTCAAATTATCACAAAAGTTAAGAGCTTTTCTTTACATGGTTACAATCGAAAGATGAATGACGAAATATGATTTATGAGCGGCTCCAGCAACTCTTTACAAAAACATCATCGTATCTAGTTCATTCACATATTCAGCCTTTCTCAACCAAATCTTGCAAGACGGACCTTTCCTTCTGATCTATATAAATATGATTACACTAGAATCACTTAGCTAAAGGGATACTTGCTACTCAATTAGATACAAAGGGAGAAAATTTAGATAATTAGAGGAAGCAAGTTAGAACATCATGTTTTCTTAGTCTTCACCTACATTTAATGATTATATTTTTTAAACCCATGGTCTACAAACATGCTTACAACATGCTAAAAAAAAAAAGAGAAAAATAAATTCAAGAGAGCAAAATGGATATAAGTATCCAGCTTCAGATTTGAAGTAAAAAACAGAACATCTCTGAGTTTCTTCATCATTTTCCTTTTCCTGTGGGGAATCAATTACGTTCAATTTAAGTTTATGACTTTTAAAATGATAGTAATGACAAAACTGAAGTCAGACAGCAAAATGCAAGATGAAAACTGGACTGGAAATTTTACAGACAAAACCTGAGCACAGCTTTTCCACGTTGACAGAAGAGTTTAGTTAAATAAACTTGAATGCAGCTTGTTTTGATTAATGAAATTTGAATATTTTGCAATCTAGTTCCATAATGTGGAATGACCCATCAGGTATCAAGATACATTCTCTAACTTATTGAATTTCTAAATGGGAACAAAGACATTCAAATTCGTATCCATTAATTTATTTATTATTAGTAGGTAGAAGTCAGAAATTAAATCCAGGCTATGCTCAAAAGAGTGCTCCCTCAAAGGACACAACTGCTCTCTTTTGATTGTTCTTCTTTCTCGTCTCTTGCTCTTCAGGCAAGATTGGTCATTTAACAATGCCCCTTCCACCCACCCAATCCAGCTTTCCAAACTCTCACAACAGTACTTACGTCTGCTATCTCCTTCCAAGCTCAGGAAAACCTAAATAGGAAATGAAGATTGAAACAGCAGGTTTCAAGAGAAAATCACTCTCAATGGCTTCAAAGGAAAATCTAATTGATCACTTGATTCATTCAAAGGAACAAATTGTTCATAAGCCTCTAGCTACAGGCTAAGAAAGCACAAACTTCCACCATTACAGTACTTAAAAAACTAATTCTTTAGTTTAGACCCCATACAAAAAGCAAAAGCGTGACGGATTTGCATGATATCCAAAAACGGCCTGAAATATGAACAATAATGATTTCACTTCACAGACAAGCCAAGACATCATGTTACTTCCTTTGGGCACTCTTAAAATTGGGAATTCCTGGAGCTCATAAGAGCAAAGTAGATGAAGACTTATGAATAGAGAATGGGTACAAACGTGAAAAAAGATTGACAAACCATTTTATTTAGAATCCTTTCCAAATGGCCAGTAACACAAGCCCAAGGGTACAATTTGGCCATATACACAAAAATGAAAAGGATGTCAATGGAGTTCAGTTAAGCATGTATTGACAGGAAGCTTCAACATACCTGAGATATCTCTGCTCTGATGACAATTATCTCTGCTGTTGTACTTAACTTCTGCAAGTGCTAGGAAGAGTTAACAATTCTCTGTGATTCAACGGATTCACAAAGCAGAAAGAGAATACCACGATGATAAGCAGATACAACATCTGATTCATTGCATAATGATAATTTCCTCCCAAGTCATATGGTTTCGGTAAAAGGTCCAGACTTGATTAAGGATTTCCCAAAACCTTCAGGCATAAGGCGTTGAGATTCTATCTCGTTGCACAAGTCCATGGCCAGATCTTCTTTACCACATTGGCAAAGTCCATTGAAAAGATAAGATAATATATCTGAATCAGGAGCTGTAGCTCTCTGCAACATCTCTTTCAAGACCTGGACTGCTCCTTCATAATCTTCATTCTTAATGAAAGCAGATATTAGCATCTTAAAAGTTGGTTCATTGGGGCGACAACCACTCCGTACCATGCTTTTGTAGAGTTGAAAAGCACGCTCAGCATTGTTTCTTGCACACTGCCCAGCAATAAGAGCAGCAAAGGTTGAGGAATTTGGTACTAACTTTTCCTTATCAAGTTCTTTCACCATATATGCAGCTTTCTTTGTCTTCCCCTCCTTGCATAGACCCATAATCACAGCATTATAAGTTAAGATATCAGCCTTGATACCAGTCACTGACATTTCCTCAAATAGCCGGATTCCCATCTCACTATTTCCAGTTTCACTATAACCATTGATCAATGTGTTATAAGTTACAGTCGTAGGAGTCACATCCATGCTTTTCATTTCTCTGAACAGCTTGTTTGCTTCATGTAATTTCCCCTCCTTGCATAACGCATTCATAAGTGTGTTATACGTAACATCATTTGGCCGAACCCCATTCTTCTCCATCACATTCTTAAGCTTCACACCACTACTCGAAAGACCCTTACTACAATATCCTGCGATCAAAGTGTTATATGAAACAACATTACGAGTTAATCCCATTCCTTCCATTTCCCTAAACACCTCAACTGCCATTTCCAATTTCCCAAATTTACAGTAAGCCCCAATAACCATATTAATGGTATAGACATTCGGTGAAATCTGACACCGGCACATTTCCTTATAAAATGCCAAGACGATATCACCACGATTCAAACCAGTCAATGCACTCAAATAGGCATTACAAGACTCAACAGTGGGATAAAATCCATACTCCCTCATCCAACAGAAAGAATCAGAAGCATTCCTAAACTTCTTCATATGCGCGTGAGTCTTGAACAACGCATCAAAAACACGTGGCGATGATTCACACATCCTATAAGAGTAAACCAAAGCCTCAAAAACCTTGCGGGGAAAATCCAACTCCAACAAGCCCATTTCAAGAATTCTCCTCAGAATCGACTCCGCGGATTTAAACTTACGATTCTTAGTCAAAATGTGGAGAATTATAGAAATCACATCAAGGGTGTTCAATTCAGAATTCTTGAGCTCAACCCACTTGAAAAATTCAAGAGAAAGCACATAATCTTTTCGGGTTTTCAGCAAAATGTGCTTAATTCTAAATGGTGTTAAACCAGAGGCTAACTTATTGAGTTTATCCCATTCAGAATGAATCAAATGACTGTGCACTACGTTTACAAAGTCCAAGTCTTGACCTCTGGCTGGAGGCATCGTTCTGTGAGGTAATAAAATGGGATTTTTCTTGTAATTACTGGGAAGTGAAAATTCAATCGAATTTTTGTGGTGGGTTTTGGTTGTGTTAAGGAATGTAGAGAATCTGCGCAATTGTGTCTTCATGGTTTTCTTATGGTACATACAAACAAGAGGATCTTCGGACAGCTAACAAATTCAAAACTGACTACAGAGAGAGAGAGAGAGACTAACCCAAGAAGCTTGGCTGCAAGAGAGTTACGATCCGGGCAACGATTGTTTCTCCTCTGGGCTGTCATCCGATGAATAGGTTTTTCACATACCAGAAAAGAGGCTCATTTGTAGTCGCGCGTCTGATATGAAAGCGTTATAGACATAATTAGTTCAAGAAAAATAATGTGATTTGTGATTGACAAAAATTTCTATATACATATGTCAAGGTGGATTTAATTATTATTAGAATTTCTGACATGAAGTCAATATTGAATGTGAATGATGTGATAAATCATGTTTTTTTTTTTCATTGAAAAATAAGTTAAAAGTATACTAGTATTCAAGTATCATCAATAATGTCAGTTTTGTATCAGAATAATAATAAATGATTCAATTGGTACCAAAATTTTATGATAATTGTTGAAATATTACCATTGGATGATTTCCATCCATTTCTCTTCAGCATTTTAATGTAAAGACGATAGTAAAACCTGTATAAGTTAATACTCGATAAATGAATAATCTATATATAATGTAAATAATTTTTTTATGGTCCGAATTTAGGCTAAATGGCTAAATTAATAATTTTGATAAATTAAGAAATACTTTTTAGAAAACCATTATATAACTCTGTGCCCATTCATATCACAAATTAATTATTTGTTAAAATTAAAAATATAATTGACATAAAAAATCTTTTCTAGAAATATCTTACCTACATTTTAAAAAACTTTCTCATAAATATCTATATTTTATAATGTTCTAAATATTTAGAAATGTGCAACAATTTCTAATAGTAACTATGAAATATAAGAACACTTTGTGTTTGATTATATATTATTTTTAATCTAATTCATTGTATATATTTTATTAAATTAATACAATAACAATAAATTTATTAATTTTTGGTTAATTTAATGTATATTTATTAAATTTATATTTAATTATTTAAATATAAAATAGAATGTAATTTTAGTTGATTAAATGTACGCTTAAATACACTTGGATTAACATAGACTTAATTAAATAAATTAGTAAAATAGAATGAATTATTTGTTGATTAAATATATATTCATTGAATTGTAAATACACTAAGATTAATTCATATTCAATTGATTAAATTGATAAAATATAATAAAATTTTAATTGATTAAATATATATTTATTGAATTATAAATACACTCTATAAAGTTCTATTTGTTTGTAGGCAATGACGAGTTTGGACTCCAGTTCATTTGCATGACACCCTAGGCGTGAGGCCCGATATTAGAAATTCTATTTATTTGCATGTACATATATGTGAATTGAAAACCCTTTTCCATTGAGTTGGTTGTTCTAAGAAATAAGAAGATTTTGTGTAGATAAAATATTTAGTGGAACTTAATTTGATTAACTCAGAATTATAAGAATATACAAATAGAATATATATATATATATATATATATATATATATATATTGTTACCAACAAGTTGTTGCTAAAAGGTTTACAACACTTATTTAGAATTTTTTTTTAAAAAGATGTAAGCGAATTTAAATAGTAATTAAATTTTTAAGGTTTGATTACAATAACTTGAAGCAAACTAACTTAAAAAATGTAGAGTAAAATACTTTTATACATTGAAATTACATCATTTAATCATCATTTTATGGAAAAGAAGGTCAAGGAGAATGAAGAGAAGAATGTAGATTCTTAGGGAGAAGATCTTGGAGGTTTGGGTAGAATAGGAAGAGAAGATTATAGAGGCTTGGAGAGAAGGGGAGATGAAGATTGTGGAGGTTTAGAAGGACTGTGGTGAGGAGAATTCGATGGTGTAGGTGGAGAAAAAGTAAATTGAATCTTTTATTTCAAATTATATTTCATCTCTTATTCTAATATCACCAATACACGCCAAATGTGCATTAATGATATCAATTTTTACAAAGAGAATGATTCTGCTTAGAGAAAGATAAGGGTTTGTAGTTCGTGGTCCACAAAGCTAAAAGTAATAGCACTTATATCATATATAGTTGCTAGTTTCAAAGTCCTTATGCTTGCATATTATTCAAAATTTCAAGAAATTTATGAATTTTCTCTTAGCGGGCCATAGTGGAAATGTCTGAGCTGATCTCCAAGTAGAGAACACTATTTCTCTCAAAATCATTTAGGAGATGAAGTCCTTGAAGAAGGGAATATTTGGGTTGAAGGCCAAAAAAGAAAAAAATGACCAAGGAGTTGTTGCTCTGAAAGAATAAGTCGAACTATTTGCGGGAAAGAGGCTTCCTATGAAACAAAAATATAGGAGGTGCAGACCAAAGCTGATGAGTTCAAAGAAAAGATGATTAAGGCTATCACCAAATGTTTAGATAAACTAGACGAGGTGAAAGAACAAGGGTGACAACTCATATATGATGGTGGCTTCAAGGAAGGGTGCGACAGCTACCTCAGCTCAGACGACGACCGATCCATGGTGAGGTTCCTCAGGGATGCTGTTAAGAAAAGCTTCTTGAAACCTATGGAGTTCCTGAGACATCTCTCTATAGGTGTCTTGTAGTACTACTACTCCGTCTTCGACCAGTGCCAACAACAATGTAGGAGAAAAGGATTTCTGGAAGAGTTGGACCATGAAGGTTCTACAGTGAATGCTCCCAACCCTACAGGCTGGGAATTCTTTGAAGAAGCCGAGGCATCCACCTCAGCTAACATAGGGCCATTCCTGTGGACCCTTTTTAGCTCTTATGCTAGCTAAGTAAGTTGCTCATACCACTTCTGCCACAGTTGGTACATCTGACAGCCAATTATCGGGCCTACTCCTAACAAGTAGGCTCCCGTAGGTGAACTATCAGCTCAGATGGCCATAGATGAAGGGGCCATCTAGGATGTAATGGAGGCTTTGAATGCTGATGAAGGAGCAACAATTGAGTCATGGGCCACAATTAAGCCCCCACTTAATGTATCTGACTATGACATGTCAATTCTATCTATAAAAGTATTTTTTTTTCATATATGGTATTTGTTTAATTCCTATCAATCTGACCTGAGAAAATTGACCAACTTTTCCCTCACTACTGACTTGAGCCAATTGACTTATCTCCCTCATTACTGACCTAAGCCAAACAGTCTAAATAAACCAAACTGATTAGTATAATCTGAATGGAAAGGACCTAACTCGATTTGGCTAAATATTGAGATTTGAATAACTATCTACCAAACTAACAACATGAAATGAGATAATTCAAGCAGTAATAATCAAAAAAATTATCAAAACCCCTTTTTGATAAAAGACGCTTGGTGTATATTACTGTCCTTATTATCATCATCGTTGTTGTTGTTATAGTTGTCATTATTATTGTTGTCATTGTTATTGCCTTTGTTGCAATTATTATCGTAGATGTTGTTGTCATTGTTAACGTAGATGTTATTGTCGTTGTCATCATTGTTAATATTATTGTCGTAGATGTCTGTTGTTGTAGTTGTCATCGTTATTGTTGTTATAGTTGCCGTTGTCATCATAAATGTCAATATTATCATTATCGTTATTGTCATTATTTTCGTTGTTGTCGTAGATGTTGTTGTTGCCGTTGTTATCATAGATGTCGTTGTTGTCGTTGTTGTTGTTATCATTATTGTAGATAGTTTTTTATCATTGTTGTTATAGTTGACATTGCCATTGTTGTCGTTATTGCTATTATTTTGTTATAGTTGTCATTGTTGCCATTATTCACATTATTGTAGATGTCATTGTTGTCGTTATTTTTTTTGTAGTTTTCATTATTGTTGTCGTTGTCGTTGCTGATGTTGTTATCATAGAAAATGTTGTCATTGTTGTTGTTGTAGTTGTTGTTCCTATTGTTGTTGTTGTTGTTCTTGTTGTTGTTGTTGCTATTATTGTTCTTGTTTTTTGTTGTGCTATTGTTGTTATTGTTCTTTTTTTTTTCTTATTAGTGTTTTTGTTGTTGTTATCGTTGTTGTTGTTGTTGTTGTTGTCGAGATGTTGTAGCAGTTGGTGTTGTTGTCATTGTTGTCATAAATGTCATTATTGTTGTCCTTATCATTGTTGTCGTTGTTGTTGCCATTGTTGTCGTAGATGTCATTACTGTTTAAAATTGGGCATATAAATATTTTCATATAATTTAGACTATGAATTCGGTGTTTTGCGAATTCGATTCCATGAATCCATAATTTTGCTTATAATATGCAAAACAATAAAAAGTTAGGATGGACACTTGGATTCCCCAGCATGACACTTACATCGCTCAAGTCATAAATTGATTGTATATCGATTGCTTGGAAAATAATCATATATATTCGAATATCAAGATAATTCATGTAAAGATGACGTAAATAATACATTCCCTATTCCATTAACGAGATGATATATTTATATAAAGAGAAGAAGGTAATTACCTTATATGTTAAGTCTTGCAAGATAAATTACTTTGAATTAAGGAACCTGGTTCATGTAAGATTCTCTTTCATCCAATACTTAGTAGAATTAGGCTAGAATTCTTCTTAAGAACAAATAGAATTTTCACGTATTTCGCTGGGTATAAGTTGAGCTTATTAGCTCGGACCTATCCAAGTCAACCACTCTAAACTCCCCCGGGCTAATCTCAATCATTGTCTTAGTTCAGTTGATAATCTCATAATTAGGCCATGCCTCAATAACCATTCTAGTAAGGTAGTAAATGTCAAAAAACATTAATCATGTGGGGCTGAGCCTATAAGAAATTTGAGGGTTAGACCCAATCATCATGTTGTGTTCCAAACCTGTTAAGATCAATTGATTAGACCAAATTTAGGCCACATCATATGGAAAATATATTGCTCTTCCTCTTCATCCCAAAAAGTCCAAGACAAGTTTACCAACAGTGATACATAGCTCACCCAATTAGACCTTTTTCACTGGCAGCTCGATCCTAGATATGAGTGATAACACTGTCGGTGTCAATACCTTTATAAAAACTTTATATCCATAAAATTATTTATCTCCATATATGGTATTTGTTTAATTCCT
Organism: Paulownia fortunei; assembly: GCA_019321725.1. Taxonomy (NCBI): domain Eukaryota; kingdom Viridiplantae; phylum Streptophyta; class Magnoliopsida; order Lamiales; family Paulowniaceae; genus Paulownia; species Paulownia fortunei. The sequence continues at coordinate 3,703,287 of CM033107.1, read as the reverse complement.
ATCAATCTGACTTGAGTTAATTGACTGATCTCCCTCACTGTTGACCTGAGTAAATTGACTGATCTTCCTCACTACTGAGTCAAATAGTTTAAATAAACTAAACCAATAAGTATAATCTGAATGGAAAGGACCTAACTCGATTTAACTAAGTATCAAGATTTGAATGAGTGTCTACCCGAACTAACAACATAAACTAAGATAATTCAAGCAGTAATACTAAAAAAAATTATCAAAATTTCTTTTTGATAAAAGATGCTTGGTGCATATTAGTATCCTTATTATCATCGTCGCCGTTGTTGTTATAATTGTCATTGTTATTACATTTGTTGTTGTTGTTGTCGTAGATGTTGTTGTCGTTGTTGTTGCCATTATTGTCGTAGATATCGTTGTTGTAGTTGATGTCGTTATTGTTGCTATAGTAATCGTTGTCATTGTAAATGTCAATGTTGTCATAAATATCATTATTGCCAATGTTATCGCTATTGTAGATTTTTTTTATCATTGTTGTCATAGTTGATATTGTCATTGTTGTCATTATTGTCATTATTTTATCATAGTTGTCATTGTTGTCGTTGTTCACGTCATCGTAGATGTTGTTGTCATTACTTTTTTTGTTGTTTTCATTATTGTTGTCATTGTCGTTGCTGCTGTTGCCGTAGATATTGTTGTTATCGTTTTTGCTATTGTTATTGCCATTATTGTTGGTTGTTGTTATTGCAGTTGTTGTTCCTATTATTTCTATTGTTGATCTTGTTGTTGTTCCTATTATTTTGTTGTTGATCTTGTTGATCTTGTTGTTGTTGTGTTGTTGTTATTGTTTTTGTCTTTGTTGCCATTGTTGTCGAGATGTCATTATAGTAGTCGGTGATATTATTGCCATTGTTGTCATAGATGTCGTTATTATTGTCCTTATCATTATTGTCGTTGTTGTTGCCATTGTTGTCGTTGTTGTTGTAGATATCATTGCTTAAAATTAGGCATCAAATAAATATTTTCACATAATTTAGACTATAAATTTGGTGTTTTGCGAATTTGATTCCATGAATCCATAATGTTGCTTATAATATGCAAAATAATAGAAAGTTAGGAGAGACGCTTGGATTCCCCAACATGGGCCTTAAATCGCTCAAGTTAAATTGATTGTATGTCGATGGCCCTTAGTCATACATATTCGGATATCAAGGTAATTTATGTAAATATGACAGAAATAATAGTACCATATCCTATGGACAAGATATATTTATACAAGGAGAAGAAGGTTATTACCTTGTATGATAAGTTTTGCAAGGCAAATTACTAGTTAATTAAGCAGTCTGGTTAAGGTAGAATTCTTTTTCGTACAATACTCAGTAGAATTAGGCTAGAATTCATCCTAGGAACAAATAAAATTTTCACGTATTTCGTTGGCCATAAGTTGAGTTCATCATCTTGGACCTATCCAAGTAAGTCACTCTAAGCTCATTCGGGTTAATCTCAATCATTGCCTAAGTTTAGCCGATAATCTCATAATTAAGCCATAACTCAATAACAATTCTAATAAAATAGAAAATGCTAAAAACATTAATCATGTGGGGCTGAGTCCATAAGAAATTTGAGGGTTAGACCCAATCATCATGTTGTGTACAAAACCTGTTAGGTTCAATTGGTTAGACCAAATTTAGGCCACATCATCTAAGAAGTAGATTGCTCTTCGGTGAAGCATAGCTCATTCAATCAAGTCTTTTTCACCAACAACTCAATTATGGATGCGAGTGATAACACTGCCTGTTTGGAGTTCCTTGAGGGCACTTGCCCTCAAATAGATCGAAGGGCATTGGAGAAGATGGACCGCGACCCGCTCCTCACATTCTTTGCCACATATCAGGCCAAGATACATCCAACTCTCATTCACTTTTATTATTCATTATCTTAAGAAACTTATGCATTATCTTATCACATGCCATAGTGGAAATGTGTGAGCTGATCTCCAAGTGGAGAAATAACACTCTTTCTATCCAAACCCTTCAGGAGATGAAGTGCATGGGAAAATAAATATGGCCGAAGACTAAAAATGAAAAATTGACCAAGAAAGTGGCTGCTGTGAAAGGAGAAATTGAGCTATTTTGTGGGAATAAGAACTCCTATGAAATGAAAATAAAGAAAGTGCATACCAAAGTTGATGAGTTCAAAGAAAAAATGATTAAGGCCATCAACAAATGTTTAGATAAACTAAATGAGGTGAAAGAAGAAGGGCGACAACTCAGATATGATGGTAGCTTCACGGAAAGGTATGATAGCTACCTCAGCTCGGACGATGACCAATTTATGGTGAGGTTCCTTAGGGACGCTGTCAAGAAAAACTTCTTGAAATTCGTGGAGTTCCTGAGGCATCTCTCTATGGGTGCCATGTAGTACTACTATTTTTGCTTCGATCAGTGCCAACAAGAAAACAGGAGGAAAGACTTTTTGGAAGAGTTGGATCATGAAGGTCCTATAGCGAATGCTCCTAACCCTACAGGTTGGGAATTCTTTGAAGAAGCCGAGGCATCCACTTCAACTTATGTAGGGCCATTCATGCAGATTTTTACAACTCTGATGCTAGCTAAGCAAGCTGCTTAGACTACTTCTGTCATAGTTGGTACATTTGAATAACTAGTTTCTACGCTTGCGCCTAAACAGTAGTCTTTCACAGGTGAGCCATTAGCTCGAACTACCATGGATGAAAGGGCTATCCAGGATGTAATGGAGGCTTTGGATGCTGATAAGGGGGCAACTATTGAGCTAGGGGCCACAACTGAGCCCCCACTTACTGTATCTGACTATGGCATGTCAATGCCTTTGTAAAAAATTTGCTATCAATAAAAGTAATTCTTTCTATATATTGTATTTGTTTAATTCCTATCACTTTGACTTGAGCTATTTGACTGATCTCCCTCACTGTTGACCTAAGCCAATTGATTGATCTCCTTCACTGCTGACCTTAGTTAAACAATTTAAATAAATCAAATTGATCAATATAATATGAATAGAAATGACCTAACTCGATTTAACTAAGTATCAAAATTTGAATAAGTATATACTTGAACTAACAACATAAACTGAGATAATGTAAGCAGTAATAATAATTTTTTTAATCAAAATTCATTTTTGATAAAAAGCATTTGGTGCATAATAGTGTCCTTATTATCGTCATCGTTGTTGCCATTATTGTTGTAGTTCTCATTGTCGGTGTTATAATTGTTATTGCCTTTATTGCCATTATTGTCATACATATCATTTTTGTCTTTTTTATCATAGATATCATTGTCGTCGTTGTTATCATAGATTTTGTTATTGTAGTTGTTGTTGTAGTTGTTATTATCGTCGTCATTGTTGCCATAGTTGTCGTTATTGTCATAGATGTCATTATTGTCGTTGTCGTTGTCGTTATTGTTGTTGTCAGTGTTGTGGTATATGTTGTTGTTCTTGTTGTCGTTGTTATCGTAGTTGTCGTAGTTGACATAGTTGTCATTATTGTTGTTGTTGTCATTGCCATTATTATCGTAGTTGCTGTAATTGTCGTAGTTGTCATTGTTGTTGTTGCAGTTATTGTAATTGTCATTATTATTGTTGTTTATGATGTTGTCGTTATTGTCCTTGTTGACATTATTGTAGATGTTGTTGTCGTTGTTTTTCTTGTTGTCTTTGTTGCCGTTATTGTCATGTTGTCGTTGCCATTATTGCCGTTATTTGTCGTCGTAGTTGTCGTTGTTGTCTTTGTTGGTGGTTGTTATTGTTATTGTTGTTGTTGCTGGTGCTGTTGTTGTTGTCGTAGTTGTCGTAGTTGACGTAGGTGCCATTATTATCGTTGTTGTCATTGCCATTATTATCGTAGTTGCTGTAGTTGTCATTGTTGTTATTGCAGTTATTGTAAATGTCATTATTATCGTTGTTTCTGTTGTTGTTGTTGTTGTTGTCATTGTTGACATTATTGTAGATATTGTTATTGTCGTTGTTTTTATTGTTGTCTTTATTGTCGTTATTGTCATATTGTTGTTGTCATTGTTGCCATTGTTTGTCGTAGATGTCGTTGTTGTCTTTGTTGGTAGTTATTATTATTATTGTTGTTGTTGCTCCTACTGTTGTTACTGGTGTTGTTGATGTTATTGTCATTGTTCTTGTTGTTGTTCTTCTTCTACTTGTTGTTGATGTCGTTGTTGTTGTTCTTCTTCTTATTGCTGTTGTCATTGTTGCCATTGTCATAGATGTTGTTGTTGTCATTGTTGTCGTAAATATAATTGTTGCTATTGTTGTTGTTGTCGTCCTTGTCGTTGTTGTTGCCCTTGTTGCTGCTGTTGTCGTCCTTCTTGTCGTTGTTGTTGCCATTGTTGTCATTGTTGCTTAAAATTGGGCATCAAATATTTTCATATGATTTAGACTACGAATTCAGTATTCGTAAATTCGATTCCATGAATTCGTAATTTTACTTATAATCTGTAAAACAATAGGAAGTTAGGAGGAATGCTGGAATTCCCCAACATGGCCCTTACGTCTCTCACGTCATAAATCGATTGTATGTCTATTGTTTGGGAAATAATTATATATATTCGGATATCAAGGTAATTCATGTAAAGATGACATAAATAATACATACCACATTCCATGGAGGAGATGATATATATAAGAATGTAGTTATTTTGTATGATAAGTCTTGTAAGGCAAATCATACTCGTTAATTAAGGAGTCTGATTAAGGTATGATATTCTTTCCTTATTTAATACCTGATAGAATTAGGCTAGGATTTTCCAATCAAAGATTCGCTCGATTTTTATATGAAACATTCTTGTCGATTACCTAAGGAGTCATTTTCCATTTAGTGGGTTGATCTCTTTTGGATTCAGCCAAATACTTTTTTCTCATTGGTTGAGCTTTCTACAAAAAAAAAAAAAACGATATGAGAACATACTCTCTTATCTAAGCTTATTTCCTGTACATTAGCTCCACCTATAATAGATGGTTTAGCCATACCCGGTGCTATGAAATGATAGAGAACTACGATGGGGTTGAAATGCATTTTGTTCTTTGTGTTTAATAAGTATTGCATGACTCAATAATTCAAGAGGAACTCACTTTATGGAGGATTCTTTGTAGTAGATGACTTGTTGGGCTTGATAGTCTTTATTTTGAATATTTTTTATACTTATACGGATATTTATCTGAATTTCATAAAGTGTTTTATTTGATATTTAATTAGAATTTTTAATCTTTATGTTGTGATTATTAATTATTTTGTTCTTTTAATGCACATATTTTGCAAATAAAAATAAAAATATTTTTTCAATTTATAGCCGAAATATCATTTTGTGTGAATAAATTAAAAGATATTAATGTTAATGTAACTGTTACAAGCAAACTTAAAAAACAATTTTACAGATATTTTGTATCCATAAAAGAATTATTTCTAGAATTTTAAGTTAAAAATAAAAGCAAATTCAAAACAAAAGGGTTTTTTGCACGTTTTCCTTTAATATATTGTATTTTTATTCTGATATATTTTTCAAAACAGAAAAGTAAAGAAACAATTTTACTTGCATTGAAGGTCAAAAGATGCCAAAATAAAATCACAAACTATCAAAGTATATGACGAAATTGTGAATCTAATGGATAACAAAACTTCATAAGTAATTATCTATAAGAAAATTCTTCTAAATAAATACTTCTAATTATTCTAGGTAGATATCTGATGACCAAGACACTGCTAATTTTAGTACATTCACGATCCATGCACGTCAAGTTGCAATTAATTCTTTGAGGCAGTGTTTACTTTTTTGATTAAAATATAAAATGATTGAAAAAAATATAAAAATTTATTGGATATGAATTATTTTATTAGTAAATATTATGTATATTTTATTGAATTATAAATATGATATATCAATACAAAATATAAATTAATATATACTTGGTGGATAAATAAACAAGATTATAATAACATGACTAATATGTCCTTCCCAAATTCTTAATTTTTTATCCTTTTTTGTTACTGTTCATTTCTTCTCAAGGCACAATTTCTAAATTAACAACAGAATAACAGAAAGAAAATCATAGCGGTTTTTCAAATCCAATAATCTTAGAAAAAGAAATTAAATTTTAGGTAAAGGATTTCCCAAATGCAACAAGGCCTTCTATTCATTCTTCTTCTTCCACGACCATTCTTCTCCTTTTATGGCAATAGATTTCTTCTCAATTTCTTTTTCTTCGTTCCTTCCTTTCTTCTCCTTTTTTCATGGCCAACAAATTTCTCCTCAAGTTTTTTCTTCTTCCTTCCTTCTTCTTTTTTTTCCTTTTTTTTTTCTCCTTTCTTTCTTTCCTCTCCTCTCATTTTCTGTCATTTCTTCTCTTTTATTTCTTCTTTCTTTTTAGTTCCTCCCTCCATCGCCACCGCCACAGCCACCGCCGCTGGTGCCGTCAGCCTCTCTCCTTCTTCTTTCTTTTTTTCTCTCTTTTTTTCTGCTCATTTTGGAAGAAAAGGGTTTCCAATTGGATGAAAATCTAACCAAATCAAAGGGTCAAAATGCAGTAATTTCACTTTAATTTTTTAGGATAAAAATGACATTTTACTATGTGAGTTTGTAATTTACGCCAAACCTGATTATTGGATCTCACCCTAGTAGGATTTATATCCAGACAAAATTTTAAAATAGCACCGACTCAATGATATCATATGAGCCGAATCCAATAAAGTATATACAAGATTGGACCGAATTAAATAATAAATTTGAATTTATTTCAAAAAGTAAACAAGGCCTGAGTCTACTATGTTATCTAACTTTATCCTAGATGATATAAATTCAAAGTTTTTTTTTTCTGAGATATGAATATAACAAAAAATTTAGTGTGGTGCATAACACAGAGGTCAAGCTACAATATTGCATAAAGTGGGTATAGCTCACCTCGGTTTCTTCTCTATTATTATATACTAGTGATGTAACACACACCCTAAAATATACTAGTGGTGTGTGGATTATTTTATACATGAGTATAATTATTTAAAATTTATATGATTACTTATTTACAATATCACTAACGATGTCTCCAATCTAAGTTAATTTGAAAGAATTACATTTAAATTAAAGGACATTACAATATTTTCAATTAATAAATTAAAATGAAATTACTAATAATTAGATTGTATGTGTAGTATAAAAGTGAAATGACAAATTATCCCCAAAATGTAATTTAAATTTGATTAATATTAACCTGGACCATTAACATCCCTCACTAGTATTTGAGCTGGATTGAATTTAGTGAAAATGAGTTAACAAATACTACATTACTCATTAAAAAACTTAAAAAATAAATAAAATTCCACATGCAAAGAACAAAAAACGGAGAGAAATATTTATATGGCAAAAAAAAAAAATATATATATATATATATATCTTAGTGGTTAGACACTATTTCATCTTTTGTAATCTAAATATTTTATTAGTGGAAGAAACGCTAAGGGCTTGTTTTTCATCCTCTTGGATTCATCACACGCTTCATCTAAATATATTGGCATAGAAAGCACATATAAAACACACTCCTTTGCCCTCAAGAAAAACGAGCTGAGAAAAAAGTTGATCACTCATAAAATTTTAGTTTTCACAGAAATTCAAGAAAACACGTAAATATTATCATATAAAACAGAAAACTGATTGATTAAACCGAAACCTGTCCTATACAAATTCTAAATATGATCATGTTAGCTATAGCAAGATTCATATGGTTAACCTGTATGAATTCAAATTAATCAATTGGTTCTTGTTCTTTGTTATAATGATGTAGTTTTATCCGGGTTCTTAGTTCTTGTTTCTTGGTTCTTTGTGTTAGTCAAGGACATGATTGTTCAATCATAAAAATTAATTTTCTATGATTCAAACATTCCACCATAGGATCTTTGATCACAATGCGTATTTAACCGAAACTAATTAATTGGTTAAGAAAAAACTTAGAAAGATTACCTCAGTAATGATTTCTACAATAATCTTTCGTCTGATATTGAATGGTGCCACCCTTCAAACCTCCAAGCTTTCTCTGGTGTTCTCTCAAGAACTTTTAAAACTGCACTCTTATTTCTGTGTGTGTGGGCACAACGATGAAACTTGAATATAAACCAATTTGGGAATCCTGAAGAAAATAGAATTCTTATCTAATAAGAATTCAGGAATCTTATCTGATAAGATCTTTTCCTATCCCAAATTTATGCAGTTTTAATAAATTACAACTCTTGTAATTTAACCAGTCCTTATACCGAGCCACCAAAGGGACCTGATCGGACCCAATTAGACTAAGCTTCAATAAATTAATTTTGACCCAGTCAACTCATGATCGGTCAAAATAATTTATTAATCTTGTTTCATTCCACTAAAGAAACGAGACTGCACTCTTAATCCAATTGGAATTACTGAAGCTAATAATCAATTATATATATCCTTTGATTTATCGATCTTACATGTTACCCCCGTCGATCAACTGGAAAAATTGGAATAGGGTAAATTGACCAAAACACCCATTTTCCAATATTCATAAATGCTCAACTTTCAACTTCTATCTGACAGTCCCATGTGATCACATCACACAATTAATTCAACAATCAATGTTGAATTACTGAGCTCAAATTTTACTGTCTATAAGAAGAACTCGTGAGATCATGATCATACCTATAAAATAGGTGACGGATTCCATATTACGAATATATGTTCTTCGTTATTTCACTTTAATTCCCAAAATACCGAGATATTGACCATCAATCTGATCTCACTCATTGGTACTTCAAGGAACTTCAAGTTAGTAATCGAAGTTCATTACTCGCTCAGGATTAAGGTGTCACGTACGACAATCAAGTGAAATTAAATCTGTGTGGTCAAATTACAATTTCAATTTCACGTGGTCCAATCCAATACATTGAAATGTATTTTCAATTTTATTATCAAGTCAAAGATAGACTTCTATAAAATTGAAACGATCTTGTCAAAATAAATTGCCCGCATTTATTTACCGATCATGGACAATAATACTTTGGATTGAATTATAAATTGAATCTTTTTGTGTTTAACAACTTAAACACTCAATTTATAATATCAAGACAATCCATGGACAAATGCAAGCTCAAAACGATTTATAAATAAATCAAAACAAATATTTTATTTCAAAATGTCATATTACATAATAATTTACTCAATGGGCATAATACTATCCAACAATCTCCCACTTGCCCTAAAGTAAATGAGACATGTCTAGTATGCCCATACATTCAATATGCCCCTCAAAACTCTTAACTGGTAAGCTCTTAGTAAAGGATCAGCAAGATTTTTTGCAGATGCAATCTTGCACACTGTCACATCTTCTCGTTGAACGATATCCCTAACAAGGTGATACTTTCGTTCAATGTGTTTTCCACGTTGATGGTACTCTTTTGCATTTGCCACTGCTCCACTATTGTCACAGTGTAAAGTTATGGCCTGTGATGTAGAAGGAACCACCTCAAGGCTCAGCAGAAACTTCTTCAATCACACGGCTTCTTTAGCTGCTTCACAAGCCACCACGTATACCGCCTCCATTGTGGAATCAGCAATACAAGATTGCTTGATACTCCTCTAAACAACGGCACCACCACCCAATCTGAACACTGACCCTGATGTGGACTTACGAGAGTCCCTATCAGCCTGAAAATCAGAATCAGTATAGCCCACAGCCACCAATTCTGGAGCTGAATAAACTAGCATATATCCTCTAGTTCTCCGAAGATACTTGAGTATATGCTTTACAGCAGTCCAGTGCTCGGGCCCGGTTTGACTGATATCTACTGACAATCCCAACAGCATAATAGATATCTGGTCGGGTACACAGCATAGCATACATGAGGCTTCCTACAGCCGAGGCATAAGAAACTTGCTTCATGTATTCCACCTCACTAGGAGTCTTAGGACAGTGCTCCCGTGACAGGTGAATTCCATGTCTGAAAGGCATTTGGCCTTTCTTGGAATTTTGCATAGCAAACCTCACCAGTATCTTGTCAATATATGAAGCTTGCGATAGAGCAATCTGTCTGTTCTTCCTATCCCGAAGGATATGGATTCCTAGAACATAGTTTGCTTCTCCCAAGTCCTTCATATCAAAATGTTGTGCCAACCAGTGTTTTGCTGATGTTAACACTCCTATATTATTTCCAATAAGTAGGATGTCATCCACATACAGCACGAGAAAAGTCACCTTTTCGTTCATAATTTTCTTATAAACACAAGGCTCATCAGGGTTCTGATCAAAACCATAACTCTTTATAGCTTGATCAAACCTGATATTCCAAGATCTAGACGTCTGTTTAAGTCCATAAATGGACCTATTCAGTTTGCATATTTTATGCTCTTAACCCTTTTGGATAAAACCATCTTGGTTGCATCATATAGATGTTCTCGTCAAGATTTCCATTAAGGAAAGCTGTCTTGACATCCATTTGCCACACCTCATAATCAAAATGAGCTGCAATGGATAAGAGAATCCGAATAGACTTTAGCATGGCCACATGTGAGAAGGTTTCTTCATAGTCGATTCCTTCTCG